>JAANDH010000290.1:0-278755 GCA_011799765.1 Nymphaea thermarum | reverse complement strand
GTGGGAGTCTTCAACATGCTGAAACAGCATGCTTGGTCGCTAGATGTCGGCCGATTCTGCACTGGCGTTGGGATTGGGATATGCTCTTATGTGGTAAACCATCTGACCTTCCACAATGCCAATTGGTGCAGAATAGAAATTGCAATTGAGAGAGAGATATGCTCACACACACACACACAAACACACACACACACACACACACACACACATATATATATATATATATATATATATATATATATATATATATATATATATATATATATATATATATATATATATATATATATATATTGAGCGAGAGAGAGAGATGCCAGGCTTGTTTAATTGTTTCTGACATTCTTGGTTCATCAAAGCATTTTCTTGGTTTCTATTTGTCGATGGCTGATGAACAGCTATGTTGGCTGTTCATCTTCGGGTTGGATCTAGCATTTGACAAATTCAAGCCAATCAGATTCCAATCCATATTTAAACCCTACTTTTAAAACTGAATTCATATCTGACTAGCATAACCGTAAAACAAGCCCGCATACTGTTACTAATAGAATAAAAAATTTCTTCACCATATCCAATTGAATGTATTCAAATTTTGATAGCCTATATAAGCCATCCCATATACATCCTATTTTATAATAGGCGCTTGAGAAATCTGTTCTCCCCAAACGAACATTTTTTCCCCTTAGTTTAACCGTAGCCAATAGCTCACGCCAATCCGCCCTATTTTTCATCAAAACAAGTTATGATATTCATAACAATTTCTCTTACACAGGGATGCCTATAGATCGGACTTGGATGTGATGTCTGACCGGAATGTTTAAAAACAAAAAAAATAGATGCGGAAAAGAAGTTTAACATCCAATTGAGAAATCAGATCTGATTGTGATTCAGAAATGACTTTCCGTCG
Source organism: Nymphaea thermarum (assembly GCA_011799765.1). Lineage (NCBI taxonomy): Eukaryota > Viridiplantae > Streptophyta > Magnoliopsida > Nymphaeales > Nymphaeaceae > Nymphaea > Nymphaea thermarum. The sequence continues at coordinate 277,851 of JAANDH010000290.1, read as the reverse complement.
ATGTATATTCAAATTGGCATTCAACCTCAGGAATAACATACATCTAAATTTTGGAAAGTATTTCTTAACGTATCATAATGTGGTTCTGACTAGGTTGTGCATTTATACATTGGGTTCATATTCGATTTTGAAAATAAAAGTTGGGTTTTTGCATCGGATTTAGATCATGAATTTGAGAATTAAATCCAAATATGGATAGATTTTTCTTAATTGACATTTGGCTCCGAATACGTGCCATACAAGTTATTTGGCTTCATGGAGTTCAGAAAATTTTAACCAGAAAACTTTATCCACGAATATCAAATTTGGAAGTCCTTTTTCTGTAAAATTTATGGGTGTATTTATCACTGCATACGCCTTGTAAGCGATTTTTGATCATTTGGACAATTATTATGTACTATAAGTGTTTTTAGAAAATAAATTATAGTATACTTACTAATGAAATAAAAAAATTCATAGGTGCCCGTGTACATGGCTGAGATCGCACCCAAGGAGTTGAGGGGAAGGCTTATGGTATCTTCTCAGGTAATCCAAAAGTAAATACCGAATGTTTAATGGCTTCCAATAGTAAGTGAAAGAAAAATATTGAACATTTGTGATGAATTTGATGGGGTTCACTCTGCTCATCTACTTTTTTGGCTTTCAATTAAAAGATCTTTACTTCAATTATTGATGGGTAGGCGGCCTTCTTAATGATCAAATACAAGGTCCAAGAAAGAAAGTGCTACTATTTGACATATTTTTATGATGACCAATCCATGGAGATCTTGATCTTGGACTTGATTCAATACAAATCTATTGTCTGGACTTGATGCGAGTTTTGCAACTAAATTAACACCCTTTTCCCTTCCTTCCTGTGGAAGTACTAAAATCATAGAGCGATTGGAGGTTCAACTACCCATTTGTTTCTTTTGAACTTGAGAAGTTAGCAGATAAAGAGAAGTTTCATGTTTGTGAGTTGCTTGCAAATCTTGCAGCTGATGCTAGCACTTGGAGTCACAATGGCGTACCTGCTGGGACTAGTGGTTACTTGGCGCGTATTAACACTTCTAGGTGAGCTACTTTTCCTAGTTCCCTCTTTGATCCGTATGTTGGATATTATTTGTTTATTGATTTGACACAAGTCAATCTCAATGTTAATTGTATTGAATACCCATTAGAGAAACTAGAAAAAATAAACTATTACAAAAAACTAATTTCCTTATCAACTGCACCTTTTGGTTAATTAAGGCTTATCATAGAGCAATCTCATGTTTGTCGATTAAGACACCCATATGCTTACTTGTTATAAGAGTTTAATTTATGGTTTGTTAATGAGAACTATAGGTCTTATCCATGATTGGCAGGAATATTTCCATGCTTGGTTCAACTAATAGGACTGTTCTTCGTTCCGGAGTCGCCACGGTGGCTGGTTAGTTATTATTTGCTTCGTATCAAACATATTACAAATGAAACTTCTTGTTAATTTGTCTGTGTGAAATGTATGCTTTCAAACATTGCCTTAGGGGGAAAAGAATAGCTGGTTGAGATAGGGATATAATCCGATTTCTGTGGCTGTGGTGGAATTAAGTATGGTACCTAAGTTACCCCAAGGGGTGGTAGCGTATTGGGCGGCAAGGTGGTCCGGCTCCTCTAAAGACTCAGGTTCGAGTTTTGGAGTGATCACTGTCACGTTCCAATGTGCTTTACTTTTGGCCCGTAAAAATGCCCGAAGCATGTTCTGTGAAAACCCAGGGCCATGGGCAAGGGGGGGGGGGGGGGGGGGGGGGCAGTGGCCTCTTTTAGGGGTGGTGGAATGAACCACTCACCCTTAAATTAAAAAAAAGGATGGTACCTAAGTTGAAGGGTATACCACTCCAATCATTGATGATGATGCAGCCTAAGACCTCAAGGCAAGGAGGGGGGGGGGGGGGGTGCTCCGGGCCTTTTTTGCTAGACTATAGGTTGTTAACCTCTCATTCACCTAATAATGTTGCAGGCAAAGATTGGTCGTATAAAGGAGTTTGAAATAGCATTGCAGAGATTTAGAGGAAAAGATGCTGACATTCACGATGAAGCAATGGAGATTCTGGTTTGCAATACTTTTAATTCTTCAAATAATCCTACACTATAACTGCTGTTCAGTTGTCTTCCAAGTCTAGAAACCTTTGCACTTTGTAATTGACCAAGTTAGTTGATGAGGGGCTTGTTCACAAGTTAAATTTTAACTAGATTTCTTCCTTCAATGAGCAGGATACCATAGCGAGTTCAGCCATCCTTCCACAAGTAAGGATACGGGATTTGTTTCAAAGACAGTACACACGTCCACTCCTTGTAAGCATCCTATTATCTTAAGTTAATCATGCCAAAAAGAAAATCGTAAAAATGTTGCACTTACATATGTCAATGGCTGTTTGTATATGCTTATTGATGCACATGGACGCACACAAAGGATATGTAACTGCATACCCTAGCCCAAGTCTACTTAAGTTATATTTATATTCATAATATGTGCCTTAACTAAATCCATCCCTTTTTTAAAGTAGTTTTAGGCAGTGGTTGTAAAAATTGGTTGTCAATGGAATTGGTAGGGCTGCCTAGTATTCGGAAAATCTCTGATGATTCACCAATTCAACCGAATCCCTTGTGAATTTGGCTAAAAACATTAATTAGGAAAATCACTTTCTCAAAAAATGGAAAAAATGAAAAAAATAAACTAGAAACAAACTATTCTTACAATGTTGTAAAGAAAGTTAAAACTTAATACATGACACTCTTAAATCCAACATGTACTTATTCGAACATTTAGTTGATGGAACTTGGTTCTGACCCACTAGAGAAAAAAACTTGAAATATCTGTGAGAAGAACCACTTGGATGTTTAGCTCTCTTGCTTGTGATTCCGAGATTTGAGTTTATGTTCTTCCTATCACAATAGGCCATTCTAATTGTCAACTCAGCTAGCTAGAGGAATGCTTGAGAACACGTCTGTCTATATTGTGTTGGGCAATTAGAAGAATAACATGTTCTTGTTTGATATAACATGGTGTAATTATGTCCAACATTTAATTATTGAATTCAAGAACACCATCTGTAATTATACTATATTTTCTGAAAGAAAGAATATGTAAAGCTTTGAAACCTGTTTTATGGAAACATGTGTTCTAGACATGCAATATTTTTCTTATCAAACACCCTTTAGTGCTGCATCAAGGGAGACATTGTATATGTGTCTCTTAAGAATAACTAGCTCAATTTATTGGGTGGACGATGAATGTTATAAATATAAATGATATCGTTCTTAGTTCTAAGGCCTATGACAATTTCTTCTCAAATTCAGGTGGGAATTGGCTTGATGGCACTTGCACATCTAAATGGAGCTACTGCCATACTGTACTATGCGAGTGATATTTTTGTATCTGCAGGTTTGTGATAATTTTCCTTTAAAAAAGAAGAAAAATAAGAGAAATTTTACACATGTGGACTAATTGTTAGCTGAATATTTCTTTCCCAACATTCTAAAAATTTGTCACGAGAAGGTGCGAAGAGTGGAATCTCCTACCATCATTCTACAATCAGTTGGAATTCCAATATATTTAAGTAGTAGTGTTTTCATTACTGACATTGGGAATCCTGGTCTTTATTATGCTTTTTGTAAATTGACCATGCATCTTAATTGTTAACTATGAAATTCATTTCACTAAAAATTGTATATAAAATCACCCTAGGCCAAGAGACTTTGCTGCTTGCCTGAGGCATAACCATTGCCCAACCCCTTGTCCACACCTGAATCGGGCTTTTACAAGGACCTCAAATCTTTTATGCTTCGCCATAAAGGGCGTACCTTAGCTAGTCAAGCTTGGAGGCATGTGAAAGCTTGGTCATTTGTTTGATTCCCGTGAGCACTGTTATATCTATTGCAAGTAGTGGATGCATTGCACTCCAGTTAACTAGTGTCTTACTTTCCACCCAGGTCCCGAAGCAGTCTTGACCCCAAAGAAAGAGAAAAAGGGGGCGGTTTCGACTTCTCATCAAATCGCCAATCCTTTATGCGTTAAAGGGGATGTTTTTTGGTTTTTTTTTTGGCATCCAGTCAGCCATGTTGACAGCCAAACACCAATCTTCTTGAGTAGAAGGCTAACATATCTAGAATCATGTTTTTCTTTCTACAAATTCTCAACTCTATTCTATGAAATAACATAATGTTCAGCCTTTTTGTCTATTCTTCTTCTAGGATTTTCTTCTGGAGATCTTGGAACCATTGTGCTGGCTGCCATGCAGGTTAGACCATGCACTTTCCTGCAACAAGAATCTTTTATTAAAATGGTCTCACAATCTGCATGACCTATGATGTCCAGGTACCTCTTGCCATACTGGTCGGACTCTTGTTAGACAGAATAGGAAGGAAACCGCTGATGCTAGTAAGAATTTAATTTCCAAAACATAATGTCATTTTCATGTTTTTGCTTTGGTTAGAAGGTGGGTTGCAGAAATATACCGCTACTCTTAACTGTTTCTTTATCTTTTCTTTTCCATATATATGCTTCTCAAATTAACACAATTGAATATTCGTGACTTAGTTTGGTGCTGCTGGGACATGCTTGGGTTGCTTCATGGCCGGTGCTTCATTTCTTTTGAAGGTATTGTGTCCACACCCTTTTTTCACTTGCTCATGCACATATCCTAGGAGTGTGATGTAACTGATCCGGCTGGCGAGCAGGTGAGAGCCTGGTCATCGGTTGGATTCCCATGGGTACTTGGACAACAAACATTGGATGTGCTACATTGTAGTTGATGGGTGTCCCACCTAGGTTCTGAAGTAGTCTTGGATTCTGAGGGCGGGAAAAGGAGGAGTGGTTTCAACCTCTCATCGAATTTCCACTTGCTTATGCACACCAAGAGAGAGAGAGAGAGAGAGAGAGAGAGAGAGAGATTTTAACAGCCACTTTCAATTTAAAGTTGGCACGAAGAGTAGAATGAGAAAATTGAATAATTTTTTTTACGAGAAATTGAAGAAACTGATGAATCCTGAACTTAAGAAATTTTTCTTGCCTATAGCTCAAATCAAATACAAGTGAAACTCTTGTTAAGTACTTAGGAGGTTTTCCCTCAAATTTTAGCTTATAGTACACAAGAAGAACATTTTCCTTTTTTTTTAGTCTATTAAGTGTTCCCTTAAGAGGTCGTTTGACTGTTGTCCATTAGGACAAGACAGACAGGACGTCCTCTCCATTACACTACTGTCACGTTTTCATGGACAATGATGTTCCTTGTCCACCGTTTGATTACTTTAGGAACAGAACACTACGTTCTTTTCATCCGGTGTTTGTTTCGTATATGTTTGTTCTGTCCATTCTATCTGTTCTGTCTGATGTTTGTTTCTGTCTTGTCCGATCTGTCTGTTCTATTTGTCCTGTTTGGTGTTTGTTTTTATGTTTTGTTCGAACTGTCTGTTCTATCCGATGTTTGTATCTTCTCTAATCAGTTTTGGTTATTATATTTGTTTTGTTCGCTATATGATGACAAGAATATCTTATTTTTTTTAACAAGTTATATCAAAACAAGTATAAAATTCATAACATGTTATAATCAATATATTCGATAACACAATCTATAAAAAATCCACTCTTTCAATAGAGACATATATATAACAAAAACATCATTACTCTAAAATGTTCAAACATCTATACAATCACCAGTATCAAGAAAACTACAAAATACAAATAGTCTAAAATGTTCAACTGTTCAAAGCCCATATGTTGGAGTACATTGACATAAAAGGATGGTTCTTATATAGTAATCTTCTGTCCCACACACTACTCTTCCCATCGAAGCCATGTAATACTTGGGAAGAGGCATCACCGTCTGGTTCCTGCATTTCAGAAATTAAAAAGACAAACAAATAATTAGGTTATCACCATAAAGTATTAAAATAATCAAGTATAATTAAAACAATAACATATAATATAATGAGAATGTTACACAATCAATACAAATTGCACTTGATCTTCACCCTACAGATGGTGAAAGATAGCATGGGTTGATGACAATTGAGATTCAAATCAAAATCAAATGGCACCAGGGAAGCGTAGAAATGAAGAACCATAGAAATATAGGAATCCTATGCAAACAACAAAATGAACAATTATAAAAGAAAAATTACAATATACAACTATGTCCCTGTACTTATGATAAGAACTTATGAATTTCTATGTAATATCAGTTGCTGATTACTGTTGCTAAACTAAGTCTATGAGTATAGGCTTGCATGTAAGTAGTTTATCACTTAAATAATAATCTTATACTAAACTCCTAAAATTCAAAAACTGCCATATGACTTTAGACTGTTCACGACTAGGTCTGCCAGTCTGTGACTTCAAAAGCAGCTTTCTTTTATATATATGTATATATATATATATATATATATATATATATATATATATATATATATATATATATATATATATATATATATATATATATATATATATATATATATATATATATATATATATATATATATATATTCCAATATCCCATATGTCAAATTTTACTGGATGCCTTAAAACATCTGTTGCAAAAAACAAAACACAATAAATTGTTGCAGCATCCTAAACAGTCGCCGATATTCCTGTTGCGATTGTTTTTGACCGACATACTTTTAGCTCTTGATCATCAGCCAACATTTAGCATCCATCAGATTTCAACACCATACATTCTTAAATCTAAACATAGAGATATGATGTAGATGATCTCTTGTCTAAGAACGGACTTTTGGTGAATTTTGGGAAAAAAATCAAGTTTCTTATCCTAAAAAATCAATATAAGCTTCAAACTTTTAACGCCATTTAAAGCTGAGAGATTTTTCATTTCTTTCTAAAAGAAATATATACCAGTTAATAAAGTGCATACCATATTAATACTTTAATATGGGTATAATTGAAGGATTAGGAGAAAGAATCCATGGTGGTGCTCCAATCACAGATGAATCCGTGGTGGTGCTCCAATCACAGATGGCCCATGCTTTTAAGCCCACCAAAGCACATAATATTGCAGGGTGGAATAAACACGGGTTTGGCAATCTCTATTGGGCATGTATTGCTAAATTGTTACTGTTTTGATAAAATCAGTACTTGAGGTTATTCTCCCTAGATTTCAGTAATACAACATTCTCAACCGGCTGAGATGGATTAACAGGTGAAAGGGAGAGGGGGATTTAACATCAAGCTAATATGCGGCTCAACTTTGGCATTCAACAAGAACCGAAGGAATATAATTGCTTGCCTTGAGGGAAATGCGTGCTGCCGGAAATGCATGCTGAAAATGGGTCGAGGGAGAGACAGGGGCCGAAAAAAACGAGCAGAGAGAGAGAGAATGAAGGCCACTTCTAAGAAACTAGTGCCTGTAAAACAAATGGAGTCCAACATTTGCTATCAACCAAATCTCATCCACCTCACTAGTACAGTATAGTTCAAAGCAAATCACATTACTAAGACCTGAAACTAGGTGGAGAAGAGCCAAATGGAAAGCCCAAAATTCGGGTTCATATCTAACGCCAATCCAACTTATGCTAGAAAAAATTAATAAAATCCTATAAATTGACCTACAATCTGCTGCTGGGCTGCAACAGAGAGAAGACGATAAACAACGATTGGGAAAAGGGCGAAAAAGAGGACGCCCTTACCTCGACGAGAAGCTGCTGCTGGGCTGCAACGGAAGCTACGGTTGGTCTGTTGGTGGACTGCAAATGATAAACGACAATGGGAAAAGGGCAAGAAAAAGGAGTAGGGCTGCGGTCAGGAAAAAGGAAAACAACAACAAGAGAGTGAGAGAGAGAAGCAGCCTGCGCCTAACCTCAACAGAGATGCGAAAGAGTCGCTGCTGTGGAGAGCTGCTGTTCCTGCTAAGGAGGGGAGAAGAGGAAGCTGAGGAGCTGTTGGTGAAGAGTCAGGCGTTTCAACCCTCAAGAGAAAACCCTAGTAGAAGGGTTTCAAAGGAGGAGAGAGAGCACTAAACGCGAAAATACAAAAGCAATTACGAACGACCTCAAGGGATGCTGCGGCGGTCACCCTCCAGCGGAGATGGAGGAGAAGGAATGAAGACGAGGACAGAGACGGAGATGGAGGAGAAGGAAATGCTCGGGGGGTGGGGACGGAGGAGGAGGAGAGGAAGAGATAGGTGGAGGGCAAGGAGAACTCGGGGTCGCAGGAGGCTGTTCCGTGGTAAACCATGGAACACGGTGGTGGAACTCTTTAACCTTTTATACACCCGGTTCTCTGTCCATCGTGTCCTGAGCGTTCTTTGTCTAACGTTTGTTTTGATTTTACTGAAACAGAACTCGTCTGTTCTGTTCCATGATGTTCCAATGCCATCAAACGACCTCTAAGGGCCATTTGGTAAATGGAACTCTTATGTAAGTGTTCTATAAATCCACCTTAAAGATTGAAACAAATTCATAGATACCTAGTTCTAATGTCATATGAATCTGTTCCAATTTTTTGACTAGATTTACGAAACAGTTGTTCTAATTGCAAACGATCAAATTGGACCTTCGTACAAAAACCCTTGCTTAGCTCAAAATGCAACATCTACCAATTTAACCTCTTTCTTTTCTCCTTGGGATATCGTGAAGTTGGTGGAGATCTTGCCGACATCAAACTTTACTCCACCCCAAACATTTAACCCATTCACTTTGTGGCAATAATTGGACTTGAAAAGAATAAATGTATTCTCTATCATAACACTATATATGGACAATTGAATGGAACGTTGCTTATTTCGGATAGAGAGTCATATGCTCAAAGTATTTAGTCCTTTAAGAGGGCTTTTTATAGGAAGAACATTGCATTCTTGGGACATGTTTTCCTATAATATGTTTCTAGAACATTGTATTATTCTTCTTTAACAAATGATGGTGTGATTACGTATAGCGTTTGATTGTGGAATTTAAGAACATGACTCCTGATCAGTCTATGCTTCTTGAACCAAAAACATAGTGTTCTTAAAAAGCATTGTTAGAACATATTTTCCAAAAACACAATAATATTGTATAAAACAGCTTGTAACTACTATATTTTTGCTTGCTTGTGCATTTCACATGTATAATCTTTTATAAATCTATGTTTCTGCCCTGCTTTGGCTCAGGAGCATGAATGGGCCAGCACATTAGTTCTAGCTATGATCCTGACAGGCATAATGGTAATGAAACTCACAAGCCACTTCAAACATGTTATGAATGTTCACTACATTACTGCATTTGCTGAACTAAAAGTTTCTCTTTGATGCATAATAAGATCTATAGTGCCTTCTATGTGGTGGGGATGGCTGGATTGCCATGGGTTATCATATCTGAGGTGAGTTGTGGGTTATCATATCTAAGGTCAGTTGTTAATGTCCCCAAGGGGGTTGGCACAATAAATGGGCCGAGAGTTGGTAGCTGGTTAGTTTTTGTTTCGAATATTTGAATCATCAACTCTCTATACTACAAAAAGGGAGCCACCGACATGCAAGTTGAAGGATGGCTGGGGTCGTTTAACCCCAAGGTACTAAAAAGCAGGTCATGTACCTTAGGAGGATGAGGGGTTGAATATGAGCTTTGGCCTTCAGCTAGGCAATGGGTCTTCCACACTCACCCGGAGGTGAGGTGTTAAGATTGCTCTATGGTGCTCACAAAATAGATAACACTATTCTTGTCATCCACTTGTAGATATTTGATTTGAAGATAAAGGCTATTGCTGGAGGATTTGCAAGTATGGTCAGTTGGCTTGCTTCTTGGCTCGTTTCTTATACTTACAACTATCTGGAAAGTTGGAGCGCTGCAGGTAAAATGAATGTAAAAGCTTCTTCTCAAAGAATCATAAGCAGTAAAAAGATCAACAAAGATGAATCAAATTTTGCGAGAACTTTTGCATGTGAAAACAAGGGGAGTTTTTGCAAAATGGGTTTTGACTCGCATCAGTTTTTTTGAGAAATGTTCTTCAATTCCTTGGCATTTGTTGCAAATAGGTCTCCCCTCGTTGATGCAGCTAGACATTTCTCACTGAGGGGCGTGAACTTCAAAAAACAAACGGCCCGGGGTGGGGCACCAATATGTAAATAAGTAAATGAGAGTGGGTCTCTAACGGGCATTAACTTGCACACAAGTAAATTTTATGGGCATGCGTAGGTGCACAATTGGCCATACAAGTCCACATGTACCTCTACCACTGTTTACTCCTGCTCTAAGATCTCTGAAACTACACAAAATGTAGTTGGTCGTTCTGGTCCCGTTCAGATAAGTCATAGAATTACCTGACAATTAAACTACTTGAATGAAGGGCTTGTTCAATGATATTTTACTGCGGGTTGCATGTTAATTTCAAGCTTTCACTACGAATGAAGGATAGTTAATTAGCAAAATGCAAGAACTAAGTTCGCAGATAAGTTAAAGGCAGAGATGATTAATTTCAAGATAAGGGTGCGTTTGAGGTAGGGATTGGGAAAATGTAAGTAAATAATGCTAAAAGTCTAACACTAGATTCCCCCCTTCCTCTTGATCGAATATGAAAGTTGTCCAAAAGATAGCACAGAAATTTTATAAAATACGAGCTAAAATGGCACTCATATTTCTCATAAAAATACGTTAAACTTTGGCTTTTCAGGAATATATGGTGTCATATGAAATCCACATTACATCTCTGTGGAAGAAACTGACATCTTTCTTACCAATATGGCATCAAGATGAGTGGACATGATCATTCTTATCTCCTCTTGTGATGCAGGGACATTTTTCATATACTCTGGAGTATGTGCAGTGACATTCTTGTTTGTACTTAAGTTGGTTCCAGAAACCAAAGGAAGAACTCTTGAAGAGATTCATGAGTCCATGAGTTCACATGGCAGACGTGGCTCAAACGCTACGGTTAAATAGAAATTGTGTAAAAAAAAAAAGTGGTGGCAAACTTTCATGCATCCCTAATAATAAAAACGATGTTGCATAGCTCAGTTAGTTGAAACTCTTGCTTGCATTTTTTTCCCCTTTTAACGTCTTCTCCAGTTTCATGACTATGCATATCACGTGGTACTCTTAAACCTTTTCTATTATGTCTAACAAGCACTTCATTTGCTGATAAATGGTAATTGGCCCCATTCTACTATTCTATCAGCTCTGTAGGTTCACCATCTTGGTATAAAATAGTCATAGATCTCTAATCCGAGGCAAGCTACCACAGATTTTAATACCATGGATCTGTCGTCCCCCCTCTCCTCTCTAACTACAACTCTTTGGTTTGCACAAGGTAATATATAGAATTAAGATCTTCATTTGAGATTATTTGTTTAAGCTGTAGATTTAGCCCAACGTGGATTTAAAATCAGCCTCGACTCTCAGGTCCGAGGCTATGAAACATGGTAAGGTTCTCATATTGGAAATTCATCTTTTGAGAACCAGATCCCGGCTTGGAGCCCTCGCCACATTGGCAAGTCCATGCTCTCGGATCATGTTCCATCCTTGAATTTGACCTCAAAAAGTTTGAAGTGGCCTCTTGTGAAATCTTCAAAAAAGCCGTTGACATTGCCATTCTTGAAGGGACACCAGACATCAAATTTTCAGTTCAATATAGAAGGGCATGATATCAGAGTAATTTGAAGTGTTGGCAATCATTCAGATTGAGGGAAATGTTTGATAGAAATCTTGTCAATTGCTATCCTAGGTAGGATGCTAGTTGGAACCACTTAAACCTCTCTCTCTCTTTCTCTTTTTGTAAAGCCTCAAAAGTTTAGTCCTGTATTGAAAATTGTGATAGCTTGCCTTTGTCAGAAAATTATTAAAGTGAGGCATGTTGGGATCCACCAGACCCGGGGACCGAGCCCGGTGTGGGTCGGGTACAGACGCAAACTCTGTTGCAATTGAGTGAGAGAAAGAGAGAGATATGCTGAAAAGAATTCAAATTAACACACACACACATATATATATAGAGAGAGACAGAGAGAGAGATGCCCGGCTGGTTTCATTGTTCCTGAGTTCTTGCTTCATCAAAGCATTTTCTTGGTTACTATTTTAAAATTTATTGATAGCTGATGAATTGTAGACAGCTAATGTTGGCTTTTCATCCTCGGGTTGGATCTAGCCTTTTTAACAAATTCAAGTTAATCAGATTCAGATCCATATTTAAACCCTACTTTTAATACTGAATTCATATCTGACTAGCATAACGTCTGACATCCATCTGTAATCGAGTTGGATTTTTATTGTATTCCAGTTGGGCATCGATTTGGATCCAGATTCAGTTATGAGATTACATAACAAGCCCGCATACTCTTACTAATAGAATCAAAATTTCTTCACCATATCCAATCGAATGGATTCAAATTTTGATTGGTTATATAAGCCATCCCATATACATCCTATTTTATAATCGGCGCTTGAGAAATCGGTTCTCGCCAAACGAAGAATTTTTTTTTTGGTACAAAGAAGCGGTGTAGAACCACATTAATTAACTATAGCACGTGGTCGAGCTACACCAATCAGATCCTCCTCAATCAATCGATGCAAATGAACAAGTAGATTGATAAGAATGGTCACCCAAAAAGATCTTTGAAAAGCTCCTCAACCGTGACCAATAGCTTAGGCCAATCCACCCTGTTTTTCGTCAATACAAGTTTATGATTTTCAAACAATTTCTCTGATATGGGGATGCCTATAGATCGGATTGGGATGTGATATCTGACCGAAATGTTTCAGAAAAAAAAAAAAAGTTAGATGTGGAAAAGAAGTTTAACATCCAATTGAGAAATCAGATCGGATTGTGATTTAGAAATGACTTTCCATCAGATGCATATTCAAATTGGCATTCAGCCTCAGATGAATAATCTATATCTAATGTCCATACATTTTGGAAATTATTTCTTAACATATCATAATGTGGTTCAGATTAGGTTGTGCATTTAAAACATTGGTTTCATATTCGATTTTGAAAATAAAAGTTGGGTTTTTGCATCGGATTTGGATCATGTATTTGAGAACCAAGTCCAAATATGGATAGATTTTTCTTAATTGACATTTGGCTCCGAATACGTGCCAAGCAAGTTATTCGGCTTCATGGTGTTCAGAAAATTTTAACCAGAAAACTTTATCCACGAATATCAAATTTGGGAGTCTTTTTTTTTTTTAAATTTATGGGCGTAATTATCACTGCATACGCCTTGTATGCGATTTTTGATCATTTGCACAATTATTATGTAGTATAAGTGTTTTTAGAAATAGTATACTTACTAATGAAATAAAAATTTCATAGGTGCCCGTGTAGATGGCTGAGATCGCACCCAAGGAGTTGAGGGGAAGGCTTATGGTATCTTCTCAGGTAATCCAAAAGTAAACAGCGAATGTTTAATGGCTTCCAATAGTAAGAGAGAAAAAATTAACATTTGTGATGAATTTGATGGGGTTCACTCCGCTCATCTACTTTTTTGGTTTGGAATTGAAAAATTAACATGTTTAATGACTTGATCCGAGTTTTGCAACTTAATTAACACCCTTTTCCCTTCCTTCCTGTGGAAGTACTAAAATCATAGAGCTATTGGAGGTTAAACTACCCATTTGTTTCTTTTGAACTTGAGAAGTTAGTAGATAAAGAGAAGTTTCAGGTTTGTGAGTTGTTTGCAAATCTTGCAGCTGATGCTAGCACTTGGAATGACAATGGCGTACCTGCTGGGACTAGTTGTTACTTGGCGCGTATTAACACTTCTAGGTGAGCTACTTTTCCTAGTTCCCTCTTTGATCCGTATGTTGGATATCTTTTATTTATTGATTTGACACAAGTCAATCTCAATGTTAATTGTATTGAATACCCATTAAAGAAAGTAGAAAAAAAAAACCCTATTACAAAAAACTAATTTCCTTATCAACTGCACCTTTTGGTTAATTAAGGCTTATCATAGATCAATCTCATGTTTGTCGATTACGACACCCATATGTTAACTTGTTATAAAAGTTTAATTTATGGTTTGTTAATGAGAACTATAGGTCTTATCCATGATTGGCAGGAATACTTCCACGCTTGGTTCAACTAATAGGGCTGTTCTTGGTTCCGGAGTCGCCACGGTGGCTGGTTAGTTATTATTTGCTTCGTATCAAACATATTACAGATGAAACTTCCTCTCAACTTTTCTCATGAAATGTATACTTTCTAACATTGCCTTAAGAGGCACAGTGTAGCTGGTTGAGATAGAGGCATGCAAAAAAAAAAAAAGAAGGCATGTCTCTAATCCGATTTCTGTGGCTGTTGTGTCTCTGCATCTTAAAGTGGTGTAGTTGACTATGATGCTTAAGTTGAAGGGTATACCGCTCCCATCATTTATGCCTATGCAGCCCCAGACCCCAAACACAAGGAGAGTAGGATGGGGGGTGGGGTTCGGGCCTTTTTTCTAGACAATAGGTTATTAACCTCTCACTCACCTGATAATGTTGCAGGCAAAGATTGGTCGTATAAAGGATTTGAAATAGCATTGCAGAGATTTAGAGGAAAAGATGCTGATATTCACGACAAAGCAATGGAGATTCTGGTTTGCAATACTTTTAATTCTTCAAAAAATTTACAAGAAATCTGATCATATAGAAGTTGAAGAGGCTTTAAATAATCCTAGACTATAACTGCTGTTCAATTGTCTTCCCAAGTTTAAAAACCTTTGCACTTTGTAATTGACCAAGTTAGTTGATGAGGGGCTTGTTCTCAAGCATGTGTTTTAAATTTTAACTACATTTGTTCCTTCAATGAGCAGGATACCATAGCGAGATCAGCCATCCTTCCACAAGCAAAGATAGGGGATTTGTTTCAAAGACAGTACACACGTCCACTCCTTGTAAGCATCCTAGTATCTTAAGTTAATCATGCCAAAAAGAAAATCGTAATAATGTTGCACTTATATATGTCAATGGCTGTTTGTATATGCTTATTGATGCACATGGACGCACACAAAGGACATGTAACTGCATACCCTAGCCCAATTCTACTTAAGTTATATTTATATTCATAATATGCACCTTAACTAAATCCAACCCTCTTTTTAAGTAGTTTTAGGCAGTGGTAGTAAAAATTGGTTGTCAATGGAATTGGTTGGCTAAAAACATTAATTAGGAAAATCCCTTTCTCAAAAAATGGGAAAAAAAACTAAAAAAAACTATTCTTAAAATGTTGTAAAGATAGTTAAAACTTAATACATGACACTCTTAAATCCAACATGTACTTATTCCAACATTTAGTTGATGGAACTTGGTTCTGACACACTAGAGAAAAAAACTTGAAATATCTCTGAGAAGAACTACTTGGATGTTTAGCTCTTGTGCTTGTGATTCCGAGATTTGAGTTTGTGTTCTTCCTAGCACAATAGGCCATTCTAAGTGTTAAATCAACTAGCTAGAGGAATGTTTGCGAACACGTCTGTATATATTGTGTTGGGCAATTAGAAAAATAACATGTTCTTGTTTGATATAACATGGTGTAATTATGTCCAACATTTAAGTCTTGAATTCAAGAGCACCATCTGTAATTATATTATGTTTTCTGAAAGAAAGAATATGTAAAACATTGAAACCTGTTTTATGGAAACATATGTTCTAGAAATGCAATATTTTTCTTATCAAACACCCGTTAGTGCTGCATCAAGGGCGACATTGTAGATGTGTCTCTTAAGAATAACTAGCTTAATTTATTGGGTGGACGATGTATATTACAAATATGAGTGATATCGTTCTTAGTTCTAAGGCCTATGACAATTTCTTCTCAAATTCAGGTGGGAATTGGCTTGATGGCACTTGCAAATCTAAATGGAGCTTCTGCCATACAGTACTATGCGAGTGACATTTTTGTATCTGCAGGTTTGTGATAATTTTCCTTTAAAAAAGAAGAAAAATAAGAGAAAGTCTACACATGTTGACTAATTGTTAGATGAATATTTCTTTCCCAACATTCTAAAAATTTGTCACGAGAAGGTGTGAAAGGCAGTGGAATCTTCTACCATCATTCTAAAATCAGTTGGAATTCCCATATCTTTAAGCAACAATGTTTTCATTACTAACATTGGAAATCCCGGTCTTTATTATGCTTTCTGTAAATTGACCTTGCATCTTGATTGTTAACTATGAAATTCATTTACTAAAAGTTGTATATAAAATCACCCTGGCCCAAGAGACTTTGCCACTTGCCTGGGGCATAAAACATCCAGGACCATTGCCCCTGAATCGGCTTTCTACAAGGACCTACAATCTTTTATGCTCTACCATAACGGGCGAAGCTTAGCTAGTCGAGCTTGCAGGCAGGTGAAAGCTTGGTCATTTGTCAGATTTCTGTGAGCACTGTTCCTCTCTACTGCAAGTAGTGGATACACTGCACTCCAGTTAACAAGTGTCTCACTTTCCACTCAGGTCCCGAAGCAGCGCCGACCCTAGGGGAAGGGAAAAAGGGGGCGGTTTCAACTTCTTATCAAATTGCAATCCTTTATGTGTTAAAGGGGATGTTTTTTTGTTTTTTTTTTGGCATCCAGTCAACCATGTTGAGAGGCAAACACCAACCTTCTTGAGTAGAAGGCTAACATATCTAGAATCGTGTTTTTTCTTTCTACAAATTCTCAACTCTATTCCATGAAATAACATAATGTTCAGCCTTTCTGGCTATTCTTCTTCTAGGATTTTCTTCTGAAGATCTTGGAACCATTCTGCTGGCTGCCATGCAGGTTTGACCATGCATGTTCTTGCAACAAGGTTTGTTTTTTTTTTCAAGTGGTCTCACAATCTACATGACCTATGATGTCTAGGTACCTCTTGCCATACTGGTCGGACTCTTGTTAGACAGAATAGGAAGGAAACCGCTGATGCTAGTAAGAATTTAATTTCCAAAACTTAATGCCATTTTCATGTTTTTGCTTTGGTTAAGAAGGTGGTTTCAAATTGGTGTAGCAGAAATATACCGCTACTCTTAACTGTTTCTTTATCTTTCCTTTTCCATATGTATGATTCACAAATTAACACAATTGAATATTCGTGAATTAGTTTGGTGCTGCTGGGACATGCTTGGGTTGGTTCATGGCCGGTGCTTCTTTTCTTTTGAAGGTACTGTGTCAACGCTCTTTTTTCACTTGCTCATGCACATGTCCTAGGTGTGTGGTGTAACTGATCCGGCTGGCAAGCTGATGAGAGCCCGATCATTAGTTCGATTCCCGTGATGCTTGAACTGCAAACATTAGATGTGCTACTCAATTGCTTATGCACACCAAGAGAGAGAGAGAGAGATTTTAGTAGCAACTTTCAATTTAAAGTTGGCACGAAGAGGACAATGAGAAACATGAAGAAACTATTTTACGAGAAATTGAAGAAATGGAAGAATCATGAACTTGAAGAAATTTTGCCTTCCTATAACTCAAATCAAACATAGATGAAACTCTTTTTAAGCACTTAGGAGATTTCCCCTTGAATTTAGCCTATAGTACACAAGAAGAACATGCTTTTTTCAGTCTATCAACTGGCCCCTTACAGGTCATTTGGTAAATGGAACTCTTTGTGAGTGTTCTATAAATCCACCTTAAAGATTGAGACAGATATGTAGATATCTAGTTCTTTTGTCTTATGAATCTGCTTCAATTTTTTGAGTAGATTTATGAAACACTTGTTTCAATTGCCAAACGATCGAATTGGACATTCGAACTAAAACCCTTGATTAGGTCAAAATACAACATCTACCAATTTAACCTCTTTCTTTTCCCCTTGGGATATCGTGAAGTTGGTGGAGATCTTGCCGGCGCGTCAAAGTTCACTCCTCCCCAACCGCTTACCCCATTTTAACACTGTCTGACAATAATTGGCCTAGAAAAAAATAAATGGATTCTCTATCATAACACTGTATATGGAAAATTGAGTGGAATGTTGTTTGTTTTGGACAGAAAGTCACATGCTCAAAGTATGTTGTCCTTTAAGAGGGCATTTTATAGGAAGAACATTGCATTCTTGGGATATTTGTTCCTATAACATGTTTCAAGAACACTGTAATTATGTAGAGTTTGATTGTGGAATCTAAGAACATGACTCCTGATCACTCCGTGCTTCTTGAACAAAAAATATAGCGTTCTTAGAATGCATTGTTAGAACATATTTTCCAAAAACACAATAATATTGTTATCAAACAGTTTCTAACAACTACATTTTTTGCTTGCTTGTGTATTTCACGTGTATCATCTTTTATAAAGCTATGTTTCTGCCCTACTTTGGCTCAGGAGCATGAAGGGGCCAGCACATTAGTACTAGCTATGATCCTGACAGGCATAATGGTAATGAAACTCACTAGCCACTTCAAACATGTTATGAATGTTTACTTCATTACTGCATTTGCTGAACTAAAAGTTTCTCTTTGATGCATAATAAGATCTATGGTGCCTTCTATGTGGTGGGGATGGCTGGATTGCCATGGGTTATCATATCTGAGGTGAGTTGTGGGTTATCATATCTAAGGTCAGTTGTTGATGTCCCCAAGGGGGGTGGCACAGTAAACGGGCCGGGAGTTGGTAGGTGGTTAGTTTTTGTTTTGAATATTTGAAGTGTCAATTTTCTGTACTACAAAAGGGGAGCCACCGACATGCAATTTGAAGCATGATGGAGGTGATTTTAACCCTAAAGTACTAAAAAGCTGGTCATGTACCTTAGGATGATGAGGGGTTGAGTAGGAGCTTCGGCCTTCAGCCAGGCAATGGGTCTCCCATGCTCACTCGGAGGTGAGTTGTTAACATGGCTCTATGGTGCTCACAAAGTAGATAACACTATTCTTATCATCCACTTGTAGATATTTGATTTGAAGATAAAGGCTATTGCTGCAGGCTTTGCAAGTATGGTCACTTGGCTTGCTTCTTGGCTCGTTTCCTATACTTACAGCTATCTGGAAAGTTGGAGCGCTGCAGGTAAAATGGATGTAAAAGCTTCTTCTCAAAGAATCATAAGCAGTAAAAAGATCAACAAAGATGAATCAAATTTTGCGAGAACTTTTGCATGTGAAAACAGGGGGAGTTTTCGCAAAATGGGTTTTGATTCGAATCAGTTTTTTGAGAAATGTTCTTCAATTCCTCGGCATTTTGCAAATAGGTCTCCCCTCATTGATGCAGCTAGACATTTCTCACTGAGGGGCATGAACTTCAAAAAACAAATGGCCGGGGCACCAATATGTAAATAAGTAAATGAGAGTGAATCTCAAACGGGCATTAACTTGCACACAAGTAAATTTTATGGGCATGCGTAGGTGCACAATTGGCCATACAAGTCCACATGTACCTCTACCACTGTTTACTCCTGCTCTAAGAGCTCTGAAACTACACAATATGTAGTTGGTCGTTCTGGTCCCGTTCAGATAAGTCATAGAATTACCTGACAATTAAACTACATAAATGAAGGGCTTGTTCAATGATCTTTTACTGCGGGTCGCATGTTAATTTCAAGCTTTCACTACGAATGAAGGATAGTTATTAGCAAAATGCAAGAACTAAGTTCGCAGATAAGTTAAAGGCAGAGGTGATTAATTTCAAGATAAGGGTGCGTTTGAGGTAGGGATTGGAAAAATGTAAGTAAATAATGCTAAAAGTCTAACACTAGATTCCCCCCTTCCTCTTGATCGAATATGAAAATTGTCCAAAAGATAGCACAGAAATTTTATAAAATACGAGCTAAAATGGCACTCATATTTCTCATAAAAATACCTTAAACTTTGGCTTTTCAGGAATATATGGTGTCATATGAAATTCACATTACATCTCTGTGGAAGAAACTGACATCTTTCTTACCAATATGGCATGAAGATGAGTGGACATGATCATTCTTATCTCCTCTTGTGATGCAGGGACATTTTTCATATACTCTGGAGTATGTGCGGTGACGTTCTTGTTTGTAATTAAGTTGGTTCCAGAAACCAAAGGAAGAAGTCTTGAAGAGATTCATGAGTCCATGAGTTCGCATGGCAGACATGGCTCAAACGCTACGGTTGAATAGAAATTGTGTGAAAAAAAAAAGGGTGGCAAACTTTCATGCATCCCTAATAATAAAAACGATGTTGCATAGCTCAGTTAGTTGAAACTCTTGCTTGCATTTTTTTCCCCTTTTAACGTCTTCTCCAGTTTCATGACTATGCATATCACGTGGTACTCTTAAACCTTTTCTATTATGTCTAACAAGCACTTCACTTGCTGATAAATGGTAATTGGCCCCATTCTACTATTCTATCAGCTCTGTAGGTTCACCATCTTGGTATAAAATAGTCATAGATCTTGGTTTCATTGTATATATATATATATATATAGAGAGAGAGAGAGATGCCCGGCCGGTTTCATTGTTCCTGACGTGCTTGGTTCATCAAAGCATTTTCTTGGTTACTATTTTAAAATTTATTGATAGCTGATGAATTGTAGACAGCTAATGTTGGCTTTCTTCCTCGGGTGGGATCTAGCCTTTTTAACAAATTAAAGTTAATCAGATTCAGATCCATATTTAAACCCTACTTTTAATACTGAATTCATATCTGACTAGCATAAGGTCTGACATCCATCTGTAATCCAGTTTGATTTTTATTGTATTCCAGTTGGGCATCGATTTGGATCCAGATTCAGTTATGAGATTACGTAACAAGCCCTCATACTCTTACTAATAAAATCAAAATTTCTTGACCATATCCAATCGAATGGATTCAAATTTCGATTGGTAATATAAGCCTTCCCATATACATCCTATTTTATAATCGGCGCTTGAGAAATCTGTTCTCGCCAAACGAAGATTTTTTTTTTTTGGGTACAAATGAGCGGTTTAGAACCGCATTAACTAACTATAACATGAGGTCGAGCTACACCAGTCAGATCCTCCTCAATCAATCGATGCAAATGACCAAGTAGATTGATAAGAATGGTCACTTAAAAAGATCCTTGAAAAGCTTTTCAACCGTGACCAATAGCTTACGCCAATCCACCCTGTTTTTTGTCAAAACAAGTTTATGATTTTCAAACAATTTTTCTGATATGGGGATGCCTATAGATCGGATGGGGATGTGATATATGACCGAAATGTTTCAGAAAAAAAAAAGGTTAGATGTGGAAAAGAAGTTTAACATCCAATTGAGAAATCAGATCGGATTGTGATTTAGAAATGACTTTCCAACAGATGCATATTCAAATTGGCATTCAACCTCAGATGAATAATCTATTTCTAATGTCCATACATTTTGGAAATTATTTCTTAACATATCATAATGTGGTTCAGATTAGGTTGTGCATTTAAAACATTGGTTTCATATTCGATTTTGAAAATAAAAGTTGGGTTTTTGCATCGGATTTGGATCATGAATTTGAGAACCAAATCCAAATATGGATAGATTTTTCTTAATTGACATTTGGCTCCGAATACGTGCCAAGCAAGTTATTCGGCTTCATGGTGTTCAGAAAATTTTAACCAGAAAACTTTATCCACGAATATCAAATTCGAGAGTCCTTTTTTTTTTTTTATTTTATGGGTGTAATTATCACCGCATACGCCTTGTATGAGATTTTTGATCATTTGCACAATTATTATGTAGTATAAGTGTTTTTAGAAAATAAATTATAGTATACTTACTAATGAAATAAAAAATTGATAGGTGCCCGTGTACATGGCTGAGATCGCACCCAAGGAGCTGAGGGGAAGGCTTATGGTATCTTCTCAGGTAATCCAAAAGTAAACAGCGAATGTTTAATGGCTTCCAATAGTAAGAGAGAAAAAATTAACATTTGTGATGAATTTGATGGGGTTCACTCCGCTCATCTACCTTTTTGGTTTGGAATTGAAAGATCTTTACTTCAATTATTGATGGGTAGCTGGCCTTCTTAATGATAATATACAAGGTCCAAGACGGTGCTACTGCTTGACTTGACATATTTTTATGATGACAAGTCCATGGAGACCTTGATCTTGGATTTGATTAAATACAGATATATTGTCTGGACTTGATGCGAGTTTTGCAACTTAATTAACGCCTTTTTCCCTTCCTTCCTGTGGAAGTACTAAAATCATAGAGATATTGGAGGTTAAACTACCCATTTGTTTCTTTTGTACTTGAGAAATTAGCAGATCATGAGAAGTTTCATGTTTGTAAGTTGTTTGCAATTGTTGCAGCTAATGCTAGCACTTGGAATGACAATGGCGTACCTGATGGGAATAGTAGTTGCTTGGCAAGTATTAACACTTCTAGGTGAGCTAGTTTTCCTAATACCCTCTTTGATCCGTATGTTGGATATCTTTTATTTTTTGATTTGACACAAGTCAATCTCAACGTTAATTGTATTGAATACCCATCAGAGAAAGTAGAAAAAAAAAAACTAATTTCCTTATCAACTGTACCTTTTGGTTAACTAAGTCTTATCATAGAGCAATCTCACATTTATCAATTAAGACGCCCATATGTTAACTTGTTATAAGAGTTTAGTTTATGGTTTGTTAATGAGAACTATAGGTCTTATCCATGATTGGCAGGAATATTTCTATGCTTGGTTCAACTAATAGGACTGTTCATAGTTCCTGAGTCACCACGGTGGCTGGTTAGTTATTATTTGCTTTGTAACATATTACATATAAAACTTCTTGTTAAACATTGCCTTTAGGGGCAAAATGTAGCTGGTTGAAATAGAGGCATGTAAAAATGCATGTCTCTAATTCGATTTCTGTGGCTGTTGTGTCTCCACCATCTTAAAGTGGTGGAGTTGACTACTGTACCTAAGTTGAAGTGTATACCGCTACCATCATTTATGCCGATGCAGCCTAAGACCCCAAAGGCAAGGAGGAGGGAGCCTTCGGGCCTTTTTTCTGGACGTTAACCTCTCACTCATTGATAATGTTGCGGGCAAAGATTGGTCGTATAAATGAGTTTGAAATAGCATTGCGGAGATTTAGAGGAAAAAATGCTGATATTCACGATGAAGCAATGGAGATTCTGGTTTGCAATACTTTTAATTCTCGCAAAAAAATTAACAAGAAATCTGATGATATAGCAGTTGATGAGGCTGTAAATAAACCTAGACTATAACTGCTGTTCAGTTGTTTTCCCAAGTTTAAAAACCTTTGCTTTGTAATTGACCAAGTTATTTGATGAGGGGCCAGATCTCAAGCATGGTTTTTAAGTTTTAACTAGGTTTGTTCCTTCAATGAGCAGGATACCATAGCGAATTCAGCCATCCTTCCACAAGCAAGGATACGGGATTTGTTTCAAAGAGAGTACACACGTCCACTCCTTGTAAGCATCCTATTATCTCAAGTTAATCATGCCAAAAAGGAAATCATAAAAATGTTGCACTTATATTTGTGAATGGCTGTTTGTATATGCTTATTGATGCACATGGACGCATACAAAGGATATATAACTGCATACACCAGCCCACGTCTACTTAACTTATAATTGTTTTCATAATATGCGCCTTAACTAAATCAACCTTTTTTTTAAGTAGTTTTAGGCAGTGGTTGTAAAAATTGGTTGTGAATGAATTTGTTAGGTCTGCCTAGTATTCGGGAAATCTCTGATGATTCACCAGTTCAACTGAATCCATTGTGAATTTCGCTAAAAACACTAATTAGGAAAATCACTTTCTAAAAAAATGGAAAAAATGTAAAAAAAAAAATAAAAACAAACTATTCTTAAAATGTTGTAAAGATAGTTAAAACTTAATACATGGCACTCTTAAATCCAATATGTACTTATTCCAACATTTAGTTGACGGAATATCTGGAAAAACTTGAAATATCTGGAAGAAGAACTACTTGGACGTTTAGCTCTCGTGCTTGTGATTCTGAGATTTGAGTTTGTGTTCTTCCTAGCACAATAGGCCGTTCTAAGTGTCAAATCAACTAGCTAGAGGAACGTTTGAGAACACATCTTTCTGTACTGTGTTGGGTAATTAGAAAAATAACATGTTCTTGTTTGATGTAACATGGTGTAATTATGTCCAACATTTAATTTTTGAATTCAAGAGCACCATCTGTAATTATACTATATTTTCTGAAAAGAAGAATATGTAAGTTTTTGAAACCTGTATTATAGAAACATGTGTTCCAGATATGCAATATTTTTCTTATCAAACACCCTTTAGTGCTGAATCAAATGCGACATTGTATATGTGTCTCCTAAGAATAACTAGCTCAAGTTATTGGGTGGACGATGAATGTTATAAATATGTGCTATATCGTTCTTAGTTCTAAGGCCTATATCAAATTCTTCTCAAATTCAGGTGGGAGTTGGCTTGATGGCACTTGCAAATCTAAATGGAGCTTGTGCCATCCAGTACTATGCGAGTGACATTTTTGTTTCTGCAGGTTTGTGATAATTTTCCTTTAACAAAGTAGACAAATAAGAGAAAGTCCACAGACCTTTACTAATTGTTAGCTGAATATTTCTTTTCCAACTTTCTAAAAATTTGTCACGAGAAGGTGGGAAGGAAGTGGAATCTCCTACCATCATTCTAACATCAGTTGGAATTCCCATATTTTAAGCAATAGTGTTTTCATTACTGACCTTGGGAATCCTGGTCTTTATTATGCTTTCTGTAAATTGACCTTGCATCTTAATTGTTAACTATGAAATTCATTTTACTAAAAGTTGTATATAAAATCACCCTGGCCCAAGAGACTTTGCTGCTTGCCTGGGCATAAAACCTCCATGACCATTGCCCTACCCCTTGTCCAGACCTGAAACGGCTTTTTACAAGGACCTCTAATCCTTTATGCGTAGCTATAAGGGGCGTAGCTTAGTTAGTGGAGCTTGCAGGCAGGTGAATGCCTGGTTATCAGTACGATTTCCATGAGCACTATTCCTCTCTACTCCAAGTAGTGGATGCACCGGATTCTAGTTGACAGCTGTCTCACTTTCCACCCAGGTCTCAAAGCAGCCCTGACCACGAGGGTGGGAAAAAGGGAGGCGGTTCCGACTTCTCATCAAATCGCCAATCCTTTATGCTTTAAAAGGAAATTTTTTGTCTTTTTTGGCATCCAGTCAACCATGTTGAGAGCCATAAAACCTCCAAGACCATTGCCCTACCCCTTGTCCAGACATGAATCGACTTGTTACAAGGACGTCCAATCCTTTATGCTTTGCTATAAGGGGCATAGCTTAGCTCGTCGGGCTTGCAGGTAGGTGAAATCCTGGTCATCAGTTTGATTTCCTTGAGCATTATTCCTCTCTACTGCAAATAGTGGATGCATTGCACTCCAATTGACAGGTGTCTTGCTTTCCACCTAGTCCGAAGCAACTCTGAACCCAGGGGCTTGAAAAAGGGGGCGGCTTCGACTTCTCATCAAATTGCCAATCCTTTATGCTTTAAAGGGGATGTTTTGTCTTTTCTGGCATTGAGTCAACCATGTTGAAAACCAAACACAAACCTTCTTGAGTAGAACTCAAGCTAACATATGTCAAATCATGTTTTTCTTTCCACAAATTCTCAATTTTATACGCTGAAATAACATAATATTCAACCTTTCTGGCTATTCTTCTTCTAGGATTTTCTTGTGGAGATCTTGGAACCATTGCGTTGGCTGCCATGCAGGTTAGACATGCCGGTTCCTGCAACAAGATTTTTTTATTAAAGTGGTCTCACAATCTACATGACCTATGATGTTCAGGTACCTCTTGCCATACTGGTCGGACTTTTGTTAGACAGAATAGGAAGGAAACCGCTGATGCTAGTAAGGATTTAATTTCTAAAACTTAATGTCATTTTCATGTTTTTGCTTTGGTTAAGAAGGTGGTTTCAAATTGGTGTTGCAGAAATATACAGCTACTCTTAACTGTTTCTTCTTCCTTTCTTTTCCATATGTGTGCTTCACTTATTAACAGAATTGAATGCTCGTGACTTAGTTTGGTGCTGCTGGGACATGCTTGGGTTACTTCATGGCTGGTGCTTCATTTCTTTTGAAGATATTGTGTCGAGGCCCTTTTTTCACTTGTTCATGCACATGTTCTAGGGGTGTGGTGTAACTGATCGGGCTGGCAAGCTGGTGAGAGCCCGATCATCAGTTTGATTCCCATGGGTATTTCGACTGCAAACATTGGATGTGCTACACTGTAGTTGATAGATGTACCACCTAGGTTCTGAACTAGTCTTGGATTCTGAGGGAAGGAAAAGGAGGGGTGGTTTCGATCTCTCATCAGATTTCCACTTGTTTATGCACACCAAGAGGGAGGGGGGGCGGCAAGAAAGAGAGAGAGAGAGTGATAGAGAGAGAGAGAGAGATTTTAATAGCCACTTTCAATTTAAAGTTGGCACAAAGAGAACAATGAGAAAATTGTAGAATTTTTTTTACGAGAAATTGAAGAAACTGAAGAATCGTGAACTTAAGATATTTTGCCTGCCTGTAGCTCAAATCAAACACAAGTGAAACTCTTTTTAAGCACTTAGGAGATTTTCCCTCAAATTTTAGCCAGTACACAAGAAGAACATTTTCCCTTTTTTTTTCAGTCTATCAACTGGCCCATTACTCTTTGTAAGTGTTCTATAAATCCACCTTCAAGATTGGGATAGATTCGTAGATACCTAGTTTTAGTTTCTTATTAATCTGCTTCAATTTTTTGACTAGATTTATGAAACACTTTCCAACTGCCAAACAATCGAATTGGACATTCGAACTAAAACCCTTGCTTAGCTCAAAATGCGTCATCTACAAATTTAACCTCTTTCTTTTCTCCTTGGGATATCGTTAAGTTAGTGAAGATCTTGTGGACAGGTTAAACTTTACTCCACCCCATTTACCCTATTTTAACACTGTATGACAATAATTGGCCTGGAAAATAACAAATGATTTCTCTATCATATCACCATATATGGAAAATTGAGTGGAACTTTGTTTGTTTTGGATAGAAAGTCACATGCCCAAAGTATGTTGTCCCTTAAGAGGACATTTTATAGGAAGAACATTGCATTCCTGGGGCATGTGTTCCTGTAACATGTTCCAAGATCCCTGTATTCTTCTTTCACAAATGAAGGTGTGATTATGTATAGCATTTGATTGTGGAATCTAAGAACATGACTCCTCATCACTCTGTGCTCCATGGACCAAAAAAATAGCATTCCTAGAAAGCCTTGTAGAACATATTTTCCAGAAACACTATAATATTGTTAATGAACAGCTTGTAACCACTACAATTTTTGCTTGCTTGTTTATTTCTCATGTACAATCTTTTATAAAGCTATGTTTCTGCGCTGCTTTGGCTTAGGAGCATGCAGGGGCCAGCACATTAGTTCTAGCCATGAACTTAACAGGCATAATGGTAATGAAACTCACTAGCCACTTCAAACATGTCATTAATTTTTACTACATTACTGCATTTGCTAACTAAAAGTTTCTCTTTGATGCATAATAAGATCTATGGTGCCTTCTATGTGTTGGGGATGTCTGGATTGCCGTGGGTTGTCATATCTAAGGTGAGTTCTAGGTTATCATATCTAAGGTCAGTTGTTAATGTCCCCGAGGGGGTTCGCACAATAAACGGGCTGGGAGTTGGTAGGTGGTCGTTTTGAATATTTGAAATGTCAACTCTATGTACTACAAAAAGGAAAGCTACCGATATGCGAGTTGAAGCCTGACAGAGGTGGTTTAACCCCAAGGTACTAAAAAACAGGTCATGTACTTTACGAAGATGAGAGGTTGAATAGGAGCTTCGGCCTTCAGCCAGGCAATGGGTCTCCCACGCTCACCTGGAGGTGAGATGTTAACATTGCTTTATGGTGCTCACAAAGTAGATAACACTATTCTTATCATCCACTTGTAGATATTTGATTTGAAGATAAAGGTTATTGCTGGAGGATTTGCAAGTATGGTCACTTGGCTTGATTCTTGGCTTGTTTCCTATACTTACAGCTATCTGGAAAGTTGGAGTGCTGCAGGTAAAATTAATGTAAAAGCATCTTCTCAAAGAATGATAAGCAGTAAAAAGATCAACAAAGATAAATCAATTTTTGCGATAATTTTTTCATGTGAAAACATGGGGGGGGGGGGGGGGTTTGCAAAATGAGTTTTGACTCGTTTCATTTTTCTAGGAAATGTTCTTCAATCACTGAGGGGAACACACTTCAAAAAACAAACCGCTGAGGGGCACCAATATGGAAATAAGAAAATGACAGCGAATCTCTAAGGGGCATTAACATGCACACAAGTAATTTTTATGGGTATGCATAGGTTCACAATTGCCCATACAAGTCCACATGTACCTCTACCACTGTCTACTCCTGCTCTAAGATCTCTGAAACTACACTACATGTCGTTGATGGTTCTGGTCTAGTTCAGATAAGTCATAGAATTACCTGATACAATTAAAGTACTTAAATGAAGCGCTTGTCCAAAGATCCTTTACTGCGGATCACACGTTAATTTCAAGCTTTCACTATGAATGAAGGATAGTTAATTAGCAAAAATGCAAGAACTAAGTTCACACATAAGTTAAAGGCAGAGATGATTAATGTCATGATAAAGGTATGCATGAGGTTGGGATCGGAAAAATGTAAGATAAATAATGCTAAAACTCTAACACTAGATGTTCTTCCCCCCTCTTGATCGAATATGAAAATTGTCCAAAAAACAGCAGAACAATGTTATCAAATACGAGCAAAAATGGCACTCGTATTTCACAGAAATTCCTTAAACTTGGGCTTTTCAGCAATATATGGTGTCATATGAAATTCACATTACATCTCCGTGGAAGAAACTAACATCTTTCTTACCAATATGGCATCAAGATGAGTGGACATGATCATTCTTATCTCCTCTTGTGATGCAGGGACTTTTTTCATATACTCTGGATTATGTGCAGTGACATTCTTGTTTGTAATTAAGTTGGTCCCAGAAACCAAAGGAAGAACTCTTGACATGAGTTCACATGGCAGACATGGCTCAAACGCTACAGTTATATAGAAATTGTATAAAAAAAAAAAATTGGTGGCAAACTTTCATGCATCCTTAATAATAAAAACGATGTTGTATAGTTCAGTTAGCAGAAACTCTTGCTTGCGTTTTTTCCCCTTTTACCGTCTTCTCCTATTTCATGACTATGCATATCACGTGGTATTTTTAAATCTTTTCTATTATATCTAACAAGCACTTCACTTACTGATAAGTGGTAATTGGCCCCAATCTACTATTCTATAAGCTCTATAGGTTCACCATCTCAGTATAAAATACTCATGGATCTCTAATCCGAGGCTAGCTACCACAGATTTTAAAACCATGGATCTGTCGTTGGACCCCTCTCCTATCTAACAACAAATCTGTGGTTTTCACAAGGTAATATATAGATTTAAGATCTCCAATTGAGATTATTTGTTTAAGCTTTAGATTTAGCCTAACATGGATTTAAAGTCCACCTCGAATATCAGATCCGAGTAAGGTTCTCATATCGGAAATCCATCTTTTGAGAACCAGATCCCGGCTTGGAGCCCTCACCATATTGGCTCCCACGATCGCGGACCATGTTCCATCCTTGAATTTGACCTCAAAAAGTTTGAAGTGGCCTCTTATTTGTAAGGCATATGTTAAATTCTGCTCAAATTCAGGTGGGAGTTGGCATGATGACACTTAAAAATCTAAAAGGAGCTGCTGCCATCCAGTACTATGCGAGTGACATTTTTGTATCTGCAGGTTTGTGATAATTTTTCTTACAAAACAAAACAAGAAAAATAAGAGAAAGTCTACACACGTTTACTAACTGTTAGCTGAATATTTCTTCCCCAACAATCTAAAAATTTGTCAGGAGAAGGTGGGGAGGCAGTGGAATCTCCTATCATCATTCTAAAATCAGTTGGAATTCCCATATCTTTAAGTAACAGTGTTTTCATTACTGACCTTGGAAATCCTGGTCTTTATTATGCTTTCTGTAAATTGACCTTGCATCTTGATTGTTAACCATGAAATTCATTTACTAAAAGTTGTATATAAAATCACCCTGGCGAAGAGACTTTGTCACTTGATTGGGGCATAAAACTTCCATGACCATTGCCCTGCCCCTTGTCCACACCTGAATCGGCTTTTTACAAGAGACTTTGCCGCTTGCAGGCAGGTCAAAGCTTGGTCATTTGTTCGATTCCCATGAGCACGGTTCCTCTCTACTGCAAGTAGTGGATGCATTGCACTCCAGTTAACAGGTGTCTCACTTTCCGTGCAGGTCCCAAAGCAGCCCCGTCCCCAGGGGAAGGGAAAAAGGGGGTGGTTTCGACTTCTCATCAAATTGCCAATCCTTTATGCATTAAAGGGGATGTGTTTTTTTTTTTTTTTTTTTTGCATCCAGTCAACCATGTTTATTAGAAACTCAAAGAGATGAGAAAAATGAACCTCTTTCCACGCCTTGAACGTGTGGGCTCTTGTCAATTTATATTAACAATCATTCGTAGGTTACAAGGTATATTATGGTAACCAAGATATACTTGTTGTATATACATTCAAGAATATAAATTGGAAATAACTCAACCTGGAAAGATTGTCATGTAACTGCAGACGTTGTGTATGTGTGTTTACGTTTTGAGAAGGCTGGCTGTCGATGTGGAGCTGGCGTTTCATTTGCAACGCTTGGACAGCAGGTCTCGTCAACAGCTGGATGATCTGCAACGGCTGAACAGCAGGTCTTTACATAATTAGCATCAACGGTTGGATATTCAATCTTAACACGCCCCCTCAATTTGAGCGTGTAATCAACAACGTTCAAATTGTTTGTAAATTGATGATGTAGAGTGACATTCAATGGTTTTGTTAAACCATCAGCAACTTGTTCATTTGATCGTAGGAATTGAACCTTGATATGGCCTTTGTTGACATGATCTCGAACGAAGTGGAAATCTATTTCAACATGTTTGGTACGAGCATGAAAAATTGGATTGCTTGCCAAATAAAGCGCTCCAATGTTATCACACCAAAGTATGGGGGTTGTGGTTGGTTTGAAGCCGAATTCTTGTAGTAAGGACTGATTCCAAAGTAATTCTGCAACGCCTCCTGCAAGAGACTTATATTCAGCCTCGTTGCTAGATAGTGCTACAGTCCGTTGTTTTCTTGAGAACCATGAGATAGCATTTCCTCCAAGGAATATCACACATCCTCCGGTCGACTTCCGGTCATCTAAACAACCCCCTAGTCGGCATCCGCATAGGCTTGAAGAATGAGTGGATATGTGGTTGATTTGAAAAGTAAGCCAAAGTTGAGATTCTTTTGACTGCTTTCCAGTGATCAATGGTAGGCCGATGCATGTATTGGCATACTTTGTTGACTGAAAATGAAAGGTCTGGTCTGGTGAAGCAGGCATATTGAAGTGCACCGACAACACTCCGGTAGAATGTTTCGTTGTCATACAGGATTCCATCCTTGTGCAGCTTGTGGGTGGTGCTCATAGGTGTAGTCGATGCCTTGGCCTTTTCCATTTGGGTTTGTTTAAGAATATTGAGAAGATAATTCATTTGATTGAGATAAATGCAATCATCTTGATAGAGAACCTCAATGCCTAAGAAATATGACAGGCGACCCATATCTTTGATGGAAAAGTGTTGTTTGAGCTCTTGAATTACCCTTGACGTCACCTCGCTAGATGGTCCAGTTACCAATATGTCATCAACATAGACAAGAACAAAGGCTTGGCAGCGTTGAGAAATGAATAGAGAGGGATCCGAGTTGGAAATATGAAATCCCAGATCTTGGAGAAAGTTACTAAGGCGCATGTACCAAGCACGTGGTGCTTGTTTCAGGCCATATAGGGCCTTTATAAGACGACACACATGATTGGGTCGCTTAGGGTCTTCATAGCCTTGAGGCTGCAACATATAAACCTCCTCTGTGAGAATGCCATTCAAAAAGGCATTATCAAAGTCGAGCTGGCGAATGTCCCAGTTGAATTGTGCTGCCAAGGAGATAAGCATGCGTACAGAGGTTGGTTTAATGACAGGACTAAATGTCTCATTAAAATCAATACCAGCTTCTTGAAGATAACCTTTGGCAACGAGCCTAGCTTTATGTCTAGCAATACTTCCATCAGGATTATATTTCAGCTTGTAAACCCACTTGGATCCAATAACATGAAAATGATCTTGATGAGGTACTAATTCCCATGTGTGATTTTGCTGTAATGCACAAAATTCAGCATCCATAGCACTTCGCCAAGCAGTAGATTGAGAGGCATCCGTATAAGTAGCAGGTTCAAAGTGATTTTCAGTGGTCTGGGACTGAATGGTGACATAGGCTTTTGGTTTGAGATGACCTGTCATCAACCTTGTGATCATGGGGTGTGTGTGAGAAGATAAGGGAGCGGATGGTATGGTGGGTTGCAAGGTGGGAGAGCTCGAGGACGGTTGTTCACTGGTGGAGGTTGAAGGGATGATGGTTGTATTAGATGGAGCAGTGGGCGGTGGCAGCGAATGGAAAGGACATACTTGGGGTGAGGTAAGTTCTAACGGGTAGTTAACGCTTGGAACAAGTGGTTCACAAGGATTAAGCCGTTCAGTTGCTATGATGGGACCAGTTGATGGTGGTGAGGAAGTGGGGATGGAATCATTTTGGTTTGGTTGTTGAGTGATGCTAGACAGATTTTGGTTTTGGTGGTCTAGGTTCATGGGAAAAGACTGCCATAAATTGATCTTGGAAGGGCTATGACTGCTGTCCATTTCTTGAAAGCCAATTTTGCTTTCATCAAAGAAAACATGTCGACTGATATAAATCTTCCTCTCTTTGGGATCAAAGCACATATACCCCTTGTGTTTGACACCATACCCAATTAGAACACACGCCTTAGTTTTGGGCTCTAACTTGTCTCGAGGATAAGCTGTTAACACAGGATAACATGTAGCTCCAAAAATTCAAAATAGAGAGTAGTCTGGTCTGTGTTTGAACAAGATTTCATATGGTGTTTGTTGACTTCCATGTTTCCTGGGAAGTCGATTTATAATGAACACTGCTGTTCGGAAAGCATTGACCCAAAACTGAGATGGCATCTTGGACCCATTAAGCATATAGAGTCCCATTTCCACAACATGTCTATGTTTCCATTCAACTAATCCGTTTTGTTCTGGAGTGTATGGGCAGGAAAATCGATGGAAGATACCATGTTCGGTTAGAAAGGATTCAAATTGGGTACTAATGAATTCTCCGCCATTGTCCGATTGGAGAATTTTAATTTTTTCTTGCAGCTGGTTCTCAACAATAGATTTGAAGTCGACAAACATTTTTAACACATCTGACTTATATTTGAGTGGAAACAACCAAACAAAGCGAGAGTAATCGACTACCAAAAGCAAATAATACCTAAAGTTTTCCCTTGACTCACATGGAGATGGACCCCAGACGTCAGCATGAAGTAGCTCTAGAGGACGAGTTGACTTGTGCAAGGCAGGTTTGAAAGGCAACTTGTGAGCTTTTCCAACAAGGCATCCTTCACAAACTCCATCTTCTTTATTTGAAAAATGAATCAATCCTTTTGAGCGGAGAATTCCAATTGATCTTTTGTTTGCATGTTCCAATCGTTGGTGCCATATATCAAATGTCGCAGGTTGCTGGCTTTTGTCAGCTAATAACACTTCCTTCCTTGATGGCTTAATCTCATATAGTCCTGTCCGTGTCCTCGACCCTTGCGCCAGCACCTCGCCTGTTTGAAGATCCTTCACATAGAATCCAAAAGGAGTGAACTCAAAAATGCAGTTGTTTTCCAATGTAAATTGACTTACTGATAGCAAGTTTTTGGTTATATGAGGTGCATGAAGAACTCGACTGAGTTTAAGATCTCGCTCATTAGATTGAATCACCATATTTCCAATATGAGAGACTGGAATAGAAGAGCCATTGCATACAATTATACCTTCGCCTTTTTGGTAGACTTGTTTTTCAGTCATATGGGAATCATCCATGGTGACATGATTTGTTGCTCCGGTGTCGGGATACCATGCTTCATCTTTGACTTCTTCAAGCGTCATGGCGGAAAAAGCTTTAGGAATATACCAGCAATTCCTTGCATTGTGTCCTTTCCTTCCACAGTATTGACATTCAACACTTTTTGTTTTGTTTTGTTTTGTCCACCATTATCGGCATTAGGAGGATAACTTTGGATTGGTCATCCTTGATTTTGAAAACGATCAGCATTCAGAGGTTAATTTTGGGCTAATCTTCTTTGGTTTGGAAAGCGACCTCCTCTTCTTCCACGATAAGTACTTCTTCCTCGTCCCCTGTAGGCCAGAAAAGCAACTTGTGTATTGTCAGATGTGGAGGATACAAACCTTTTTGACTTGAGAATTTGGATTCGCTTTTCTTGGTTCAGCAACAAATCATATAAACCATTGAAAGTAAGCTTTTCAATGGTGGCGCTAGTGGTTACAGACGTGACTAGGCTCTCATATTCTTCTGGAAGTCCATTCAACGTAATCTGGATTAAATCTGCCGTTGATATTCGGTGACCAGCAGTGGCAAGAGTATTGGCAAGAGATTTCACATGGTCCAAGTAAGAGACCATGTCACCGCCATCCTTTTTGATAAAGTTCAGCTCTTTCTTTAGCATCATGATACGAAGAGGAGTGTGTGTACCATAAGATCTTTCCAATTCGACCCATGCTTCATGAGCAGTCTCAACATGAAGAATTTGTCCAAGCACTTGTTCCGAAACTGTCGCCATTATCCAGCTTAATGCTAGCTGATCTGAGCGATGCCAAGATTCATACGCTGGATTATCTTGAACTTGGTTTGCTGCTTCTATGTTTTGCGAAGGGGTAGACAGTGATCCATCGACGTATTTCATGAGTCCTTGAGAGCGCATCACCGTTTGGATCTGACCTCGCCAGAGAAGGTAGTTGTCTTTGTTCAGTTTGATAGACACTAGGCTAGAGGCGGCAGCTGATGGAGAGGCCATGGATCAATAAGAGAAAATTGCAGGTTTTTTTTTTCTTACTTGCAGCGAAGTAGCAAATTGTTGTTTGGCGTCTCAGGCAGAGCTTCACTGTTTCGAGAAGAGTAACTTCTGGATGTCGTTGGAAAAACAGAGTGCTGATGTCACCTTGAAAAACAGGATGTAGCTGGAAGAGAGACGCGTGGCTGCGAGAAGGATGAACGCAAGACCAGCGGAAGCAGCGAGGAAGGAGGAATCGCCTGTGCCGGCACGGGCTACAAAGAAAGAAGAGTGCTTGCGGCAGCAATAGCAGTTGCGCCTAAAGAGGAGGAAGCTCCTTTGTCGGAAGTGATTGTTACGACAAAAATTCAGGAAAATCAGCAGTTTGTATCAGCAACGAAGGAAAGAGGATGCGATAGCGATCCTCTGCTGTCTGTCACAGAACTTTCAGAACAACAAGCAGACCTTCAAAAAAATCAAGCGCTCACTCGAGCGACCTTCAAAGATTCTGAAAAATGAGCGAATTTGATCTCCAGACGCCTGGAAATTGAACAATTGAAATTGAATACGCTTCTGCTGGAAAGAAACACCTGGAATACCCTTCTGCTGGAAAGAGATGAGGAATTGCCTGGAAGAAACGAACGATTGAAATCTATAGACAATTCCTCTGCTCACAGACAGAGGTGGCAATTCCTCTGCTCACAGACAGAGGACCTCAGAATAATAAACGGGCAAAGAGAGGAGAAACGAACGATTGTTTCTCAGCCTCTCTTAGAAAAACTGCTCTGATAACATATTAGAAACTCAAAGAGATGAGAAAAATGAACCTCTTTCCACGCCTTGAACATGTGGGCTCTTGTCAATTTATATTAACAATCATTCGTAGGTTACAAGGTATATTATGGTAACCAAGATATACTTGTTGTATATACATTCAAGAATATAAATTGGAAATAACTCAACCTGGAAAGATTGTCATGTAACTGCAGACGTTGTGTATGTGTGTTTACGTTTTGAGAGGGCTGGCTGTCGATGTGGAGCTGGCGTTTCATTTGCAACGCTTGGACAGCAGGTCTCGTCAACAGCTGGATGATCTGCAACGGCTGAACAGCAGGTCTTTACATAATTAGCATCAACGGTTGGATATTCAATCTTAACAATGTTGAGAGCCAAACACCAACCTTCTTGAGTAGAAGGCTAACATATCTAGAATCGTGTTTTTCTTTCTAGAAATTCTCAACTCTATTCTATTAAATAACATAATGTTCAACCTTTCTGGCTATTCTTCTTCTAGCATTTCTTCTGGAGATCTTGGAACCATTGTGCTGGCTGCCATGCAGGTTAGACCATGCACTTTCCTGCAACAAGGATCTTTTATTAAAGTGGTCTCACAATCTGCATGACCTATGATGTCGAGGTACCTCTTGCCATACTTGTCGGACTCTTGTTAGACATAATAGGAAGGAAACTGCTGATGCTAGTAAGAATTTAATTTCCAAGACTTAATGTCATTTTCATGTTTTTGCTTTGGTTAAGAAGGTGGTTTCAAATTGTTGTTGCAGAAATATACCCCTACTCTTAATTGTTTCTTTATCTTTTCTTTTCCATATGTACGCTTCACAAATTAACACAATTGAATATTTGTGACTTAGTTTGATGCTGCTGAGACATGTTTGGGTTGCTTCATGGCCGATGCTTCATTTCTTTTGAAGGTATTGTGCCAACGCCTTTTTTTCACTTGCTCATGCACATGTCCTAGGGGTGTGGTGTAACTGAACGGATTGGCGAGCCGGTGAGAGCCTGATCATCAGTTTGATTCCTATGGGTACTTGGACTGCAACTATTGGATGTGCTACACTATAGTTGATGGGCGTCCCCCCTAGGTTCTGAAATAGTCTTGGATTCTGAGGGCAGGAAAGGGAGGGGCAGTTTTGACCTCTCATCAAATTTCCATTTGCTTATGCACACCAAGAGAGAGAGAGAGAGTTTAATGCTCACTTTCAATTTAAAGTTGGCACAAAGAGAACAATGAGAAAATTGAAGAATTTTTTTACGAGAAATTGAAGAAACTGAAGAATAGTGAACTTGAAGAAATTTGCCCCCTTCTAACTCAAATCAAACACAAGTCAAACTCTTTTTAAGCACTTAGGAGATTTTCCCTTAAATTTCAGCCTGTAGTACAAAAGAACATTTTCCTTTTTTTTTAGTCTATCAAGTGGCCCTTAAGGGTAACATTGCATTCTTGGGACATGTTTTCCTATAACATGTTTCAAGAACGTTGTATTATTCTTCTTTCACAAATGAGGGTGTGATTATCTATAGCGTTTGATTGTGGAATTTAAGAACATGACTCCTGATCACTCTGTGCTTCTTGAACCAAAACCATAGTGTTCTTAGAAAGCATTGTTAGAACATATTTTCCAAAAACACAATAATATTGCACAATAATATTGTTACCAAACAGCTTGTAACTACTACATTTTTTGCTTGCTTGTGTATTTCACATGTATCATCTTTTACAAGGCTATGTTTCTGCCCTGCTTAAGCTCAGGAGCATGAAGAGGCCAGCACATTAGTTCTAGCTATGATCCTGATAGGCATAATGGTAATGAAACTCACTAGCCACTTCAAACATGTTTTGAATTTTTACTATATTTATGACAACCTGACCCACTCCTAGGCTCGGGCCCCAGTTCGATGGATCCCAACCCACCCCCAAGCAGTTTCGGCTCAAGCCTCCATTTATAAGCCCTTGAAGATCCCTCACAATCTTCGATACATGACTAAACTTCTGGGGTGTTACAATCCACCTCCCTTAAGGCACACGCGTGCGCGCGTGTGGGACCCCATGTCCGAGTGTTGAAACCGACTTTGATACCACTATAACAACCCGACCCACTCTCGGGCTTGGGCCCCTGGTCTAACGGATCTCAACCCGCCCTCTAGCAGTTTCGGTTCCAACCCTAAAAAGGCTAGGAACCGGGACAATTTTCTCATTAATGACCTCCCTTTATAATCCCTTGAAGATCCCTCACAATCTTCGACACGGGACTAAACTTCCGCAGTGTTACAATATTACTGCATTTGCTAAACTAAAACTTTCTCTTTGATGCGTAATAAGATCTATGGTGACTTCTATGTGGAGGGGATGGCTGGATTGCCATGGGTTATCATATCTGAGGTAAGCTGTGGGTTGTCATATCTAAGGTCAGTTGTTAATGTCCCCGTGGGGGTTGACAAAATAAACAAGCCGGGAGTTGGTAGGTGGTTAGTTTTTGTTTCAAATATTTGAGACGTCAACTCTCTATATGACAAAATGGTTGCCACCGACATGCAAGTTGAAGCATGGCGGTTGTGGTTTAACCCCAAGGTACTAAAAAGCAGGTCATGTACCTTAGGAAGATGAGGGATTGAATATGAGCTTCGGCCTTCAGCCAGGAAATGGATCTTCCCCGCTCACCTGGAGGTGAGTTGTTAACATTGCTCTATGGTGCTCACAAAGTAGATAACACTATCTTATCATCCACTTGTTAATATTTGATTTGAAGGTAAAGGCTATTGCTGGAGGATTTACAAGTATGGTCACTTGGCTTGCTTCTTGGCTTGTTTCCTATACTTACAACTATCTGGTTAGTTGGAGCGCTGCAGGTAAAATTAATGTAAAAGCATCTTCTAAAGAATCATAAGCAGTAAAAAAATCAAGAAAGATGAATCAAATTTTGCGAGAATTTTTGCATGTGAAAACAGGGGTGGTTTCTGCAAAATGGGTTTTTACTCGTACCATTTTCTAAGAATTGTTCTTCAATTCCTCGGCATTTGTTGCAAATAGGTCTTCCCTCATTGATACAGCTAGAAATTTCTCACCGAGGGGCATGCGCTTCAAAAAACAAATGGCTGACGGGCACCAATATGTAAATAAGTAAATGAAGGTGAATTTCTAAGGAACATTACCATGCACACAAGTAAATTTTATTGGTATAAGTAGGTGCACAATTTCCCATACAAGTCCACATGTACCTCTACCACTGTTTTCTCCTGCTCTAAGATCTCTGAAACTACAGTATATGTAGTTGTTCGTTCTGGTCACGTTCAGATAAGTCATAGAATTACCTGATACAATTGAACTACTTAAAGGGCTTGTCCAAAGATCCTTTGCTGCCGATCACACGTTAATTTCAAGCTTTCACTATGAATGAAGGATAATTAATTAGCAAAAATGCTGGAACTAAGTTCACACATAAGTTAAAGGCAGAGATGATTAATTTCATGATAAAGGTATTGCCTGAGGTAGGGATCGGAAAAATGTACGACAAATAATGCTAAAACTCCAACACTAGATGTTCCCCGCCTCTTGATCGAATATGAAAATTGTTCGAGAAATAGCTGAACAATGTTATCAAATATGAGCAAAAATGGCACTCGTATTTCTCATAGAAATTCCTTAAACTTGGGCTTTTCAGCAATATATGGTGTCATATAAAATTCACATTGCATCTCCATGGAAGAAATTGACATCTTTCTTACCAATATGGCATCAAGATGAGTGGACATGATCATTCTTATCTCCTCTTGTGATGCAGAGACTTTTTTCATATACTCTGGAGTATGTGCAGTGACATTCTTGTTTGTAATTAAGTTGGTTCCAGAAACCAAAGTAAGAACTCTTGAAGAGATTCATGTGTCCATGAGTTCACATGGCACACATGGCTCAAACGCTACGGTTAAATAGAAATTGTGTAAAAAAAAAAATGGTGGCAAACTTTCATGGATCCTTAATAATAAAAACGATGTTGCATAGCTCAGTTAGTAGAAACTCTTGCTTGCATTTTTTCCCCTTTTACCGTCTTCTCCAGTTTCATGACTATGCATACCACGTGGTACTCTTAAACCTTTTCTATTATATCTAACAAGCACTTCACGTGCTGATAAATGGTAAGTGGCCGCAATCTACTATTCTATCAGCCTTGTAGGTTCACCATCTCAGTTATAAATAGTCATGGATCTCTAGTCCGAGGCTAGCTACCACAGATTTTAAAACCATGGAGCTGTCTCTCCTCTCTAACCAGAAATCTGTGGTTTTCACAAGGTAATATGTAGAATTAAGATCTCCAACTGAGATTATTTGTTTAAGCTGTAGACTTAGCCTAACGTGGATTTAAAATCATCCTTGAATCTTAGAGCCGAGGCTATCAAACATGGTATGGTTCTCATATCAGAAATCCATCTTTTGAGAACCAGATCCCTTCGCCACATTGGCAAGCCCATGCTCTCGGATCATGCTCCATCCTAGAATTTGACCTCAAAAAGTTTGAAGTTGCCTCTTATGAAGTCTCCAATAATGCTGTTGACATTGCCATTCTTGAAGAGACAACAGACATCAAATTTTCAGTTCAATATAGTGGGACATGATATACGAGTAATTTGAAGTGTTGACAATGATTCAGATTGAGGGAAATGTTTACACAAATCTTGTCAATTGCTATCCGAGGTAGGATGCTTGTTGGACCCACTCAAATATCTCTCTCTCTTTCTTTGTAACCCCTCAAAAGTTTAGTTCCGTATTGAATATTGTGATAGATGGCTTACAGAAAGTTATTAAAGTGGTTAGTTGTCCTAGTTCCTAGTTTTTTTAAGCTGGAATCAAAACTTTTAAGAGGTGTGTTGGGATCCACCAGACCAGGGGTAGGAACCCGGTTTGGGTGTGGGTTAAGTCATTACTCACACACTCTCTCTCTCTGGCTTCAACCAATATAAAAAGACGGGAGTGGTTTTTCTGACCTCTCTTTCATCTTTTACTCTCTCTCTTCTCCATCTTAGTTTTCTTTTCTGTTTTTGGCAATCATTCTCCAAACCCAGCATCCTTTTCTTAATCTTACTAACATTAAGGCTTCATGTAAAACACTAAGTGACCTCATCTTAGTTGGAATTGAAAGGAAAAGAATATTCAAGGGATTCCATTAATCTTGAAAACCTCACTGAGTTAGTTTCCAACCTTCTTAAAATCACTTTGATAATAGATCAAAAGAGATTTAACAACGATGAAATGCATTAGAAGAGAAGAAGGCAGAAGAACTGTCGCTGCAACAAGAATAGGAGTTCAAATAGACATACTTAAAATTCATGAAGATATATCTAGACTTAATACTGTCAATTCTGTTATGTGAGCTTCTTGGAGGCGATATTTTTGGTCTGACTCACTCTCATAATTAAAAAAAAAAAAAACTCTGTCATGGGCCGACTGTTCCTCTTCCGTGCAGCATGAAGGTCTTCAATCCACTGCAAACCTAAAGGATTGAGCGAGTATGCAGATGAGGTAAAAACAATGTGCATAAAGAAACTAAAGTACACAAAGAAGAGAAAAAACTTGCAATGAGTAGTTTCATTCAATTTAAAAGACAATACATATATCACATGAAAGAATATCACATGAAAGAATAAGCAAGGAGATTAACTTGACTTTATTTACAAGGTACCTAGAGGTTGAAGTCTCAAGACAAACTAGTCGATCATAACATGAGCTTTTGGTAGGTAGTCACATAGGCTCGCAAGCATCCTGGATACTTTATTCGACCCACCATCCGACAGACCTGTCTCTTGGCTCGGAATGTAAGAAGGTCGGCTTCTCGGATAGTGGGTGAATTAAAGCATGCAAGTCCATGCAATGTGATATGACGGCCTGGGAACACTGCATGGAGTGTTTCATGAATAGACAATGGCATGAGCCAGACATACAGATTATTAACTGGCTGAAAAACAAAATGCTGTGGGCGGATTGGTGGTGGAAAGATGGAGCACAGCTCAACATACATGTGGCTGTGTCATTTAAATAACTGGCTGAAAAACAAAATGCTGTGGGCGGATTGGTGGTGGAAAGATGGAGCACAGCTCAACATACATGTGGCTGTGTCATTTAAAGATGGTCGAACTGAAGTGGCCGTAAAACCCAAGGAGTGAGGCAGGATTTATCTGTTGTTGATCTCTATTTTTTACTGTAAATTCTCTAAGTTTTCTCTCAATTTTATTATTAATAAAAGCAGAGGCCTATCCCCATGCAACTGTCCGTTTGTCTCCTTATCTTTAAAGGAAGAAAACTCGTGAAACGAAGTAAAATTGGGAGGAATGTGAAAACCTTCTGGCCAATGGAAGCATGTAAAACATAGTCACGAATAATGTCTCGGAGTTTTAAACGGCCAGGTTTTTTTTAGGTATAATACAGACGAATAATGTCTCGGAGTTTTAAACGGCGAGGTTTTTCTTGGGTATAATACAGACGAATAATTTCTCGGAGTTTTAAACGGTGAGGTTTTTCTTGGGTATAATACAGGAAGCTTGAAAAAAACGAGAAAAATATGGTCAATTTTTAAAAATTAAAAAAAAAACTAAAAATAGAGAAAAATAAAATAAGTGAAACGAATAATATAAACATCACAAGATAATTAGATTTGCGATAAATAAAAAATAAAAAAACTATTTGACATTAAAAAACTGAAAAAATGAAAAGAAAAAAAAATGAAAAAAAACTCATCGCATTTTTTCATTTTTAACGTTTTTTCTTCATAGAACACATTTTTTTAGTTTTAGACGGTCATTTAATTTATCATGTTTTTTTTATATTAAAAAAAAACATGTTTTATGTGACTATGATGCAAAGTATGAGACTTTGTTGATCGATTT
Organism: Nymphaea thermarum; assembly: GCA_011799765.1. Lineage (NCBI taxonomy): Eukaryota > Viridiplantae > Streptophyta > Magnoliopsida > Nymphaeales > Nymphaeaceae > Nymphaea > Nymphaea thermarum. Next base: position 235,358 of record JAANDH010000290.1, on the reverse strand, counting down.
CTTGTAATCGATCATTAAGGCTTGTCAGGCACGCCCCTCGGGGTAGCCACCTACCTCTTACCCAACAAACCTTGGGGATCCATTCCCACCAGCCTCTTCTCCCAACAAACGTTTAAAGCCAATTATCGGGCCACCGAAACTCCATCTTCTCTGCAAAGTTCTAACTCCTGCGCTAATTTTCGTATTGAATGAGTTCCTAAATTTGCCATCTCAATCTTTTAACGGTGTATGCTTGAAGTGTTCCTTCGTACTTATAAAACATCTTTACTCCATAATTTGTAGGAAACTGACCAATGTCAATGTGGTTTTAGTTAGATTTGCATGGTTTTAGTTAGATTTTCAGGAACATAAAAAAAAAAGAATGCTGACAAGTTTCAATCAACTGGAAATGACCAATGTGGTTTTAGTTAGTGAATCGTGCAATTTGCCATGACAATCGAAACTGATTGATTTAACCTGCTCTCAAATGTCCCTGCTATGACGAATCTTACCCACCTCTTTGTGATAATCTGTTTTGAATGGCAGAAATGTGGATTTGCTAGATAGTGTTTTCCAGAGGAACAAAAATAATTCTGCCGACGTGAGGATATGTCAGAGTCAGAGGTTGAGAGGTTGATGGAGGTGCATGTATCACCAGGGTGAAAGCAGAGAAATTTTTTTATGACAGGGATTCATATCAATTTCTAAAATCTTATATCCAAGTGAAATTTTCTAAAATTTGAATGTAAATTTTTAATTTTTTTTTTTTAGGGAGCCCATGCGTGTACATAACCTACGAAGCATCTGCGTCACGTGTTGTCCCTTTTCAGTGGAAAGAAGTTAGGTTGTCTTAGAGGAATCCCCACCACCGCCGCGGCCTTTAAAAATCGCCACCAATTACTAATGTTGCAGAGGTCAGGAGTGAAAGAAATGGAAACAGATGGGTCAGTTTCTCTCATCCCAAAGCAGAGGCCATCCATGTGGATGGCAATCGCTGCGACGCTCATCGCTGCTTGTGGCTCATTCGAGAATGGCGCATGTGTGAGTACTCTCTGAATTTCATTTCTTGAGTCTTCAGTTATGCTTTTCTTTCCATTATCAATTGAGGGAGCTCGAAAGAGAAGGAGCAGTTGGAAAGTCGAGAGAAAAAGAGGAGTTACTGCCATCCTTACTGAAGAATTTGCTTTCCTGTGGCTAACAATTCACAGAGTGGATATTCTTCGCCAACTGAATCGGCCATCATCAGCGATCTCGACCTCACTACCTCACAGGTTCTGCTCTTTCTCAATCAAATGGTAATAAAATTGATGCCCACTTGCCTCAATCCATTCAACTGAATTTCCAGACCGATCCCGGCCAGGGGAACCATCAAAGTTTTCAGAAAAATGCGTTGAAATTTTCTTAATTGGATTCAGAGAACAATGATTCAAATGATCAGCGTTCAAATCTCGCTTAGGTTTGAAAGAACTTGAGTGGCTATAATTAAACTCTTCATAGAATTCAAAAAGGACTAATCCTTCTTCTCCCTGTTTCGAAAAACCAGTACTCTGTTTTTGGCTCTCTGCTGACGGTTGGTGCGATGATTGGTGCCTTAGGAACCGGACCTTTAGCGGATTATGTTGGCCGGAAATGGGTAGGAAGTTGTTCAGCATTATGCAATTGCATCGCCAATTTATTGATTCTGTATGTTTCTTCCACTAATAATTCGTCGTTTCTCTTCCAACTTCGAGTAACCATGATTTTGATGAGCAGACAATGAGAATTTCTTCTGGTCTGTGCGTGGCTGGATGGATCTCCATTATGCTGTCACAGGTTTGCTGCTTTTCTTTCTTATGTTTTTGATTCATTCTTTAAGCTATGCTTGCGACTATTCTTGTTTGTTTGTTTTGTTAATGTGGGAGCTTTTGACATGCTGCAACAGCATGCATGGTCGCTAGATGTGGGCCGATTCTGTACCGGCGTTGGAATTGGGATATTCTCTTATGTGGTAAAATTATCTGACCTTCCATAATGCTAAATTAGAAATTGCAATTGTGTGTGCGTATGAGAGAGGGAGATTAGGATATTTATATTTTATTTAAAGTATTTTTTTAGCAAAAAAATAGAAGGTCAGTTTTTTTGTTCCTGACCTAACTGTCTGGATATATATATATATATATATTGGTAGAAGGAGAGAGAGAGAGATGCCCCGGGCCCCGGCCCGTTTCATTCTTCTCTTGTTCATTGAAGCTCATTAATGCAATTTTTGCGCACTATTTTAACTGATGAACTGTAGACCGGTATGTCAACGGTTTCAGAGTCGGGTTGGATCTTAGCCTTTAACAAATTCAAGTTAATCAGATTGATATTAATATCTAAACCCTATTTTTAAAACTGGATTCATATCTGACTAGCACACGATCTCACAACTATTTGTAATCGGGTTGGATTTTTATTGTATTCCAGACATATATCGGATTTGGATTCAGATTGATTCATAAGATTATATACCAAACCCGCATATTGTTACTAGTGGAATCCAAATTTCTTCACCATATCCAACTAAATGGATTCAAATTTTGATTGGTTATCCATTTACATCCCTATTATAATCGGCGCTTTATGGACCCTATTTTTCGTCAAGAGAATTAGTTTATGATATTTTAACTTTTCTCCTATATAGGGATGCCTATGGATCGGATTTGGATGTGATATCTGACCGAAACGTTTTAAAAAACTTTAGATGTGCAAAATAGTTTAACATCCAACTGAGAAATCAGATCGGATTGTATTTTAAAACGTGATTTTCCATCAGATTTATATTCGGATTTCCATTCAATCTCAAATGAATAACCTATATCTAATGTCTACATTATATCAGTTAATTCCGAACATATCATAATGCGGTTCAGATTGGGTTGTGCATTTAAAAGTTGGAATCATATTTGCTTTTGAAAAAAAAAGTTGGGTTTGGATCGGATCCAGATCATGAATTTGAGAATCAAATCCAAATATGAATACATTTTCTTAATTTGCATTGGGCTTCAAATATGTGGGCATCTAAATCAATCAGATATAGNGTACTTATCGATGAAATAAAAACTTCATAGGTGCCCGTGTACGTGGCCGAGATCGCACCCCAGGAGTTCAGGGGAAGGCTTATGATATCTTATCAGGTAATTCAAAAGTAAATAACGGATGTTTAATTGCTTCCAATAGTAAGTGAAAGAAAAAATTGAACATTTGTGATCTGCTCATCTACTTTTTTGGTTTTGAATTAAAAGATTTTTTTCTTCAATTATTGATGAATAATGCCCTTTTTGACATATTTTTTTGATGAAAAGATCTACGGAGTTCTTGATTTTGGATTTTATCAAATACAAATCTATTAGACTGACATGGTCTGGACTTGATCCCAGATCTGCAACTTAATGAAATCCCTTTTCCTTTCCTTGCAGCTAATGCTAGCACTTGGAATGACAATGGCGTACCTGCTGGGAATAGTTGTTACTTGGCGCGCATTAACACTCCTAGGTGAGCTAGTTTTCCTTTCCTCTTTGATCCGTATGTTAGATATCTTTTATTTTTTGATTTGGCTTCATTCAATCTCAATGTTATACTGAATAGAAAATAGAAAAAAATAATATTGCAAAAAAAAAAAGTAATTTCCTTCTCAACTGTACTTTTAGGTCAATTAAGGGGGGTGATTGACGGCCTTTAATTTTGATTCTAGAAACAAACTTGTACTTTGAAATGAAAATTCTAGTTCTACTTTCCCTTAGTTAGGATTTTCTTCTTTTCAGAATTGAAAATAATGCGATTGATAAAACATGAATTAAAACCTTAAATGGGTAGAATGACAGTTCGAGGATTTTGATTCTGGAACGAGTCTATAATTCTAGAATCAAAATTCATGACACAATTCTTATTTCATAAAATATGAAAATTTTAATTCTAGAATTCCACAGTTCTATCCTCACTAAACGAACACCTCTAATTCCATCATGCAGCACTCTCGCGTTGGGAGCAGTGATTAAGATGCTCCGTATATTTGTTAACTCGCTACAAGGGTTCAACTTATGGTTTATTAATGAGAATTATGGGTCGTATCCATGATTGGCAGGGATATTTCCGTGCCTGGTTCAACTAATAGGACTGTTCTTCGTTCCGGAGTCGCCGCGGTGGCTGGTTAGTTGTTATTGTTTGCACCCTCTCAAAGATATTACAGATGAAACTTGTCTTTAACTTTTCCGCGTGAAACGTGTACTCGCTAATGTTGCAGGCAAAGATTGGTCGTATAAAGGAGTTTGAAGTGGCATTGCAGAGATTTAGAGGGAAACATGCCGATATTCATGATGAAGCAATGGAGATTCTGGTTCGGAATACTGTTTTATTGTTTTGAAAAATTAGCAAGGAATCTAGTCGTATAACAGTTGAACAGGCTCTGTATGATCATAGACTATAACTGCTGTTGTTCATTTATCCCCAAAAGGGTTAATGCGATGGATTGTGCGAAGGCTGGTAAGCTGCCAGTGTTCATTAATTTCGAGTTCTCATTGTGTCAACCAGAGACACTGGAAACAGGCCTGGTACCTTAAAGGGATGAGGGGAAGGCTGAGGGCTTCAGCTCTCAACCGAACGGTGGAATGAAATGAATACTCCTCCTGTTCACTTGAAACTACTGTCTATTTTACTTCCAAGTTTTGAAATCTATGCACTTTGTTAAAAAGTTACTAGACGACGGGCTTTTTATCTCAAGCTAGATTTCTTTCTTCAATGAGCAGGATGGTATCGCGAGTTCAGCCATCGTTCCACAAGCGAAGATACAGGATCTGTTTCAAAGGCAGTACGCACGTGCAGTCATTGTAAGCATCCTCTTATTTTTACAAAGGTGAGTTATATCATTCTTAGTTCTAACTTCTAAGGAATGTGTCAAATTCTTCTCAAATTCAGGTAGGAGTTGGCTTGAGGGCACTTACAAATCTAAATGGAGCTGCTGCCATCCTGTACTATGCGAGTGACATTTTTGAATCTGCAGGTATGTGATAATTTTGTTTGAAAGAAGTAGAAAAATATGAAAAACTCTAAATACATTTACTAATTGTTAGCTGAAAATTTTTCTTTTCTGACACTCTAAAAATTTGTCAAGAGCAGTTGGGAAGTCTGTAAAACCTCCTACCATCATTCTAAAATGAGTAGGAATTCCCATATCTTTAAGCAACAGTACTTTTTTTTTTTTATTCCCGTACCAAAAGTTGCATATAAAACCCCTCAGGGCTAAGAGACTTTGCCGCTTGCCGGAGCATAAAACCTCCAAAACCATTGCCCCGCACCTGGTCCTGACCTGCATGGGCGATTGGCTGCCTACCAGCGGCTAGTCCACCCAGTTGCGCCCAAGCCATATATACTTGATCAACTCTTTTCATGTATGAGCTTAACTCCACCATTGCCTATAATTCTTGATTGTGCGCCACTTTCTGAATTATTTAGAAGTTCAAACTTCAAAGTTGTTGCTTCACCTAAATCCTGGACCAGAAATTGACGATGGCTTCAATGATCTGCCGAGTGACAAAGTGTACAACTCTAGAGGGTGGCGCTGTTTGGGGGTCAAACACACCTCTCACAAGCCACCCCTTTATACCAAAAGTAAGCTTTTGATATATTCCCACTTATCCTGAGGTTCTTTTCATTTGCTAACTCAAACATGTATACTTTGTCCTGAGGGGCATAATGTAGCTGATCGAACTGGTGGACAGGTGAGTCCCCAGTCATCAGTTTGATTCTTATTCCTCTAAACTACAAATGGTGGAAGTGCTGCATTGCAGCTGATGGGCATCCTGCTTTCCACCCAAGTCTCGAAGTAGGCATCGATCCCTGGGGGCAGGAGGAAAACAAGTCGGTTTCAACCTCACATTGAATCGCCAGTCCTTGATTCGTTAACCAGCAGTTTTTTATGTCTTTTCTGAGCCCAGTGGAGTAGAACTCGAGCTAACATATGTAGAATCGTGTCTTTCTTTCCACAAATTCTCAACTCTATTCTGTGAAACAACATAATGTTCAACCTTTCTGGTTTTACTTCTAGGATTTTCTTCTGGAGATCTTGGAACCATTGTGCTGGCTGTCATGCAGGTTAGACCATGCATGTTCCTGCAACAATATTTTTTTTTCTATTTTAAGTGGTTTAACAATCTACATGAACTGTGATGTTCAGGTTCCTCTTTCCATACTGGTCGGACTCTTGTTAGACGGAATGGGAAGAAAACCGCTGATTCTAGTAAGAATTTTGTTTCCAAAACTTAAAGCCATTTTCACGTTTAATTTTGCTTTGGTTAAGAAGGTTGAATTTGGTTTCAAATTTGTGTTACCGCTAATATTTTCTTTTTCATGTATATGTTTCACAAATGAACATAATTGAATATTCGTGACTTAGTTTGGTGCCGCTGGGACATGCTTGGGCAGCTTCTTGGCCGGTGTTTCTTTTCTTTTGAAGGTATTGTATCGGGACCCTTTTTTCATTGCTCATTCCCATGCCTTAAAGGGGCATAATGTAATTCTTAGGGCTAGAGAGCCGTTAGAGCTCATAGTCTGTCTCGACAATCTGTTCAATTCCTTTGGGCACTATTCTTCTGAATTGCAAACATTTGATACGCTAGATCTCTTATCGGGATTGCCACTGCTGATGCACATTAGGGAGGGAGAGAGAAATAGATATTTTAATAATCTCTTTCAATTTAAAATTGGCGGAAAGAGTACAATGAGAAAATTGAAGAATTTTTTTTTATAAGAAATTGATGAAATGTGAGCTTGAAGAAATTTCACCCACCCATAACTCAAATCAAACGCTGGAGAAACTCTTTTTAAGCATAACAAGAACACTTTTCTGAATTTTGTTTCCTGTTTATTAAGTAGCACCTTAGTCTCCCAAGCTAAAACCATTTCCCGGCTCAAAATGCTAAATCTACCAATTTAACCTCTTTTTTTTCACCTTGGGATATAGTGAAGTTGGTAGGGATACTGTCTACGCGTCAAAATTACTCTGCCCCAAGCTGTCATTTAACTCATTTTTACCGAAACTGGTTATATGAACCACCTCGTGCATGTGAGATGTAATGACCAAAATACCCCTAGTTAGTAAAACAGGGAACCTCTTTATAAGAAGGAAAAAAAAAGATAGTAAAAAAGTTAAAAGTCTAAAAAAATATAAGAACATATTTTCCAAAAACCACAATAATATTCTTATGAAACAGCTTGTAGCTATTGCATTTTTTGGTTCCTTTTCTATTTCACATGTACGATCTTTCATAAAGCAACGTTTCTGCCTTGCTTTGACTCAGGAGTATGAAGGGGCCAGCACATTGGTTCTGGCCATGAACCTGACAGGCATAACGGTAATGAAACTCACTAGCCACTTAAAATATGTTATGTATGTTTACCACATCAGTGCATCTTGCTGGACTAAAAGTTTGTCTTTGATGCATAATAAGATCTACTTTGCATGCTTTGTGGTGGGGATGTCTGGATTGCCAGTGGTTATCACATTTGAGGTGAGTTGTGCATTATCAAATCTGAGGTGGGTTGTTAGTGTTCTTGAGGGGGTTGGCATAACAAAGGGCAAGGGCTCCTATCTAAGTGGCCAGTCTCTATTTTGAATTCTTGAGGCATCAACTTTCTGTGTTGCAAAAAGAGAGTCACTGACGTGTAAGTTGAAGCACGGCAGGTATGACACTAGAAAACACTGAAAGTAAGCCCTATAACCTAAGAAGATAAGGCTTGGATAGAGGCTTCGGCCTTAAGCCAGTGGTGCATCTCTCCTGCTCACCCAGAGCTGAGTACTTAACATTGCTCCATGGTGCTCACAAAGTAGATAACACTATTCTTGTCATCCACTTGTAGATATTTGATTTAAAGATAAAGGCTATTGCTGGAGGAATTGCAAGTTCGGTCGCTTGGCTTGCATGTTGGCTCGTTTCCTATACTTACAGCTACCTAGAAAGTTGGAGCGCTGCAGGTAAAATTAATGTAAAATAATATTTTCAAAGAATCTTGAGCAGTAAAAAGATCAACAAAGATTAATCAAGTTTTGCGATATTTTTGCATGCCAAAACAGGCGTTTTTCCAAAATGGGTTTTGACTCCTATGAGTTTTCTAGGAAATGTTCTTGGATTCCTCTACTTTTGTCTCAAATAGGTTTCCCCTCTTTTATGGAGCCAAAAATTTCTTGTTGAGGGGCAAGGCACTACACAAAATCCATGCCTGAGGGGCACCAATATACAAGTAAATAAATGACAGAGAATGTCTAAGGGACATGAATATATACACAAGTAATTTGTGTGGGTACGCATGGATGCGCCACTGCCAACACCTTCACTAAAATCTCTGAAACTACACTACATGCATGTAGTAGGACGTTATGATCAAGTTCAAATAGAATTATCTGATACGATTAAACTACTACTTAAATATAGGGGAGTAGATATGTAGGGGCTCCCCACCCCCCAAAGCTCAATGTAAAACTTCGAATTTACTTGTTGGATTTCGGTAAACAAGGGTCCAGTTATATGACATAGTCCAACAAAGACCTGGGCCACTGTCCCAAGTTCAATTGAAAATTTGTCAATTATATCTTTAGTACCCCATAGAAAAATTCTTCTTACTCTGCCCCCACTCAAATGAAGAGCTTGTTTCCTTAGGATTGCTAGTCAATTTCAAGCTTCCAGTAAGAGGTAAGGATAGTTAGCAAAAATGCAAGAACCAAAAGTTAAAAGCATGGGATGATTTCATGAAAAGCGTATGACATAGGGATCAGAAAAATGTAAGATAAATAATGCTATATAATGCTTTTCCTCTTGAACGAATATGAGAATTGTCCAAAAATAGCAGAAAATTGTGACAAATAAGAGCACAAAATGCCACACGTGTTTCTTATTGAAATACCTTTTTCGTTTACAAACACTGGCTTTTCAGCAATATATGGTTATCATATGAAATTCACATTAGATCCCTGTGGAAGAAACTAACAACTTTCTTCGTAATATGACGTCAAGATGAGTGCACATGATCATTCTTATCTCCTCTTGCGATGCAGGGACATTTTTCATATACTGTGGAGTATGTGCAGTGACATTCTTGTTCGTAATTAAGTTGGTTCCAGAGACCAAAGGAAGAGCTCTTGAAGTGATTCATGTGTCCATGAGTTCACATGCGTCACATGCCTTAAACAATGCCGTTAAATAGAAATTGTGTGAAAAAAGGACTTGGAGGCAAACTTTCATGCATTTCAAATAATAAAAATGATGCTAAACAGCTCAGTTAGTAGAAACTGTTCCTTGCGTTTTTATCCCTTTTTACTGTCTTCTTGAGTTTCATGACTATGCTTATCACGTATCCTTGAGAGGGTTGGCAAATGAATGGGGTGGGGCCTGCCAGTCTTGATTTTGAATTCCCTGGGCACCAATTTCTTGTGCTGCAAAAACAAAAGCACCAATGTGTAACTTGAAACATAACCAGCCGATGCATTACCTCGAGGCATGAAAAGCAGGCCTGATATCTTAAGGGGATAGAGGAGGAAGGGTGGGAGCTTCAGTTCTCTTTCTGGGCGATAGTATGAAATACTCCTCTTGCTTATCCAAGACTTTGCATATCATGTGATAATTTTAAACCATTTTATTTATATCTAACATGCACTTCACTTGCTCATAAGTGGTAATTGGCCCCATGTTAACACCCCAAAATTTTCCACCCGAGTTGATTGAAGCAATATCAAAATTTTACAAAAGAATTGTGAAAAAAATGTAATTTTAAAACAAATTTTCGAATCTAAAGAACAATTTAGATTTAAATCATAAATTTGACTTGTGACATGAATCCCAAAGCAAAATTACGAGTCCAAACTGGATCCAAGTTAGGATTTGGAATCCAAATCCAATTACAAATGTCATTTGGAACCCAAATCCAGTGACAAATGTCATAAGTACAAATATCATTTGCAATCCTTATCAGATTGCAAAATTCAAATTTTGATTTAAATCCTAAAATTGGATCTAATTTGGTCTAGAATGCTATGTGGGACCACCTACCTCATGTGGTCAAAAGCCCACCCAAGAGGTCACACACCCCTCTTTTTCAAAAATATCTTCCCTCAATTAAATAAACAATTATTTTCAAAAGGAAATGAATAAGGGTTTATAGGAAAAGAGAGACATTAATCTCTCTCTCTCTATTAGTTAAAGAAAAATCAAATTCCAAAGAAGCAATAAGTGTTAGAATGAAACTCACCAAACCTACCTAATCCAAGTAGGTTTGACCTGGGCGCACCCAAATGTGGTGCCAGTTTCAGCTAGGCTCTGTCAACATGAGCTCAGCTCAGTCAAAAGGGTAGGTATGTCCCACGACCCAATCAACGAACGAAAATAGACCTTGACCATATCAAATCCACTTTGACTAAACTCATTCAAAGTACAATTTAGCTTAATTAAGAGCTTTCTTAGCTCAAATTCATTGAATTACCTCAAACAAAGTCAAACTACTTGCAAATGAGCTTTTACTTTGGTCAATTGGTCAAATTTGGCCAATCTGGATAATTTTGTCCTTCTATGATCAAATTGAGATTACAAAACCTAATTTAAGATTTTATGAAAGGCAAATATACATTTGGATTTCTTAAATGCATAAATCAAATACTAAATTAAAATTAAATATTTCAAACAAAAGTTTGATTCAATTGGAATCCATCTTCAATTAAGTTATGGATGAAAATACCATTTTCAAACCAAATTTGATAGGACTTTCAAATTTTATTCAAATTTTAATTGAATAACATTTAGAGCTTAATGACTAGGTTTTAACCTAATAAGCTTAATTTCAAGCAAAGAAAAAAATAAATAAAATAAAATAATGCAATACCCTATGCAAGGGCATTTTCATCCAAAATTTTGGTCAAAGTTGGGCAGCTAGGTATGAGCTGAGGTTGACCACGCCTAGCACAGCCCATCTAGCTCGTGTAAATGAGTTGGGTGTAGTCAATTAGAGCCATTAAACCCTATTTAACTCATTTTATAAGTTCCCAAAGGTTTAAGTGAGTTTCCAATGTGAGTTAAGAAAGTGGCTGAACCTATCTTCTCCTCTATATAAACCCACCCTTGGTAACCAAGGAGGGAGACAAATTTTTGAAGTTTTCATCAAGTTGCTGCAGCCAAGAAGCTAGGAGGGAGAAGCCAAGGAGGAGACGGAAAATTAGTCCAAGCCCTCTATCTCATTCTCTTTTTAGTTTTCCTCTATTCTCTCTATCGAGTTTGCTAAGTTAGGGTGCTTAAGTAAACCCTTACTTAGGATTTCGTAGTGAAAAGTTCTCTATTCCCCAATGCAAATTCCAACAAGTAATTCTTCATCTTCTTGCTTTGCTAAGCTCGAATCCAAGCTTGGATTCTTGCTTAAGATTGCTTGATTTAGAAAACAAGCAAGGAGGAAGATCAATCGTCAAGGCCGACCACAAGGTAGGTGACTCTAATCCATTTTCATCCATTTCCATTTTTTGCTCTTATTTTTAATTTAAGCACTTCTTGGAAGGGTTTATTTTCATTTATTTCATGGCTAAGAATGATATCCAACCAGGGAAAAACTATGATTAAATGTACATATTAATGCATGATACATGCATGAACTGATTTTTTCAAAAATAAACCTATGAATCAAGCTTTGAAAAGGGCCCCAAGGCCACGTCCCTTTCAAAACAACAAGCTTAAAACCATTTTGAGCTCCCTACCATTAGAGAATTTCATGATGATAGATGATTTTGCTGCAATATATATGATGAAAATGCATATTAGGGATGGTTACATTCTTATGAATGTGATCCACCCTTGCATGGCAAAATTATGGACGAACTAGCTTGAGCATTGTCTTGTCTAACTTCTCATTTAAAGTCATTTTGATTCATGTCTTTCAATTTAATTGATCAAAGGCGGTAGAAGAGATTAGAAGCTAGTTTTCAATCTTTCTACGCAAAAGAACCCAGCCATGAATCATCATGATTCATGAGTCATTAGGTCCCTTGATAAAATTTCATTAAGAGAGTGACCATTTTACTTTTTAAAAGTCATTTTCGTCTTTTAAAATCAGGTTGTAATACGTTTCCAAACTAGTTTTTAAGAAAGTGACCATTTTACTGATTTTCATAGTGCAAAACTATGAAATCACTTTCTTTTTATTTTAAAATTTATTTAATTCCAGCAATTCATATGTAAAGTGTACGTAAGTTGCTGAAATTAGATCATACATTGCAAGAGTTAATTTAAGAATTTCAAAGTTTATAAGCTTTACCAATGTTCAGCCACAAAGCGGCTATGTCTTGTAAAAAAAAAAAAGATTCTAATCCTACCTAATCGGCTCACTAAAAGCCTTTTAAAAATTTTTGATTTCATTCATCAATTTTCAGACTTACATGTGATTGATAAAGTCTCAAGAACAATTTAAGATCATATTTAAGACCCCAATCTTTGTATCCCTTAAAGAACAAGATCAAAAGTATTTTAATAGTCCAAGAAATGAATGGATCTTTTAACACAAAAATTTGGAATTTAGTTTGATTTTGGGGAGGAAGGAATGTTATGAGAACTTTATAACATGAATGAGAGCACATGGCACATTCTTTTTGCCGATTTTGGTGTTTAATTCATATGTAGACAAATCACAACATGAATGAAAGTATATGGCACATGCTTTTTGCCGACTTGGATGTTTAGTTCATATCGAGTCAAACCGAATGTCATCATTTTCTAAGAGTGAAACACTCTTAGAATCAATATTTTAATTTTACGCCATTAAATCATAATAAAATCTGGTTTTTTTGGCAATTTTGAGACAAAAGTGGATGTCATCCACGTCTCCCATCTATTTTAAAAACTGATTTTGACATCATTTGTATATTTTTCATCATTTTGATTAATTTTTCGTTAAGTCTTAAGCTTATGGACTGCTTCTCTAATTCATGTGCTTAATAATATGATAAGCACATTTAGAGAAAGACTTACATTTTAATCAAAATCAATCTATATGTGTAGATTATATGATGTGTAATGGACTTTGAGAGATTATAAGAGAGTGAAGCATGAATATTCCAAGTGAATGAATTTGAGAGATTATGAGAGACTAGTTTCTTTTCTCATTTCATTCATTCATACTCACTCAAAGTCAATAGCACCACATGCACATTCTCAAGAAATGAAGTGATCCAACTTTGAGTTGCAAAAAGTGACCACGTCATATTGTAACAAGAATTTGTAAACTTCATTTAACTTCCAATGAAAACACAAGCAATGCATTCATAACTTTAGCAAAAATATGTTTAGAAAGAAACACGTTTTCTAACAATTTAGAATCTATGTTTCATCAAAAGATTAAACTCTACCTAATCAAATTCCAAGTTTCTAATATCTTAGACAAAATCACACGATTTGGAAAAAAAAAGAATTCAAAATCAATTTTGTTTGTTTGTTTTGTTAATGTGGGAGCTTTTGATATGCTGCAACAGCAAGCATGGTCGCTAGATGTGGGCCGATTCTGTACCGGCGTTGGAATTGGGATATTCTCTTATGTGGTAAAATTATCTGACCTTCCATAATGCTAAATTAGAAATTGCAATTGTGTGTGCGTGTGTGCGTATGAGAGAGAGAGAGAGAGATTAGGATATTTATATTTTATTTAAAGTATTTTTTTAGCAAAAAAATAGAAGGTCACTTTTTTTGTTCCTGACCTAACTGTCTGGATATATATATATATATATATATATATATATATATATATATATATATATTGGTAGAAGGAGAGAGAGAGAGATGCCCCGGCCCGTTTCATTCTTCTCTTGTTCATTGAAGCTCATTAATGCAATTTTTGCGCACTATTTTAACTGATGAACTGTAGACCTGTATGTCAACGGTTTCAGAGTCGGGTTGGATCTTAGCCTTTAACAAATTCAAGTTAATCAGATTGATATTAATATCTAAACCCTATTTTTAAAACTGGATTCATATCTGACTAGCACAAGATCTCACAACCATTTGTAATCGGGTTGGATTTTTATTGTATTCCAGACATATATCGGATTTGGATTCAGATTGATTCATAAGATTATATACCAAACCCGCATATTGTTACTAGTGGAATCCAAATTTCTTCACCATATCCAACTAAATGGATTCAAATTTTGATTGGTTATCCATTTACATCCCTATTATAATGGGCGCTTTATCGACCCTATTTTTCGTCAAGACAATTAGTTTATGATATTTTAACTTTTCTCATATATAGGGATGCCTATGGATCAGATTTGGATGTGATATCTGACCGAAACGTTTTAAAAAACTTTAGATGTGCAAAATAGTTTAACATCCAACTGAGAAATCAGATCGGATTGTATTTTAAAACGTGATTTTCCATCAGATTTATATTCGGATTTCCATTCAATCTCAAATGAATAACCTATATCTAATGTCTACATTATATCCGTTAATTCCGAACATATCATAATGCGGTTCAGATTGGGTTGTGCATTTAAAAGTTGGAATCATATTTGCTTTTGAAAAAAAAAGTTGGGTTTGGATCGGATCCAGATCATGAATTTGAGAATCAAATCCAAATATGAATACATTTTCTTAATTTGCATTGGGCTTCAAATATGTGGGCATCTAAATCAATCAGATATAGNGTACTTATCGATGAAATAAAAACTTCATAGGTGCCCGTGTACGTGGCCGAGATCGCACCCCAGGAGTTCAGGGGAAGGCTTATGATATCTTATCAGGTAATTCAAAAGTAAATAACGGATGTTTAATTGCTTCCAATAGTAAGTGAAAGAAAAAATTGAACATTTGTGATCTGCTCATCTACTTTTTTGGTTTTGAATTCAAAGATTTTTTTCTTCAATTATTGATGAATAAATGCCCTTCTTAATACAAAGTTCCAAGATGGTTCTACTGCTTGACATATTTTTTTGATGAAAAGATCTACGGAGTTCTTGATTTTGGATTTTATCAAATACAAATCTATTAGAATGACAGGGTCTGGACTTGATCCGAGATCTGCAACTTAATGAACACCCTTTTCCTTTCCTTGCAGCTAATGCTAGCACTTGGAATCACAATGGCGTACCTGCTGGGAATAGTTGTTACTTGGCGCACATTAACACTCCTAGGTGAGCTAGTTTTCCTTTCCTCTTTGATATGTATGTTGGATATCTTTTATTTTTTTATTTGACTTAATTCAATCTCAATGTTATACTGAATACCCAGAGAAAATAAAAAAATTGCAAAAAAAAGTAATTTCCTTATCAACTGTACTTTTAGGTTAATTAAGGGGGGTGTTTGACGGTCTTGAATTTTGATTCTAGAAACAAACTTCTACTTTGAAATGAAAATTCTAGTTCTGCGTTCCCTTAGTTAGGTTTTTTTTCTTTTTGGAATTGAAAATAATGCGCTTGATAAAACATGAATTAAAACCTTAAATGGGTATGAAAAGTTCTAAACTCTGAGATCATGATTCTGCCCCTTTGGGTAGAATGACAGTTCGAGAATTTTGATTCAGGAACGAGTGTATAATTCTAGAATCAAAATTCATGACACAATTCTTATTTCATAAAATATGAAAATTTTAATTCTAGAATTCCACAGTTCTATCCTCACTAAACGAACACCTCTAATTCCATCATGCAGCACTCTCGCGTTGGGAGCAGTGATTAAGATGCTCCGTATATTTGTTAACTCGCTACAAGGGTTCAACTTATGGTTTATTAATGAGAATTATGGGTCCTATCCATGATTGGCAGGGATATTGCCGTGCCTGGTTCAACTAATAGGACTGTTCTTCGTTCCGGAGTCGCCACGGTGGCTGGTTAGTTGTTATTGTTTGCACCCTCTCAAAGATATTACAGATGAAACTTGTCTTTAACTTTTCCGCGTGAAACTTAGACTCGCTAATGTTGCAGGCAAAGATTGGTCGTATAAAGGAGTTTGAAGTAGCATTGCAGAGACTTAGAGGGAAAGATGCCGATATTCATGATGAAGCAATGGAGATTCTGGTTCGGAATACTGTTTTATTGTTTCGAAAAATTAGCAGGGAATCTAGTCGTATAACAGTTGAACAGGCTCTATATGATCATAGACTATAACTGCTGTTGTTCATTTATGCCCGAAAGGGTCAACGCGATGGAGGGTCCGAGGGCTGTTAAGCGGCCAGTCTTCATTGATTTCTGGTGTCAACCCGAGACACTGAAAACAGGCCTGCTACCTTAAAGGGATGAGGGGAAGCTTCTGCTCTCAACTGAGGCGTGGCTTGAAATACTCCTCTTGCTCACTTCCAAGTTTTAAAGTCTATGCGCTTTGTTAACCAAGTTACTAGATGAGGGGCTTTATCTCAAGCATGGTTTTTAGCTAGTTTTCTTTCTTCAATGAGCAGGATAGTTTCGCGAGTTCAGCCATCGTTCCACAAGCGAAGATACAGGATCTGTTTCAAAGGCAGTACATACGTCCAGTCACTGTAAGCATCTTCTTGTGTTTATAATCATGTGAAAAACTAAATCACAAAAGTATTGCACTTTGATTTGTGACTAGCTGTTTCTATATGCTTAATGATGTGTATACATGGACGCACACAAAGGAATATAACTGCACACATTACCCCAAGAGCACTTAAGTTATATTTATATTTATAATATGCGGCTTAACTATATAAATCCAACTGTTTTTTAAAGAGTCTTAGGCAGTGTTTGTAGTAAAAGTTGGTTGTGAGTGGAATTGGTAGAGTTTCTATTCGGTGAATCTCTGCTGATCCACCAGTTCAGCCGAATCCATAAAAACTTTAATTATGAAATCAAATTCTCAAAAAATTGAAAAATTATGTAAAATAAACTAAAAACACAATATTCTTAAAACGTTCTAAAATATAGTTAAAATTTTATCCATGGCACTCTTGAATCCGCCACAGAATCGAATCTATATTCGATTCAAATCAGCTGGTTCAGTCTGATTCTAATATTGGTTTCAGGAGCAATTGGTTTCAGGAGCACTGGTCAATTTTACACGCGGCTGATCGAATTACCCTGAAAGTGGAGGAACTGTATTCCTTTTTATTAGATAACGTGCAATCAACTTGTTCAAATATAGATCGTTAAACGGGTCCTTGAAGCATGACCTGAGCTATGGAATAACTAAAGATAAAAATTACAAATATCATATATTGAAGTTGCGATCAAAGATTATTGTCACATCCAGCAAAATCATGTTGAAAATTAAGTAGGAAATTATGGATATTGGAAGCTCATATACTTATCCAACATTTGTTTGATGAAAAAATCTTGAAATATCTGAGAACTACTTGGATGTTTGGCTCTCCTACTTGTGATTCTGAGATTTGAGTTTGTGTTCTTTCTCTAACAATAGGCCGTTCTAAATATAAAATCAACTAGCTAGAGGAACGTTTGAGAACACACCTTTCTATATGGTGCTGGGCATATATAACATGGTGTGATTATGTCCGATATTTAATTTTTGAATATAAGAGCACCCTTTTTAATCATGCTACTATATTTTCTGAAACAAAGAATATGGAAGTTTGTGAACCCTGTGTTACAGAAACAAGTGTACCAGTAATACAGTATTTTTCTTGTCAAACACACTTTGAGTGCTGAATCAAGGGCGACATTGTATGACTCTTAAGCAGAACTAGCCCAATTAATCAGGCGGTTGATGAATTTAACAAAGATGAGTTATATCATTCTTAGTTCTAAGGCATGTGTCAAACTCTTCTCGAATTCAGGTAGGAGTTGGCTTGATGGCACTGGCATATCTAAATGGATCTTCTGCCGTCATGTACTATGCGAGTGACATTTTTGAATCTGCAGGTATGTGATAATTTTGCTTGAAGTAGAAAAATATGAGAAACTCTACACACATTTACTAATTGTTGGCTTCTTTTCTGACATTCTAAAAATTTGTCACGAGCTGGTGGGAAGGCAGTAAAACCTCCTACTTGATTCAACCTCACATTGAATCGCCAGTTCTTGATGCCTTAAACGGGCAGTTTTTTTTTTTTTTTTTCTAGCATCCAATCGAATATGATGAGAGACCAACACCAACCGACTGGAGTAGAACTCGAGCTAACATATGTAGAATCGTGTTTTTCTTTCCAGAAATTCTCAACTTTATTCTATGAAATAACATAATGTTCAACATTTGTGGTTTTTCTTCTTCTAGGATTTTCTTCTGGAGATCTTGGAACCATTGTGCTGGCTGCCATGCAGGTTCGACCATGCATGTTCCTGCAACAAGATTTTTCTTTTTTTTCTTTTTTAAGTGGTCTCACAATCTGCATGACCTGTGATGTTCAGGTACCTCTTTCCATAGTGGTCGGATTCTTGTTAGACGGAATAGGAAGGAAACCGCTGATGCTAGTAAGAATTTAGTTCCAAAACTTACTGCCATTTTCATGTTTAATTTTGCTTCGGTTAAGAAGGTTGAATTTGGTTTCAAATTGGTGTTGCGGGAATATACCGCTTCTCTTAATTGCTTCTTCTTCTTTTCTTTTTCATGTATGCTTCACAAAATTGAATATTCGTGACTTAGTTTGGTGCTGCTGGGACATGCTTGGGTTGCTTCTTGACCGGTGCTTCTTTTCTTTTGAAGGTATTGTTTTGGGGCCCTTTTTTCATTGCTCATTCTCATGCCTAAAAGGGGCACAATGTAATTCATGGGGCTGGAGGGCCATGAGAGCTAGACAATCCAATCTATTCCTTTTGGCACTATTCTTCTGAACTGCAAACATTAGATCAGTAACTTTGCTACATATAGGCGGGCGTGGGAATGAGAATTTCTATGACAGTTTCTCATAGCCAAAAATTTTTGGCTCTGCCACTGCGTTAGATGGCTAGATCTCTCATCAAATTGCCACTGTTCATGCACATGAGAGAGAGAGAGAGGGATTTTAATAATTTCTATCAATTTAAAGTTGGCGCAAAGAGTACAATGAGAAAATTGAAGAATTATTTTATGAGAATTTGAAGAAATGTGAGCTTGAAGAAATTTCACCCACCCACACCTCAAATCAAACGCTGGAGAAACTCTTTTTAAGCATTTAGGAGATTTCTCCTCGAATTTTAGTCTAGTACACAACAAGAACATTTTTCTGAATTTTTTTTCATGTTCATTAAGTAGCACCTTAGTCTCCCAAGCTAAAACCATTGCCCGGCTCAAAATGCTAGATCTACCAATTTAACCGCTTTTTTTTTCTCCTTGGGATATAGTAAAGTTGGTAGGGATACTGTCAACGCATCAAAATTACTCTGCTCCAAGCTGTCATTTAACTCATTTTTACCGAAACTAGTTACATGCACCACCTGGTGCATGTGAGATGTAATGATAAAAAATACCCCTAGTTTAGTAAAAAGGGGAACCTTTATAAGAAGAAAAAAAAGATAGTAAAAAAGTTGAAAGCCTAAAAATACATAAGAACATATTTTCCAAAAACCACAACAATATTCTTATCAAACAGCTTGTAACTATTGCATTTTTTTGCTTGCTTTTTTATTTCTCATGTACGATCTTCTATAAATTAACGTTTCTGCCTTGCTTTGACTCAGGAGTACGAAGGGGCCAGCACATTGGTTCTGGCCATGAACCTGACAGGCATAACGGTAATGAAACTCACTAGCCACTTAAAATATGTTATGTATTTTTACCACACCAGTGCATCTTGCTGAACTAAAAGTTTCTCTTTGATGCATAATAAGATCTACTTTGCATGCTTTGTGGTGGGGATGTCTGGACTGCCATGGGTTATCATATCTGAGGTGAGTTGTGCATTATCATATCTGAGGTGGGTTATTATTGTCCCCTATAACAAAGGGCAATGGCTCCTACCTAAGTGGCCAGCCTCCGTTTTAAATTCTTGAGGCTTTAATTCTCTGTGTTGTAAAAAGAGGGTCACTGATGTGTAAGTTGAAGCACGGTAAGAGTGGTACTCTAAAACACTGAAAGTAAGCCTTATACGCTAAGGAGACGAGACTTGGATAGGAGCTTCGGCCTTAAGCCGGGAGTGCGTCTCCCCTGCTCACCTAGAGCTGAGTTGTTAACATTGCTCCATGGTGCTCACAAAGTAGATAACACTATTCTTGTCCCCACTTGTAGATATTTGATTTAAAGATAAAGGCTATTGCTGGAGGCATTGCAAGTTCGGTCGCTTGGCTTGCATGTTGGCTCGTTTCCTATACTTACAGCTACCTAGAAAGTTGGAGCGCTGCAGGTAAAATTAATGTAAAATATTCTTGTCAAAGAATCATGAGCAGTAAAAAGATTAATCAAGTTTTGCGATATTTTTGCATGCCAAAACGGGGTTTTTCCAAAATGGGTCTTGACTCCTATGAATTTTAGGAAGTGTTCTTAGATTCCTCTACTTTTGTCTTAAATAGGTCTTCCCTCTTATATGGAGCCAAAAATTTCTTGTTGAGGGGCAGGCACTTCACAAAATCCATGTCTGAGGGCAGGGGTGAAGCCAGAAATTTTTCATGAGGCGGGCTGAATTAAAGTTTCTAAATTTTACTAGGACCAAAATATCATTTTTCAAAATTTTTATATAAAACAAGTGAAATTTTTAATATGTACACTTTAATTCACCTTGGCTGCAATTTTGTCTGAGGGGCACCAATATGTAAATAAATAATTGACAAAGAATGTCTAAGGGACATTAATATGTACACAGGTAATTAATATGTACACATGCCTCCGCCACTATCGACGAATTAACTAAAGTCTCTGAAACTACACTACATGCATGTAGTAGGACGTTCTGATCAAGTTCAAATAGAATTACCTGATACAATTAAACTACTACTTAAATATAGGGGTAGATATGTGGGGGCTCCCCACCCAACAAAGCTTAATGTGAAACTTTCAATTTACTTGTTGGATTTCAGTAAACATGGGTCCAGTTATATGACATATTCTAACAAAACCTGGGTCACTGTACCAAGTTCAATTGAAAATTTGTTAATTATACATTTAGTACCCCATAAAAAAAAAGTATCACAAATGAAGAGCTTGTTTCGTGAGGATCGCAAGTTATTTTCAAGCTTCCAGTAAGAGTGAAGGATAGTTAGCAAAAATGCAAGAACTAACCGTTGAAAGGATGAGATGATTTCGTGAAAAGGTTATCACGTAGGGATCAGAAAAATGTAAGATAAATAATGTTAAAACTCTAACAGTAGATTTTTTTTCCTTTTCATCGAACATGAGATTTGTCCAAAATGGCACACGTATTTCTCATTGAAATACATTTTTCGTTTACAAACATTGGCTTTTCATCAATATATGGTATCATATGAAATTCACACTACATCCCTATGGAAGAATCTAGCATCTTTCTTAGTAATATGACGTCAAGCTGAGTGCACATG
The DNA here is from genome assembly GCA_011799765.1 of Nymphaea thermarum. Taxonomy (NCBI): domain Eukaryota; kingdom Viridiplantae; phylum Streptophyta; class Magnoliopsida; order Nymphaeales; family Nymphaeaceae; genus Nymphaea; species Nymphaea thermarum. The sequence goes on along the minus strand of JAANDH010000290.1, from coordinate 213,964 downwards.
ATCATTCTTATCTCCTCTTGTGATGCAGGGACCTTTTTCATATACTCTGGAGTATGTGCAGTGACATTCTTGTTCGTAATTAAGTTGGTTCCAGAAACCAAAGGAAGAACTCTTGAAGTGATTCATGTGTCCATGAGTTCACATGCCTTAAACAATGCCGTTAAATAGAAATTGTGTGCAAAAAAAAAAAAAAAAAAAAAAACTTGGAGGCAAACTTTCATGCATTTTTAGTAATAAAAATGATGTTGTACATTTCAGTTAGTAGAAACTGTTCGTTGCGTTTTTATCCTTTTTTACCGTCTTCTTGAGTTTCATTACTATGCATATCACGTATTCTTGATAGGGTTGGCAAATGGACGGGGTGGGGGCTGCCAGTTTTCATTTTGAATTCATTGGGCACCAATTTCTAGTGTTGCAAAAACAAAAGCACCAATTTGCAACTTAAAACATAACTAGCCGACATTACTCAAGACATCAAAAGCAGACCTGATATCCTGAGGGGATGCAGGAGGAAGGGTGAAGGCTTCTGTTCTCTTTTATATCATGTGATATTTTTAAACCTTTTTATTTATATCTAACATGCACTTCACTTGCTGATAAGTGGTACTTGGTCCTTTGTCCCAACATGGCATTCTATCAGCTCTGGGGGTTCACCTTCTTAATTAAGGCAGATTTTTAATCCGAAGATACCACAGATTATAAAGCCATGGATCGGTGGTTCGATGCCTTTCTCTCCAACGCAAATCCATGGTTTTCATAAGATAACATAGATTTGAGATCCTTAAATGAGAAATCTATTGTTTGTTTAAGTGGTGGATTTACCCGAACGTGGACTAAAAATCAGCCTTGAGTCTCGGATCTGAGGCTATCAAACATGGTAAAGATTCTCAGATATGAGATCCATCACTTGAGAACCATATCCCAGTATGAGCTCCCTCCACGTTGGTGAGTCCACACCCTCTTATCATGTACACATCCTTGGATTTGACTTCAAAAGTTTTGAAGTGGCTTCTTATGAAATCTCACAAAACATGTTGTTTTTTGGGTGAACGGGGTTTTCCACTGCCAGAAGAATGGTGAAGCTCTCACCCAACCGCTCATCCCTTCAAAAGTACAGGGTCTGCTTTCGGTGCTTCAGATGCCACACCCACTGTGCTTCAACTTGTACGTTAGTGACTCCTTTTTACAACACAGACGGTGGTTGCCACCGAGATTTGCAATGAGAACCAGCTGCCTATCGACCCCGTTCCAACCTGCCTTAAAGATTACCAAACATGCTGTTGACATTGCCATTGTTGAAGGGACACGGGACATCAAATTTTCAGTTCAACATAGACAAACATGATAGTGGAGTAATTTGAAGTGTCCCTCTGATCATGGCAATGATTCAGATTCTGCGAAATGTTTGATACAAATCTTGTCAATTGGTATCCTAGGTATGATACTTTTTGGACCCGCTCAAATCTTTCTCTCTCTTCCAGTATAAAAAATGGGTGTGGTTTTTCCAACTTCTCTTTTGTCTCACTGATCACTTGCTTTCTCTGTCTTCCCCACCTTACTTTGGTGTTTTTTTCCAGTAATCATCCTCTCAAACCTAAGGTAAACCTTAGAAAGAGAGAGAATTGAAAATTTAGTTCAGTCTTTGGACTGAGTTTTACTCACTTTCACTCTAACACACACACACACACATATACACGCACAATATATATATTGCATACCACTTAAGTTAGGGACAAAACCCAGAACTCCTAAATTTTTGTCAAAAATAAATTTAAACAAAATAGGACATTCTATTACGTTTGTAAATACCAATTTAATATAAAACATGTTTTAATTCAAGTTGTCTTTAAGAAAAACACTTATTTCTCCACCACCAAAAATTTGGTGTTATTAGGGCCGTTCATTTTTTTTATTACTATAAAAACATGTTAAACTCAAAAAATGGCCGATTTAGTGTATGATTCTCATTAAAACATTATTAATATCATATTGTATGGTTAGATTATACAAAAAATAAATAAATAAAACTTTAGCAATCAATCTTCAATGGTCTAGATTAGGCATTTCCGTTGGATAGTCAAGGTAAAGCTGCGGAAGCAAACTAAACAATGTGCATTGTTAGACATGTTGGGGTTAATGAAGCCGCCACTGTGTCAAATCCTCATTAATGAATTTACTGGCCGTGTTGCCTCAAATTCCTAATATTTATAACTTAAATTCATCAATCGTTGTACTTCAAGGTGAAAATAAAAAAATGAAAAAAAAAATCCCTAACGATCTAGCTATCCAACTATATATGGAAATGGAAGGATCACTTGAAAAATGTAATGGAGAAAAGTGGTAGTCTACGTACTACGAGCAAAGCAACTTTCTTAAACAACTAGCACGTAGGGGCAAAACTAGAAACTTTTTATGAGGGGGGGGGGCCGAATCAAAGTTCTAATTTTGATTATAACCGAAATATCATTTTTTAAAATTATTATACAAAACAAGTGAATTTTTTTAAAATTTACCTATAATTTTTTTGAAAAAAATTAGAGGTGGAGCCAAGGTCCATATGGGCAGGGGCGGAGGGAGGGGGGGGCCCGCCCGGGCCATGGCCCGGGTGAGCAAAAAAAAATTTTTTTTTTATATGTAAAAAAATCAAAATTTTTTAGTTTGGCCCGACCCATCGTTCCTCTTGGCCCTACCGTCGCTCCTCTTGGCCCGACCCGCGGATGGTTTGGCCTGTTAGGAACAACACACAAAACACTCCGCTCACACTCTCAAGAGGAGGTTAGAAGCAACAAGAAAGAAGACAACGATTTACGTGGTTCGGAGCAATAATCTCCTACGTCCACGGTCGCACAGAACTCTTGTATTCTCTCTCAAATGAACACACACAGAACAACCCACACAAGCGGCGGCCCTCCTCTCAACATAAGGATTAGGGCAAAAATTTGCATTTGTACAAAAGACATATATGCCCTTACATATGGGAAAAAATTCCTTCAGGGGCTACCGCCCCCGAACCCCCGAGCAAGGGGGCGCTGCCCCCCTGCAACCCCCAGCCAACTCGCAACAATGGCACATGGGTGTCCAATATGAATCAAGTTCCATACACCAACATGGCCCACCCCACAACAAAATCCTGGCTCCGCCCCTGCATATGGGCTCTACCTTAGCTTCGCTCCTGCTAGTAGGTGTAGGGCCTAATTTCTTAATATACGTTTTCTAAATTTCCCTGAATTTTTTTGTAAGGTTAAATGGGGTGTAAAGGAATATATAAAATCTTTTGTATTAAATTCTCTCTCTCTCTCTCTCTCTCTATGTATATATATATTATTAGTTCAAATCATGTTCTTTGAGAAAATGATTGGCGGTTAGGCATATGCAGCTACAAAATTTGGCAACTCAAGATGTCTCACTAATAGAGGAATCTTCAGGTTCACTGATTGCATGCAATTGATATTTTATTGAGGCGAACTGCAAGAATAGTGTCATTTTCATGGCATCGACAATTATGCCTCACTGTCACTTTTGATACTTGCCCCTAACTTGGATGAGAATTTCTTGTTTCTTCCCCCTTTTCTTTTCTTGCAACTGTGTAAAACATATAACGAATGAGTACTTCCATGGGACACACCATAAATTTCAAATCAGAGTGGGACTCCCCCTAAGTTAAGCAGCTTTCCACCAGTTCTATCAATCAAACGCCTATATTAGATTAGATAGAACAATCATTTTGACAGTGCAATTGTCCAATAATTGACGAAAATGATGAACGTACCTGCAAGACTAGATTAACATTTCAGAAACGTGTTAACGAATAATGATGTAGCACATAGAGAACCATGAGCCATGTGAGCCTACAATAGAAATGTATAACATCATTTAAATAAGCGAGCATCGATGTGGTCAAAACCAGGTGGGCATCTTGAAGAATTAGCGACACATGGTCAGACTGCGTATTATGAGCCCATGCATCTTATCTCGTGACGTCTTCTCTGATGGTACTCTCTCTCTCTCTCTCTCTCATATATATATATATATATATATAGGTAAAGTATGAAGGTATGGAAGGATGGGTGCCCCACCAGTGGACAGTATATTCATATCTAGACGTAGCCTTTGTCCCCTGCCAAAGAAAACAAGCACGTTCAGTGGATAAGATCAAAACCTTTTCCATGAAAACGAAATGGGAATGAAAAATTACCATTGAATCTCGCCACTCTGCTCCACAATGATCACCAACAGGAGGAAGAGCAGTTGGTTCAATCTCTCTCTCTTTCATTTTCTGTCTCACTGCTCTTCCCTACCCATGGTCTTCACCCTCCAGACTCTATGCTTATTGTTGAGAGTTGCTTAGGAGAAAGGGGTTAGAAAGTGAAAAGTTCAAAGAAAGGAAGCTGATCAGTGGGACAATTTGTGATCTGCGTTCATTCCTCTCACACTAATGCACAACAATGAACGCTTGAGAAATGTATATAAATTATCGAACCGTGTCTCCCATGTTGGTGTGCGTATGTGTGTGTGTTTTTATGTTAATGTGTGTGTGTGTATATATATGTGTATATATATATATATATATATATATATATAGAGAGAGAGAGAGAGAATTGGAAATCAAAACTGGGAGATGGGACGAAGAAATTTTGTCGGACCAGTAGGGACATTATTGTGTTTGTGTGTGTGTGTGTGTGAAATAGAAAGAGAGAGGGGGGTTGAGAGGAGGTGGATGTAGAGTGGGACGAGGACTGAAGACAGGTGATCACATGGGTAGGAGGGGGCTGCACATGGTCAGTGCCCAAGAATCAGGACAATGGAGCTGCACCGAAGGAAGGGTGTCTTGTTACTTGTGGAGCAGAGTACTGTTTCTGCTACTTTTTTATTATTTCAAAGCAAAAGAAATTTGCCATTTCCTGCCAGAAATTCCCTCTGTAACCGGCTATTTTTCACTCTTCCTCTTCTTCTACATCTAAAATTGGGCTGAGATCTGCTCTGAGCTTAGCTATTTTTCACCTTTCATATATGTTAGTTCTTTAAAATTTTAAATTGCATCAAAGCTACGAACTTTCAGTGTTTCACAGGATAAGGAGGCCACAAGCCATTCCTTTAGCTCTCAACATGCAGCCATAAGGGGGCTTAATCCCAACATTCAGTAATAGTTACCACCTTTGCGCAATATACATCATTTCCATCGACGTCAGTAATACAGATGACTACTTTTAACAAAAATATGGATAAGATCAATCTCATTTTCCTCCCCTGACTATAGACAATGTCCTACATATTTATGTCGGCGGTCCATTTGAATGATGCACAGCAACATGATCAGTTAATACTGATGTATCAGTGAGTCCCTGGATTTGACCAAACTGTCACAAACCAAATGGTCTGCTAGCAAACCTTGGGGGACCCATTTGATTATTATACAAAACTGATGATGGAGAGAAAATTCAAAGCATCAGTTGGACTCCACACCCACATGCTAAACGCCCTCCATCTTTTAGATGGACGGCATTACAGAGGGTAAAATGAAAATATGAGGCCAAAGGAGGAGAAAGCAGAAGCTACCTTGACAGTTATTCTGGTTATATATAAACACAAGTTGCAGTTCAGGTGGAGTCACAAGAAGTTAGTCCCTTAGATCCCTGCAGGTAAAGGGAGAAAAGATGGTGTCCAGGGTGCAGCAGCAGCAGCAGCCAACATACGAGCAGAGACAGGCGATGCAGCAGCAACAGCAGCAGCAAGACGTGAGAAAGGGCCAACAGAAGCACCAACAGGAGAGAGGGCTGATGCAACAGTGGGTTAAGATCAATAAGGGCCTCAGCTTCAAGAGGAGCAGCATCAGTGGCGACAGTGATCCCGCAACATCTGCAATTCTCCTGCTAGCGTGTGCTGTCTGTACTCCTTCTATCTGATTCCTGCAAATTAGCGTCACTGGCTCGGTGAGATGTGCTAGCAGGCTGCAGTATAGATAGATTTTGACTCATGCTTTCAAACTTGTAATAAGCGCTTTTGCAGTTGTAGACCTCACCTACTGAATGCTCGACTATTTAGCTAGTGGATTTCAAGCAGAAAGTTGATCATTAGTTATTTTTGTACATCAATGAGAAATGTTCTTCAAGGGGGTCACCTGAAATTGGTTCTTCTCTTGCATGTTGGTCGTCTTCTCTTCTTTAATTTCTTTCTTCCTCTAAATGCCTGTCTTTTATTTGGTTCTGGTAATCAGCCCTTTGGGCCCTAACCCCCAGTAGAAATTCCGGGTGCAAAAAGCAAGACGTCCGTCTCTCCTTTTAGTCCATCCTCCTCCTCTGTTGACCCTCCTCGTGGAACAGTAATCAGCTGTTCGGTCTCTAGACATCCGTTTTCTGTCTGTCGTCTTCCTCGGTCTATCGATCGAAGATGTGAAGCCAGGGCCCTGTGAAACAAACAGGAACCACAAGTCTTTTCCCTCTGATCCTATTAGGATAAAGATCAACAGCCATCTCTCTCTCTCTCTCCCCCTGTTGTTTTTATTGCGCCAAGTGGTCCATTTCAAGAAACTGGCAAAGCCTAATTGCTTTTTGGGACGAAGCCATCAGTTTTCAAGCTTGGCAGTTAAAAGTAAGACGTCTTAGTCAAAATACATACTGCAGGATTCATTTTTAACTGTTCATCTCTGTTAATACCAGTAATAATTCAATCAGCAGAGGAGGATTTCGTGGTAGAGAGAGAGAGAGAGAGAGGGAGAGGTTTGGGACAAGCACATTGAACATTTCACAAAACGTAAACTTGGAGGACCTCAGGCCTGGTTCTGCTGCAAGGAATGCAACTAAGCCTAGTTGCTGAAGGGAGATAAAACCAGACAATAGTTTTGAAGAGAAGATGGGACCTAGAAAGATTGGCAGTTGCTAATCTGCAAACTTTGGTGAAATATGGCCCACAACGGCTCTGTCCACCCGATTGGAAGGTTGAACTTAAAGATCTTCAAGTTGTGAGAGGCCAAGAGTTTCTTGACCAGTATGCTGCAGCTGTTAACCTTCGTAACTACCATAGATTCACAACTAAACCAGCTATATTCTTTCTGAAAACAATAATTCACCATCTGGCTCGTATGTACGATCTGCAACTGACTTACTGGCAGTCAATGCTTGAAACCAGGACATGACCCAAGAAGGCAGAGAACGATTCGTGAACAAAGCCTGTTTTCTTTCTCATAGTCTAGATAAACTTCCAAACTCTCAGAATCTATCTATAACTGGAGATCAGAATCATAGAGGTTGCTTCCTTCCAGGTGTCGAACATTTTAGTTTTGCAATTTTCTGTTACTTCCCGTATTCATTTCTGAAATTTGATTATGAACGTGTTCTAAATCATTTGTCGCTGCTAGATCATCAATCTTCAACACATATACTTGAATTTTAAGAAATATCTCAACATTACATATATCCACCTCGTAACAAAGAAGCACTTGTTCATAAAGAAAACATGACCCAAGAGTTCCAACAAAAGAACCATACCGAATACATCTGATTTGGTCAATATGCTCTCCAATATAAAAGATCAAAACTGTTCATACTGAAGAAACAGTAGAGAGAGCAAATTTTACATGGTTGCCTGGGTATATACATGTGCAAACTATGCATCTTTTAACATCAATTCAACTTATACCAAGATCAATATCCAACAAGTGAACCGTTGGAATCACGCATAAACATAAATTACCAGGTTATAGATGGAATAGCTTAACAAGCATACGGCTACATAATTTTACACATTTGCACTATATTGCCAGCAACACGCAAGTAAAAAGGGGAAGGAAAGAGACCACCCAACAGGAATAAGAATATACGTTGAAGTGGGACCCCTAAAAACAGGACAAGAACCAAAGTAGAGGGGTTGTTTGGACGCCCACATCGACATAAAGTCTTATTTTCCTAGGCACGTGCTACCTAATACCTATACTGCTATACACAAGAGTACGACAGCATGCTCGCCCTCGTCTACAGTAGTTACAGGCAAAGACCACAAGTTATTCCAACAGGTACAGCAGGTATTCGAGACGACAAAAGACCATAAATGTGTTCCGAGAGATGCTCTTACTGAAACAGTAAAAAGGTGTTCATCTTACACATCCACTGCAACTATAAGCGCTTGCTAATTGCAGAACTTACAGTTTAACTGTGAAACCAGCGACTGCTTCAGTCTTCAGGTAGTCAACTTCACAGAGGGTAAGCCAATGCCACTAGAGAGTTCATCGGTCAGATTCTGATGATTGTTTGGCGCCGCTATGTGACTTCCACAATTTTGTGTTGTGCACTACGTAGTGCAATTTTTCAAGAGGTAGATGCACCGTTATGATTTCAGTGACTTCCCCAATTTTGTGTTGCATAAAATTCGATTAGTTATTTAGCACAGTAATTTTGAAGGAGTTAGAGACATTTAATGTGATTAAACCATTTGTATCCATAATGGTAAACCAAGTTGCTTTAAAAGGAAACAACGAAGGTAGTTTCCGTGTCTTCAAAAGAAAGGCAAAATATGCAGAATAGTATAACTACAAGAGAATAGGACATGATGGAGGATTGCAAGAATCTATCATGTCCATGTCTGTTATCTTTAGAGTTTGATAAACGGCATAAGTATAAAATACGATAGTATGTCTAAATCTACAACATGTACATCGGTTTAGTCGCACATGAAGTTTAAATTGATACTAGATCAGCATTAAGATGAGAGACTAATTGCTTGGCTTACTGAAATAGATCGCCAGTTAAAAAAAGAAGGGGCATTTCCTGAATGAAACATCTTCATCAGTCCACGAATTATCGAATAACACGCTTGCTGCAATTAGTTTCAATCATCCTGCCTACGAACCCTAAACCAACCAATCTCTCTATCCGTTGCCACTTTTAGCGTTTTAATCAATCTCACATCCAAAATGCTGATTTCACCTCAACCAGACTGCAAAGTCACAAATCGCTTGAATTTAAGGATGATCAAAATTAAGCCACTCACGAAGAATTTTCAACAAATAGATAACAAAATACAACTCCGAGCCCATCCAGCAAGGCAAAAGATAAACATAACTTATTCCATGTATGCCTTGGGGAAGTGTGGCGCAAACCATTCAACGAGATACATCTCTTAAAAGTAACAAACCAAAACATAAACAGCTCACGGAGAGGGAGGTCACTCACGAGATCGAAGTAAAGGAATTAATTTTTCTATGATCCTGCGGAGGGCAGGAGCAGCAGGACCACATTTTTGGTCAGCAAAACAGGACCGGCCATTTTCAGCTGCCTTGCAGAGGAGTGGATCCAATGGGACCTTTCCCAGGAAAGGCACATGCCTTGTCTTGCACATTTCTGCAGCACCACCACTGCTGCTGTCAAAAACTTCAGCACATGCGAAAAGAGAAAGTAATTCCGGTGCCTTTTCTTTGATGTAGCTGAGAGTCGATTGTGTCATGTCCTCCTCACTACCGTCTTCTGCAATTTTCACAAATTTAAAATCTGCAAGCAATTGCTGGATGCCACTCATGTTCTCCACAACACCCAAAACCGGAATTCCCACCTTGTTACAAAAACTTATCTCCTTTCGGACATCAATAAGAGAGACCTGCTGAGGAGTTGTAACAATAACAGCACCATCAACATCAGTAGCCTTGAGATACTGTGCTATGGAGATGTGCTCATCAGAGGTACCTGGAGGAGAATCAACCACCAAATAATCAAGCTCTCCCCAGTCCACATCCTTCAAGAATTGCTTAATAAGTCCATTCTTGCGTGGACCTCTCCATATGACAGCTTCATCTGGGTCTGGGAGCATAAATCCAATTGACATCACTCCCAGATTGGACTCTACATACACTGGTGACCATCCAAGATTACTTTGATGTATTTCCTGGCCTTCAAGGCCAAGCATCTTGGGGATACTGGGACCACATATATCAATGTCAAGCAGACCCACCTGATAATCCATTGCAGCTAAGGCAAATGATAACTGAGTAGCAAATGTACTCTTGCCTACACCACCCTTTCCAGACAAAACCAAAATCTTGTGTTTAACGGTAGCCATCCTCTCTGATATAGCAACCAAATCTGGAAAGGGATATAAAAGAAAAAAAAATCATGAATAGTCATCAAGAAGACCAAAAAATGAACATAAGCAATTTGCATACAAGACTTTAGATAGATTTTGTACAAAACTGTCCAATGCACGTGGAACTTTTTGAAAAGATACCTAGGAACTCAATTGAATAAGATAAGGAGTGCAGATGGAATACAGAGCAAATTCGAACCAAGAAGTCAACTGAAGAGATAGATACGACTTGCAGACAAAAAGATGAAAATAAAAAAGACTCCAACAGCAGATTTCAAATAAGAAAGCATTAAAATATTGACCAATTTCATGTTTATAGAGCCTATTTTGCCCAAGAGGACAATCAATAAAATTCAAAACAGAACTTCTGATAGAAAACTACGAGGAATTTCTCACCTAGAATCCCATCTTTTTCCCAAAACTCTAGGAAGAGTTAGATGCATGTTTCTGGTCAAACATTTAGAGAGAGGTGTCAATTGGAATTACCTGGGTGTTTGACTGCGAATTATACTAGAAAGTTGCTAGGGAACCCTAGAGAATAATAAAATAGCAAATCACACCAGCCCACCAGAAAGACGAAACTAGTTTATATGGATAATTCACAACTGTTGTGACCATCTAATATTTTGCCAACCAAAACAGAGAAATAAAAAACGGAAGGCTAAATTAAGAAGATTTGTGAAGGAAAAGACAACGTAGCAAAGCATCTAGGATGTGAGATAAGATTTATACGATGAAACTGAAAAGCAATGAGAAAGAAGCAAACTAAAATCCTCAAATAGAAAATGAATAGAAGCTTAGTTTGGACAACAAGTGTTCAAACGATGAAAAAACTGTGCACTAAAAGATACATGTTCTTTAACGTGAATAATACAGATCCAAGTTTGGTTGTTAACCCATGGACTAGTAAACTAGTCAATCAGCCCAGAAGTCAGTCGCCAAGCCTACAGGCATAAAGTTGGAAGAATTAAGTTTTATGGATTAGTCAACCAACTTGATTGACTAGACAAGAACCAGCCAATCCAAGAGTAGTCCTTACCTTAAATAAGCTACAATTTTTTATCTTTTTCCTTCTTAGTAAACATTGTTCCATTGTTTGGGTTTCTTTCTGTTTCCTTTTGCAGTGCTTCTTTTCTATTTAACACATTCTCTTTGCAGATAGAGTGCTTTTCTCCGTTTCTGTGTGTTTTCAGTTCAAACTGTGAATATCTTCGACTAGTTTTTAGTACTTTGTTGTGTTTCTATATTCTTTTGTGGATTACACTTTTGAAACTGACTTGGACAAATTCAGATCAACCAGTCTAGTATTCCTTTCAGGGAATTGACTGACTCTTTTTTTACCCAATTTAGCCTATTTAGCATCCAAAGAATCTCCTGTATGCCTAATCTCTCAATTCACAACTTACGTTTGTAACAATTTTTTTATGGCATACTTCTATAGTTCTATAACAACTTTTATTAATTGAACCTGATCTGTGTAGCTAAGTTTTTGTAGATCCATTCCTATGATAGTATAATATAAACACCAACTACAAAGTCTCTCTCTCTCTCTCTCTCTCTCACACACACACACACGCACAGACACACAATAGATGGAAGTGGAACTCTTCTAAGCAGAAAGTATAGCCTTATGGAGGATCATAAAAAGTTTGCCTCAAAATTTCCCCCACATCATAATTTTTGTTCCTTATAAAGAAAATGAACACTAATTGCCTAAAAAGAAGTCCCTCTCTCTCTCTCTCTCTCTCCACAAGCTTCATTATGCCTCCAACACTTTTGACTGTATGGAGAACTTTCATATCACATATATGATATATTAGAACTTGGGTTTTCCTTATCTGTGAGGAATCATAACTCTGCATAAAAGGAGTCAACGTTTCCTTCACAAGAACAGAATTCTAATTCTGCAAACTGCAAAGCATGAAACTTTTTTTTTTTAAATTTCAAAAGACAGACATTTCCCAGAGTTACCAGAATCAGTGCCTGCATTTCCTATTCTTCTTATGGTTGTACTTTGTAGTACATACATATATCGGTGTGAATACACATACTTGTATACATATATACACATACACACACAAAGCAAAATTGCAAATCAGGTTTTCCCTTATCATCCTGTGTTCCTTCTTCTTCCTCATTTACTGTTTTTTTTTTCTACATGTCCTTCACTGTGCATAACTGCATATAACACAGGCGTTCCCTATGTGATGGGTTGTGCCTAGAGCTTAGTCAAGCCTAGGTAGAAATCGATGCATTAGGCTGTACAAGAAAAAAACCAAAGAATGTAACAATGAATGCTAATTTTTTTATCAAAACATTTGAAGCATTTTTCAATGGAAAATATATGTCTATCAATTTCTAACAAATCAACAATTATAAATTATAATGCATAATAAGTAACGTTACTACAAGATGATCATTATTGTTTGTTCATAGAGAATACAAAATATGCTTAGTTTTTCTAAAAGTTAACGGGTAAGTCTCTAACTGTAATTTGTAATAACTAAAAGCCTAAGTTGAAACTTCAAATTTGTTATCAAGCCATCTCGCAGACATATTCTGTCAAGTGTTCTGGCATGACAGCCTATACAGTATACATATAACTGAACCTTCATAATGATATGACGTGTTAGAAAAGCTGTTCAATAAATCAGAAAGCATCCTCTTCTCCATAACCATAACCTAGGAGGATTCAGATGATGTACATGATAAGCCAATTTCAATCGCTTGACTTGACCTTCGTACCATCAACACCTTGGTCATGTATTTACTTTAATGTCGCAATCCATCTCAGTGCTGCACATGAATGTGAAATTCCAGCACTCAAGCTGAAACTGAAGTGAGACCTCTTACACTGTAATGCGAAACGACAGAACAAATATCTAGATTGTTTCTCGTGAAGAAATTCCCATATTCTTACCTCTCAAGCGATAAAGAATAAGAAAAGGAGAGCAAAGCATCAAAGACTGCAAAGTCGGGAAGTTAATGTTCTTTAGATCATTTCTTCACCAAGCACGCATCAGTAATCATGTGTTATTGCCTTCAATTTGGAGATAGAGAGAGAGAATCCAACCAGGGTCAGGGCCCTTGGGGGCAGTAGCACATGCCTCTTGGTTAGGGCATCCCGCACAAGCCTCAGCCTTCCCAGCCATCTCCGATTCGGTGCCCGGGCAATCTGACCCCCAAAACAGAAAGAAAAACGAAATAAGACACCGAAAACGCAAGTACTATCAAACCACTGGAATCAAAAGAAAGCAGAAAAAGCCCCAATAGACATAGAGAAGAAAGAAAACACAATCTGTATGGCGAGAGAGAGAGAGGTAGTACGCTCAGGGGCGTTCTCCGGAACGTCCGCTCCCCGGTCGCCGTTCCCCATGGCTTCTCCCTCGCCCATTACCGCCACCACCGCCACAACCACGACAAAAGCAGGGAGAAGAATGGCGACTCTTCTGGGCAGCGTGCGGAGGTTTTGTATTGGCCGTTGACACTTCCAAGTCGGCGCCAAGGGCGCTAGCACGTGCAGCCGTCACAGCAACACGCCACTACACGGCACAAGACACGATCGGCTGATCGGAGAAGGGAGGAGAAAAACTTTGATGGGTGGCTGCAAGGAGAAAGACACGACACAGTGGTAAGAAATCTCAAGATATTTTAGAGAGGGTGGAAGAAGCGCATCAACGATGATGACACTGATGACCAAAGCAAATTCCTTCAACCTCTAGATGAAGGATACGCATCAAATTTATGGTTAGGCCATGTCTAAACAGTTGACATTCTTACCTTGTTCTCTTATACGCATATACGGCATTGACTATATATTTTTTAGCTCCAGAGGAAGATATGGTGTGAGCGTGGACACGAACGACCGTATCAACTGATAGGCATCGCAATGTATCAGCCATTTTCTCTTCTTGTCTAATTTTAAAAAAAAAAAAATTTCCTGCACTCTGTTCATTTGAACTAGTGTTGGTAATGGTAGATGAGCAAGTCCCTTGCACCATGGAAAACTCGATTCTCTTGAACATACGATTAAACATTTTGGAGGAAATAAAAAGTAGAAGATCTCATTTTCCCATAGAGAATGAAACGAACTAGCAAACAGATATATGTCCAAAAAACTTCTGACAAAAAAAAAAAAAAAGAAAGAAAAAGCCAAACAAATTACATCACTTTTAAACAAGAAGTAATAGGTGGAACCAACGCGTAGCAGAAATAAGCGCAATAGACAAAGGAATGAAAGAAAGCAATTGAAAAAGCTATTTATAGATGTATTGTGATGAAGTTTCGCTTTCTTGTTCAGCTTTTGATGGTAGCCTTAGGCTTAACTCCTGAACAATCAAGTTCATTCTTGGTGGCAGTCAGGTAAATCCAACCCATTCACATTTCCAAGATATCTATGCAACCTACCAATGTTCTTGGCTCATGTTCAGTTCAAAGCCAATATGATTAATGATTAAAATATCCTTAATTCATATTAAAGAAGAATTTTTTTTTAAAGAAAAATTGGAAATAGAAAAAAGTAAAAAGACTTTTTACATTGAAAAAATAATATTTTTTAATTACATAATGTATTTTTTTTTTATTAAAATTAAATTTGGCCCTACTCGGATCCAGAGATCAAACTGTCAGCCCGCCCCTAAAGAAAAGTATGACTCCGCCCCTAAAAAAGGTGGTTCAAACAGAAAAACTACAGATCTAAGATCCACGGTAATCAAATTCGACTTAGGTTGGTGTTCGGCAAAACTTTGCCTAAAACCTTTGCCATGTTTGGATCTCGGACCCCAATATCACGAAATAATTAAACCGGATACCAGTACATGCCCAAACTAATCGGATTTTGTCAACTTTCTCAACTTTTTCTAGTGTCTCATCCCCAAGGACCAACTGACCATGACATTTGATTCAAATGAAACATCATGTCCTTGATTTTTTTCATGTTGCATGAATGAAAGGCGAAGAAGAAAAGAACCCTGAGCTTAACCACATCACATGAAATAAATACATGTTGTTGTTCACTTTGAAAAAATCTGAACTATATATAATTTTTAAAGAAACATAAAGGGTCTTCTCGGTTATTTCAACCCCCGGCCGGCGAACGTGTAACCTCATTTTGACTCCAAATTTTTTCTTTCACGGCGGAAAATTTTACCGTTCTCTACGCTGACTGCACCAAGTTTATGGGCTTATGGCCCCTAACATTGTACTGTGTTTGGGTCAAAAAAGGACCAAAATGCCTATGATGGTAAGGTCAAAAAAGACCAAAATGCCTATGATGGTAAGATGAAATAACTAGGGGCGAACACTGGAGCTCAAGCTCGAGAATAGCTCGACGAAAATAGTTCTAGCTCGACTCGACAGTTACGTGTTGAGCTCGAGTTTGACTTTATTAAAGTTTGACAAACTCGTTTAAATAGAATTGATATTCATCGTTACGTGTTGAGCTCGAGTTCGACTCGATTAAGGCTCGACAAACTCGTAAACTCGTTTGAATATATCAACTTGATTAAGGCTCGGCAAACTTGATTAAGGTTCGAGTTCGACTCGACAGTTATGTGTTGAGTTCAAACTCAACTCGATTATTTAAACGAATCCACTGATGAACTCGAGCTCAACTCGTTAAGCAAATGACTCTTAATGAACTCGTTCACTAGCCGAGCTTTAATGAGTAGAGCTCGTTGTTCACCCCCTAGCTAGAATAACCTTCCCTTCTCTCTCTCACATAAGAGTAAAAGTTTAACCCGAAAAAATACCCCTACCATAAATGACGAAAATGCCCCTCTAATACAGCAATGTTCTGATTGACCAATCACATGAATGTTTTACAGAATAGGGCAGATCTTAATGTTCCGTTTTGGATTTGGATCTGCTTCTTTTGCTGCATAAAAACGCAACACAAAATCTGATCTATACATTTATTTGATCCATATCTGTTCCATCTTTACCGTTCTGAAAACCAACCAAGCAAAAACCCGGCCGGTGTGAATTTTGAACGGTTATCAACAGGAAGACTTGTCAATTTTGAGTCCATTTCTAGAGGCCTTGGATTTCTCAGGTACTAAAAGATGACCTTTATATTGGATTTGAACCTGATATATTGGATCTACTTTCTATTCTGTTTTGTTCTTCAGAGTCTAATTCAGATTAAATCTCGATTAAAATTCCATCCAAATATAATTTTTAACGCATTACAGTCCATTTTTTTGGTGCTTTAAATCAAACCCAATATATTTTGATGAAAATTTTTTGGATATAGATTTGACTGCTCTGAATCTTTGGAAATTCAGATCTAACGGTAGTTCTTATAAATTCAAATTTGAAAAGGCACTTAGAAAGCAGCAGTGAAGGAGGCAAATATGGACTGGCTTGGGCAAATGCCCACACGAGCCCATAAAAATTTAAATCCTTCCAGAAGAGAAAGGATGCTCTACATCACATTCAAAAGAATTCGAATTTCTAGTTATTTCTTTCATGTCCTTAACTTGCATCAAAATATGCACTTCTTCGGAAATACACTTGCAACATATTTATTACATACCTAAATGCTTGGATTGTATCATTTTTTTGCTGAAGAATTTACATTAGCTTCTGCACATTTAATGTTTAATATCAATAAGTTTCCTATAAATATATGTGACGCATGCACGGCCTTGTGACCGCCATAAGGACGCCATTTGCGCTTGATTAAATGTTGAATAAGAGATAGATTTGCAATGATGCTTGAATATATTTCATATCACTTACATGATATCGCCAAATTTTGCATGCCAAACCTCTTTCATCACTAGTGCTTGCAACACGTCGTGTTCTTTCTTTCTTGAAGAAGGGAAAACTTGGTGCTGAACAAGGAAGCAACAAGAGCATCACAATGTTTTAGAATGAACTATTAATAACTACTGATTGTCCTCCAGAGCACTAAATGAGCCAAAAAAAAAAAAATTCTGGCGGGGCGCTCATTCAATACCCTTTAATTTTTTTGGGGCACTTACATGTATAACAATCAAATATATCAAAACATTAACATATATTTAAACAAATTTTGTGAGGCTGGTGTGGGCAACTACGCAGACCAGCCACCATGTGGCTACACCACTGTTTGAGAGGATTGTGCAACGGACACAGGGCGCGTGGAGCTGGTAGATGGGCAGTTTCTGTTTCGAATCTTTGTGGTATGTATCAACTCTCTGTACTACAAAAGAAGAGTCACTGACGTACAAGTTGAAGTGTGGCAGGGCAGAAGCATGGTGAAGGCGGCACTTTAAAGCACCAAAAGTGGGCCCTGTACCCTAAGTAGACAAGGGGCCACGTGGGTGTTTCGGCTCACTCGTGCTATTCAACCAAGTAATAGCTGCTGCTAATTAGTTGATTTTTCTTGACCTTGCTGGTTTAGAATCCAGCGCTTAAACCAACTCATATTTCTTCCTCAGCCAACAATAGTTTTTTCTCTAAACACAACCAAACAGTCTTTAAGTGAGCAACCCAACTAATTTGATCAGCCAAGAACTCCAGCATCACTTGTAGTAATTGGTTTCTTAAATCCAGAAAAGAAGCTGATTTAGAGACAATGAATCTGATTCAACCTCAAGAACTATTGTCTTAAATTAGAAAGTTCATCCTAAATTTGCAAAATCCAATCTGAGGCAAATACTTTCCACACTTGACATAAAATAGTGTACGTCAAACTTTCTTTGAGGCCTTGCAGCTTTGCCTTCAACTGTGAAGGTGATGTATATGTTGGCCCATAGTTTTCTCTAGGGCCATGAACAAATTCTTAAGCAGGAGACCCATGGTTTACTAGATCCCAAAATTCAACCACTGCAAGATATGGATAATGGAGCAGTTTATTTCATAGATAAAATAACATCACTAAGGAAAAAAAAAATTAGTTGTTGAACATAATTAAAAATACGTGCAACTCATCTTCCCAAAAAAGAAAAGAAAAAACAAGTCCGAGGGGGATTGCATCCTATTGCTTTTAATTTAATTTTTGTTTATAACTTAGGAGGTGTTTGTTTACACTGCATCTGAGATCTGAGGTGATTTGAGATCTTTAGAGATAATAAATATAATGATTTAAGATCAAAGCCCTCTCCTGTCTGATATCAAATCTGAGGTTCTGGTAATATACTTAGGATCTAAAAAAAGAAAAATCTACGCTGTGTAGAATATGTTGTTTGTTTAGTTCAGTTCAAATATATATATCCTAGTGGGTGCATTTGGGAGAATGTTATTTTTTCTCATTGTGTCAATCATCAAGATATGCACATTATTGAGCCAATTCATGTTAGTTTTGAACTTTAATTACATGAAGAGGGGGAATTTGATCCAATTTCTCATTTTTAATGTTTTAACAGCCAAATTGTGACCATGTTTTTCATAAAATGGGCTGGATTCAATTTGCATATTAAGTTGACAAGATTCGATCTCGGAAGGATTTGGTTTGATACCCAACATGTAGATGGGGTCGGATTATATTGTACAAATTTATATTTGACAAGCATAGTTTAAATCCAAGAATTCATTCATTTTCAATTTCCATTACAAACTTGACAAATTATTTTTTCTTTATTTTCGAGTGAGCATGAGAGATCTACCATCCTACTGAGAGCCGAAACTCTTACCCAATTCCTTGTCTCCATAGGGTACATGGCCTATTTTTAGTGCTTTAAGATGCCAACCCTACTGTGCTTCCCATTGCACATCAGTGATCTCCTTTTGCAGCACAAGAAGTTGATGCCCCTGACACTTAAGAAATAAAGATTTGGCGCTTACCAGCCCATACATCAAGGCATTGCATCAACTGTTTTTCTTTTTCTATTTGAG
The DNA here is from genome assembly GCA_011799765.1 of Nymphaea thermarum. Classification (NCBI taxonomy): domain Eukaryota; kingdom Viridiplantae; phylum Streptophyta; class Magnoliopsida; order Nymphaeales; family Nymphaeaceae; genus Nymphaea; species Nymphaea thermarum. The sequence goes on along the minus strand of JAANDH010000290.1, from coordinate 195,076 downwards.
GAAAGAAAAAACTAATGGAACTAATTGTGTTCGTTTGTGCTTCTTATTTTTGCCCAAAAAGTATTTTTTGTATAGAACTCTAAAGATCAATTTAATGTGCTGGCTGCAGAATTAGATATTGGGTAGCCCGGATGAGTTGAATCTTTAAATATTATGATACACTTTTCTCGTTATTAATTTTCCAAAGAATATTCGCTTAGTCCATTTTCACGTCATAAACTGCTACATACTTATCTGACGTAAACAAGTGGGAGACTCACTTTTTGAAAAAATATGTCATATTTAAGAACATGTGCCCCATTATTTTAAAGGCTTCACAACTTTTAAAAAGTCTAGTGCTAAAAAGATGGTAGCTTAAAATATGGTTGTTAACTTTTATTATTTTAATAGGCTAGCGCAATAAATTAACTACTTTAATTTTTTTTAATGAAAGTTTAAAGTATCAGAATTGCAAACTATATATTACCTCTTGGACAGCTGAATTTGCAAAAATTGTGAATGGTTTCTGAGTCAACAAGTTTTCCTCGAGTTTAACTCCTGTTTTCAATTCATTACCAATATGAATCCGAAGCGGAGACAGAAAAATTAGTTAGAGGGACATTTGTTTAAAAATACTGAAATCAGGTAGTGTAAGGATAAATATTTAAGATTCTCATTTAAAAACAAAGAATTTTTAAAAGACTGGTGTGGGCAGTTGCCCACATCAATCACCATGTGGCTAGACTACTGGCTTGTTCCATACCTCATTTCTATAAAGGGGCTCTATTTCATTATATTGCATCCATATCCCCAAATAATTCTTTTATGCCTATAAAGAGCTGTGCATTATGGAGTAGATAAAATAATATTAAGTGTTGCAAGGACATGTATGATATATGTGCCGCCGAGAGGAAAAGCGGTGCATGATTTGTGAAGATCATCGCTGAGGGGGAACAAGAGGAATCCGCAATAGTAAGTCAAATATATTAGTCTCCTCTTATTAATTAAACATAATACCTTTTTCTGCGTGACTTGCTCCCCCCATTTCAATCATTGGGTTGCACGGAAAAGTAAAACCAAAATCTCCGGGTCCCATTCCACAAATTAAACTCGATATTGCTAAATATATATATTTTTATAAATGAGATTGACAAAGTTTGAGTTGGCAATGGAACAGCAGTTAGGGGCGAGCTAGCAAATAATATTATACATGGGTCATACAGATCTTGTTCTTGAGAAAATCTTGTGATATGTATTCATTTCATTTTTGGGTAAAGCATACACTTTGTGAAAGCGTCTGTTGGCTCATAAACAATGGAAATGAATAATTTCATGAGAAATTTCAAGAAATTTTATGTCTGGTTTATATATGTATTGATAAACATATGATGTTTAAAATAAGGGGCTCTGTTAGCATTACTTTTCCAATGGTCAAATGTCTTATTCCTGAGATTTGGTATGATAAGATGGGAGTTATTAGCAGCTAATTTTTATTTTAACTGCTTATGGCATTAATATACAAGTTGAAGCATAGGAGAAACGTCAAAAGCAAACCCAAGTTCTTGAAGGATGAAGGGAAGAATGGAGGTTTCGACTTTTAATTGGGTGGTAGGATAAAATACTCTTTCTATTCATTATAAATAGACTCAATTGTAACATCAAAAGTAAAGTCTTTGTTCAAATTAGTTCTTATTTGGGTTTTTCTTCTTGATCAAAGAAAAAAAGAAAATGTCATAATTGGGTATAGGCCAAACTAGATGGAATCTTTCATTTTTTTTTAATTTACATCAAATATGAACACAGGAAAAACTAATTTAATATAAAGTATGCTTTAATTCATGCTTTTTTTTTATGTGAAATTTTGGTTTTTTCTACAGTCAAAATTTTAATGTTACAAGAGCCATGCCCTTTTCTATTAATCAAAAAACATATTTAAATTAAAAAGTGATTAACTTAAAATATCTTTCATAGCAATCACTCTTAAATCATATCTATAATTGCACAAAATACCCATAAGTCGGATTTTTTGTCAGCCTATCAAAATTTTAATGTTACAAGAGCTGTACTTTTTCATTACTAAAAACATTTTAAACAAAAAAAATAATTAGCTTAAAATATGTTTCATGTCAATCACTGGCAAATCATATCTATACGGAAACAAAATACCGATAAACTGGGGTGGCCATTAAACGCTTTTTTTTCAAATAAGCCTTTTCCAGGAGACTCCTGAGGAGCCGAGGCAGTGGCCTCTTTAAATTTATACAACTCCAAAAATTTATATGTAAATTTTAAAAATTATAGTTTCACATATAAAAAAAAATATGAAAAAATTAAGCATTTGTTAAAATTTTGATGAAAATATAGTTTGGTTCCTGCAACAAAAACTTTTGGCTCTGGAAAAGAAGGGACAATAACTGGTCCACTTAGCCGTCATAATGATAGTTTAATTTTAAATCAACATTCCTTGAAATCTATCAAGATAACACCCTTCAAAATTTGAACCATAACTTGACTATAGCATGTCACCTAACCCAATATCGCTTCATAAATATATATATATATATATATATATATATATATATAAAATTGGAGAATTTGGTAGCGCACGAAGTGGGAGAAAGGTAAAAGAAAATGGGGGTCATGGACTTGGGAACATTAGTTTATGTTGACTCGATGCAGCAGCAGTTGACTTAACCATGGTTAGGTGGTCCGGTTTGGAACCACCATGTACCATTCTGTGCGGTCTATAAAGCGAGACCGGACCAATGTGGGTTGTTTAACCGATGTTACTTAGCCGCCAAGCTACCATGTATATTTTATATGGTTGGAACTTTTATATATATATATATATATGAGTTTCTATATATTCTCTCTCTAAAGTTGAATATATAATGCATTAGTTGACTTGAACTGAGTGATACATTTGGCCGCGTCCAATATGCCATCAATGGCGCCACCGACGCTGGTCTTTCCTTTACGTGCTTTAGGAAAAAAAAAAAAAAATCTTCGAAATATAATGCTAATTGGATGCGATTTAATAATCCTTTTATTGCTTACTATGACAAAAGATTTGACTTTACATATGTACAGCATGATCTTTTAAATTATTCATTTTCGAATATACCTCCTACGTATTTTAATTGATCTTTTAATGCTAATTGTCGAAAATACACAAAGTGAGAACAAGTCATGAAGATCTGACGTAGTGAATTTTATAGCTAGCTAGATGGACAAATTTGAGACTTTTAATTTTAAAATTTCTATAAAATTTTGATTTATGCATTTGATTTTCTTTTTCTTCAACTTATAAATGCAAATGTATGGTCAGGTAAGGGTTTATGAAAAAAATTTTGAAGGTGCAAAATATAAGTGGGAAGTAAAAATGGTTACATTGGCTCTAAATGTCTTCGAGCGTTATGAAGTAACCAAAGATATAAATTTAAGGGCTCGTGATGTGGAACTAAGATTGCTCTCTTATATCAACATAAAAATAGGTATTTTTTATATGTCCCTGTGGGCAATTTGTGTGGGCAATTGCCAACACGGTGTCCACACTGCCAGCGCCCCTGTTTGATGGCCACTGGGAAGGAATCTTTTATCTAGAAAAAGTTTCCTTAGAAGTGCATTTTTTTCCTCCATTCGAGATTCCAACTCTTGTTTGATAGCCGAGATAAATTTTCTCGGATAACTTTTTTGCTGTCCGCCATTATGATAAATATGAAACTGTACATTCAAAACTCAGGCGTCTCATTCTAGTTTGTTTCTGGCCGTCTATCCATTCATAACAAGTGTGAGCGACGGCCTTCGCTGTCATCGATTCTACTACCACTCTTGCGCGACAGACTAGATTGTCACTGAAGACTTCTTTTTTCTTACCAAACCAGTTGGTTCATAGAAATAGATGATCAGTGCATGCACGCTAAAACGTAGTCCTAAGCATGCTGATGCATATACATGCACACAAAAACACATGTCCACAGACCTCTAATGACTTGCCAAGGTAGCCAAGGTATACATATAAAAAGATTGGCCTTCTTGTCCCAATCTTACCTAAGAATTTATATATTAATTTTAACCTAAGTTATTGGCTCGACTAGTTAAACCCCGAATAGATTTTGGAAAAAAGACAATTTAAATCTACAGTTGTCTTGATCATAGCCTATTAAGAAATATGTATTAAATTAGGTAGTTTTTTTTTATTAGTATGAGAACGAATAGTTTAATTAAGCCCAGTAAAAATTTATGTTAGTAAATGAGTAATGATGAGTTTTATTGTCATGAACATTATGCCGGACTTATGTCTTACCCCAAAATGCAGTATTAATTTGACACCATATCGTCTCCTTACTAGGCATCGTTGCAGCCTTAAACTTTGAAGATATAAATCTATTCATATAAAATACAAACTTTTACCAAAAATTTCAGCAAATGGCAACTTACACCGTTTGCATGTGATTGTAAGCCAAAAATTAATTACTTGTGCCATTGCAGCGAGGCCTCATGTCAAAGGGATTATGAGTTGAGTGGGGCGATTTTTTAGAAAAGTCTAAATGTTTGAAGCTTTGTTGAAAAAGAAAAGAAATATTGCCGTCTTGTGAGGACTACCTGAAGGCTTGAGGCTCTACAACTCCATTCAGCTAAACAAAAGAACAAAAAAAAAAAGTTTTTGGCCTTCACAAGATGACAGATACACTTTTATGATGTTGTTTGTTTTGCATTCATTTGACTCAGCAAAAATTACAATTACGATGGCCATTTCTTTGTTTAGCAACAGTTGAAACTCTCTTTCTCTCTCTCTCTCTCTCTCACACACACGCGCGCACACGCACACACACACATATGGCAAGAACATAAGAAAAGTTGCATGAAGATGGTTTGTTTAAGATCGGTTTCTCCTTCCATGATGAACAATTCAAGCAGTTGACAGATGTCATTTACGTCGTCACCATCACAAAATTAGATGAGGAAATGAATTAAGCTTGGTTGCCAGCTAGTTGCTTGTCTGAACCTTAGTCCAAGTGCAGGCGCCCAGATCCAGAGAAGATGATTTGACCCTCTAAGTTCCACATGGATCTAAAAGAAAATCAAATACGCAACGTTGCTGATGAATTGTAGATCTTGGACAGTACATTGGGTCCATGTTTGTGCAGATACGATCTTTTCATCTGATGTGTATGGATCCGGACAGATGGTTAAGAGACACAAGTTCAGTTCATGAACATTAATGAATTGTGCAACTTGGAACAAGGAGCAACATCTTCTCCAGTACCACAAAGCACAGCAAATTCTCAAAAATCATCTGTCTGAGAGTGCAGAAAAATTTATGCTCACTTCAAGCAGCAGAAATTTTCACAGGAAGCATAAGATCAAGTGATTGGATGGTAAAAAATTTGACCAACAAAAGTTCACCCTGTTTTAAACGATCATATTTTTACAAAAATAAGTTCCAAAAACGTATTTGGATCAGTAAACTACAGTACCATCAAATTGAGTCACAAAATTGCTTCTCAGCCTAAGGCCACAGGATCATGCGCACGACTCCCTCTCCTCTCTTTCTCTATATATGCATGTTTGTTTTTTTGGGAGCAATCTGTATGAGTTTTTTTACTTTATTGCTCATACTGGTATTTGATCAGCAACAATTTTAAGGAAACTCAGCATTTCCAAAACATCACAAGATTATTCTCTGACAGAAGGAATGCTGTCGAATATTCTAAGTGCATGCACGGGTAACAGATGTGGATTTACCAACTTGGTTGTGGATCAAGCCAATCTATATATGTAAAAGATCTGCAACAACATATATTATTTATAGATCGTCCGTGGCAAAAGAAAAAAAAATTAAACTGAACTGGCCCGAGTCTGAACCCCAATGATGATCTCCCCACATGGTTAAGCTGCTTGTAATCAACAGGAGTCATCTCATGGGCCTTAGCCAATGAGTTAAAGGCAAAGGCAAGCCTCTTTTACAGTGATTACAAAGTCGACAAAGAAGTTGACAGAAATTGTGATCAGTTTTTAATTTGAAAAGAGATGCTGCTTACATACTTAACAGCATGATTGAATACCATGTGCTGTCTCCACTATCCCATTCACCTCCTTTTAAGCTCATCATTGTTCCCAAACTCACTTTTTTTAAAAAAAGTTGCTTGTTCATATCCCAATAAAATATCTTCTAATCATTGTATATGTGGAATCATTAACGTCCGCACGCTATTCCATCACTTAGAGTAAACAAATGAGTTTATCTTATGAAATGCAGGATACTTTATTATTAAGGGGACAATACATGCTGATCATATGCACATATAAAAAATAAAAGAAGCTGAAAGCCATAAAATACTGTTAAAATTTTGGATGATATGTGTAGCTTGAGATTGATATTATGTTAAGCTCCTTTAATTATCTAAAACCAACATGTAGGAATCTCGATTAATTTTTCTTTCTGGTCGGCAGAAAAGAAGGAAAGGTCTCTCTCTAGTTGTTGATAAAAGACTCGGGGATTAAGATGAGCTTTGCTTACGCCAAACAGGTTTGAGCTGCCACTTAATGAAAATTGGCAGGGTAAACTTTTGTGGGCAGTCATGGAATCTCAACATGGACTAGTTCTGGCCTCTGAGAAGGGGCATAAAGAAAAAGAGAATGGATTTATCACTTGATATTACAAGAGAGCTTAATGTCACCAGTGCAGATCAAATTTTACTCAATCATGTTTATAATGTTCCAACCTCTTCCCTGCAAATTGCATTCTGGATGTTTTGCGTTCCTTTTGCTTGTCATCAGAATGCCAACTCTGTTGGACATCTTGAATATTCGAGTGATTGCAATCTCTTGCCAGCGCAATGAAACTGAATGAACATGAATAATAGATAAAATTAGAAAACAGAAATGCAATACATCGTTGACAGACAATTGTACAAGTTTATAAGATCTCGTAAATTTTGTGCTGGAAGGAGCAAATTTAAGCCGACCCGAATTTGTTAAGAGGTAGAAAGCTACTGTTCTGATATAATATAACAAGGAGAGGTTGGGCAGTTCACAAATCAAGATTAAAATTTGTCGTTATCCAATATTGAAAGTCTAAAAGATTCCTTGTGTTTATTTATTCACATCTCTTTGGAGAGAGGGGGAAACAAAGACAGAGAGGTGAAAAATTGATAACAATTATTCAACAAGTGAAGAATTTCTAGTAACAATTGTTCTCACAGTGCTGTACTTTTATAACAAAGTGAACCAAGAGCCTTGGTCGTAACTCCCAATTACAAGAACCCATCAAGCGATTGAACACCATCTCCCCATGCCGGGAAATAATCCGCGGATTCATCCCATAGTGGCCTCAGCTCATTTAAAAACGAATCCTCATACAGGAAACTGTGAAAGGATTCGGGGGCCGATGCTGCTGTTGTTGCTGTTTCTGCTGCTGCCATTGGAAATGAAGTTGTTGTTGTTGCTGTTGTTGTTGTTGCTGCTGATGTAGATGACTTGGTACTTTCGCTTACATCAGCGTTCTCCCATAACATGCTGTACCTTTGCCAAAAAGCAGCAGTATCATCCAATTCGAGCACAGATTCTTGATCCTGGCTGCAGTCACTACCTCCAACGTTGTCTGATTCACTAAGTGTCGCTTTCACATCATTTATTTGATCATTCTGCTTTTCGCCGCCCTCCCCACGGATTGGCTTGTGAGTTACAGGATCCAGGCCTAAAAGTTTGAGCCGTTTCTTGATTCGCGTGTTCCAGTGGTTCTTTATCTCATTATCTGTTCTCCCCGGGAAGTGAGACGCAATCTTCGACCACCTAAAAAAATTTGGCATTTGCAGAACTTTTAGCTGGAAAGATCATGAAAGATACAAGGTCGAAGCAAATTTATCTCGGAAAATCTTTCAATCCTTCTAACTCTATCATAGAGCAATCACCAAGTGGGGATATCGTATATCCTCAGCTTGCAGTACTCTAGATGGTAAATGGAAAGAACAAGACACATCCATGTGGGAATTATCATTTTGAGTTGATCAATGAAGAGACAGAGGTGAATCGTTTTATAATTGAAGGGACAGACCTGTTGCCGAGGCGAGCATGCAATTCAATAATCTGATTTTCTTCGGCCTCTGAGAACGCACCTCTCTTGAGGTCTGGCCTCAGATAGTTGGTCCATCTCAGCCTGCAACTCTTTCCACATCTTGACAATCCTGCAAAGGGTCATGTACAGAAATAAATGCAATTAGACCGACTGGCCCTACATAGTCTTTTCGACGAAATAACATTGTAGTATAGGGTTACGAACCAGCAAGCTTCGGAACAAGCCGCCAGCAATGCTGGCCATTACCGAGGATGAAGTTGATAAGCTTCTTGTCTTCCTCGGCCGTCCACGGCCCTCTCTTCAGGCCAACCTTTTCACAACAAGGCTGCCTCCCCATCATACCAGAGCGAGCAAGTAATCAATAGAGACAGAGAACTTGGGCTTGAGAGAAACAGGGGAAGATAAATGGGCAAGTTCACAATATAAATAAAGATGCTACAGGAGAGACGGGTTTGCAAATGATGAAGCTTTATATTTTAATCAAAGATGCTGCCAGTTCATTATGCATATAAAAGAAAGAAAGGAAGGAAGGAAGGAAGAAGCAGAAAGATAGGACCAGAATGGGCGTTCCTTCAATCACTTTTTTATTTTGGGGTCCTAAAGCAATTCATTTGAAAAGGATATGAGGTGGGTAGGGTGTGGAAACCCATGACACAGAGATCAACTTCGGAAACTTCGCCCCACGGCGACAAGGTGATGATATAAAACAGACGCCATTAAAAAAATGGGCATGCTGTGATTAGTGGTGCGGTAAAGGCAAAAGTCAGTGACTGTGGAAAGGAGATTAATGAAGTGGAAAGGCAATGTTTTTTGGGATATCCAAAAGGGGGATTCCATGGGGACCCCTGCACATTGATGCAGGCCAGGCCTGCAGTTTTGGCCCTATGCAAGGGCGGAGCATAATAAGAATTTGAGGGGATAGCGCATAGCAATCTCCAATGTGCTTTACATGTGAGAGTGATTGGCTTTGATTTTTTCTAATGTATCTTTCTTTTGATCAAGGGGACATGATAATGCTTGATTTGTCCCATTGTGGTTTCTTTATGTTTCTTCTCCATTGCAGGGAACAAGATAATGGGAATTACGTGGGCAGGAATCCGCCTCCCCCTCTGTTGAAATTGTTGTTGGTAGGTTGCAGCCTCGCAGCAAAAAATGAACTCAGGTTGCTGAAATTCTACACAGAATTCTATGATTTTGAATTCCACATTTTGGGTTCCCCATGACGAGGAGTAATACTGTTGGTTTGACGAGTTTCTTTATTTTTCTTTTCCATTCATTTTGTTGGAAGATGAAATTATTCAGTGTTTGTGGTACTTGTTTACCATATCATGTCCTAGTTGTTGTATAAAAATCTTTTGGCACCTCGAGTAACAAGCATTCACGTCTGGAACATGCGTTGATCTTGATTGAACAGAACAAACGAGATGTCAACGGGTCAGATTCAAAACGAATGTACTCCTACCCATTTTGCTTTTTCGGATATTCATTTACGTATTCAAACTTGAATTCAGATTCGAACAAAAAAAAGGTCATATCCAATTGCAAATCCAAATCTGGTTTTACAATATGAATTTGATCTGAATCCGATATTTGGATTCATGTTCAACTCTGAACCCAAATTTTAAATCGAATCCAGCTAACTTTGAAAATGTATAGACGTTAGAGATAAGGTATTTATTTAACATTAAATCTGACCCAAATGCAAATCCGATCATATATATTTATGTATATCCAAATCTGAGTCCGATCAAACATCTTTTCTTAAATCAGAATCTCATTTGATTCTTCAACTGATAGTAAATTTTTTTTCTATATCTGATTTTTTGAAATGGTTCGGTCAAATATCCAATCCAAACCAGATATAATGACATTCCTAGTTGGCACCATAGAAAAGAGCCATGTTTGTTTGATGACCATATCACATTGTTCAACTCTCATGGGGACCTCCCATCGCATAATTCTGAAGGTCATAGGCCCTAGGCACTAAGCTTAAGCTTTTTTACGCTAACAACAATTGAGAAAATCTTACTGGCTAGATGCAGTTTTTCATGTTAATAAACATATAAAAAGTGCATGCAAAATTTTGAGATGGCCTTCAGTTTGCCTCAAGGGATAGAACATGGTTGCATGGTCGGATCGGTGGCATGGGAAAAGACATGTCTCTAATTCGATTTTCATGGGTTCTATGTTCCTGGGTTTTGTTGGGGTTGTGGTGGACACCAAGTCAATAGTGCACTAATGCATGTTTTACATCATGGGTAGGATTCCGATGACAAAAGCGGACCTACCAACATACACATGAAAACATATACACATCTATGCCCCCCACAGACACAGACACATCTCATACACATGCAAGCACACACACACACATGCAACCGTTGCAAAAACGGTGTTGATTTGGATTCAACTTATCTGATTGGCTGACTGTTGCACTATGCCTCTAGACCATTGAATTAATAATTCGCCGAGTTTTACAAGCTTTTGACCCCTAGGTTATAGTTTGCAAACTCGGACTCGGATCGGCAAATGACCGGGTCACTGAGTCGGTGGGTTTTAAAACAATCATAATGTAATTCACTGCTGTTGAATCGGGAGTTAGGGCCGAGTCAGGTCGAGTTAGAGGCGAGTTGGGTCGAATCTGGCCGAATCAAAGTGAGGGACTAATGAGGCCAACCTTGAATCGCGGCCGGAATTTTTAGTGATCCGAACTGATTCGAGTGATTCCTGAGCCACCTCCCATAATGCATAATGCTACACCACATGCTTGGGTTTTTTTTTGTTTGAAGCAGTCGAAAGATTGGGGGTGACGTGATAAGGAGCTGCTGATGTAATGAAGAAGCCCATATCTTTTGTGCACCCTTCTCTCTGTGGGCTTCTTCATAATTGCGTCGGCGCGCGTTTGCAAAGTTGACCATACGTCAATCATATGACATCTCTCGCATAAGTTGGTGGATCAGAACAGACTTAAGCTACGTTACCTGAGCACTCCTATAATGTATGGCACCCGCATTGACCCTCATGTCATACTTATCTGTTTTGTTCTTGTCTCGTGTTTGTGTACATTTCTGTATATTTTTTTCTCTTGTGCGTGCACGCACACGTAAGAGAGAGAGATGAGAGATGAGACAACCAAACTTATCTTCAACTTTTTTATTATGTTTAACTTGTAAAAACAACAGCAAACATGTAATACTCAGTCACAGTACTTCTAACGCTATAAAATCTCATAGTTAAGACCCTTGCATACAGTAATTCTCTCTTTCACATCGGGCTTAGGTCTTTGGCAATTTTAGTTGAGTCTGAAAGTGGTTAGAAACCAAGACGAGCAAACACTCTTAGGTACAAGACTAAAACTTTTGGTATGTTGCAATCTACACTCTTTAAAACACACACATCTACGTGCATGAGATCTTAGTTCTAAATGTTGAACTTGCTATCATACCACTATAAAAACCCGACTCACTCTCACACCAAGCTCAAGCCCCTTGGTTCGGTAGATCTCAACCTGCCCCGTAAAAGTTTCATTTCTAAACTTAAAAATGTTAAAAACAAACAACAACAAATCACTTAACAACCCCCTTTATAAGTCCCATAAAATTTCTCACATAGATGATTAAATTTTTGTGATGTTAAACACAGTGCCTATATCTACTTATAAGACATTTATTGGAACATTAAGTTCTCGAATACGACCCGAGAACAAAATTCTTGTTATAGAAACCATACCGTGGCTGTAATGCCCAGCTTTTCATTGTTGAATATGGAATCAACAATTGTAATCACATGATATTTCTTAAAACAAGGACACTGAGTTTTTCGTAAGACGTTCTAACGACAGTATGTTCTTGTAATTGGCAAACGCCCTCTTAGATTTGTAGAAAAAGAAGTGGGCATGAGGGGCACAGGGGAGAAAACATTATTCTTGTTCACCCTGTCTCTTGTGACATGAGATTTAATCTCTTAACTTGGATCTCAAATTAAAATAAGTAAGCAGATGCCTCTAATCATGATCATTCTTATAGATTAGTGTTACTAATTATCCAAGCGGTCCAAGGCATGCTGCTGGCGAATAATTGGGTGGGGTTTTCTTGCACGATGCATTATTGATACGGAAATTTTAATTCACCGAATGTGCTCCCTTAAGGGGTGCATGATTTCCAAAAAAGAAAAATATTATTGAAAGAATTTTAGGGTGTCTCCCGGCATAATTAATTAAAGTACAAGGATAAGAAAGAAAATTATCAAGTACAATAGCATTGTGAACAGCTAAATTCAATAGAATATTAAATGTTTATACGCTCGATGCGCTTCCATTGCCAGTTCTTTACATAGATGACTTGCGCTTGCCCTCAGTGCAATTTTTTATGTTCTTTTAAGCTGTGTAGAGCGGCATGTGTGACACTCAAGTTAAAAGATGTACCATAAAACTATTGAAGCTCCAAAACAGTCTTGAACGGCGAGAGTAGAAGGAAGGGCAGCTTCGCCTTTCGGGTGCCGCCAACATATGCCATGTAGCAAATCAGTTGTGTTTCATGTTTTTTAGTTTTTTTCTTATTTAAAAAAATAATTTATTTATTTTTTATAGGTTTCTTTTAACATGTTATAAGATATCCTGAGTTTTTGAAATATTTCTATGAGAAAGTTTGTCTAAAATGTAACTTTTCACAATTTTTAACTTGTTATATTGTAATAAAGTTTGAATTTCTGAAATTTTCTGAAGAGGAACATGCTTCTCAATTTATTAGAAGAGTATTCTCTTAATTTGTAAGGGATTTTTTTTCAGGTTAACTTTTACCCTTATAAGGAGGAGTGTCTTCCATTGCTAAATAGGAACACTTTGTTCTTTTCCAGACTATAACACATTGTCCCTTGTTAAGGGTCCTATCTTACAATTTGCTTTAATAATTCATTAAGGACGCTAATATATGCGATTCGGAGATATCTGAACTATTCCAAAAAAAAAAATCAAATATAGACAAATTTAATATCTGCTTATGAAATCAAATTAAATTCAAATTTAAGAAATAACATCTGATTGGATTCAGATTCAAATATACATAAATATCCAATCAAATTTAGTTTTATTAAATATCATATATGCAGCACTTTTATTTTTTAAATTGGTAAAATTAGATTCAAAATTTGGATTATGAATGTAAAAATCGAATTCAGATAATTTAGAAATCAGAAAGGGAGATAAAAACAAAACAAAAAGCTACTCAGCATTTTCACAATCTGGTTTGATGTATGAATTTGCACATAACAGTAGCTTTAACCTTGTTACTGTGTTTTGCAAGGGGAACTACTAACTCAAGAAAAAATAACGAATTCTTACTTTGCTTTTGCCAGCAAAAGCCTCGGTAAGACGAATGAAAGAACAGATACGCACCTTTCTTTAGACGACGCCCTGTGGTGGCACGAACCTGGTGCAAAATCATCAGTTTATTCGGGTGGAGAAGATGCAAAAAGGGGGAGTTTGAAAGAGACGGCAGATGGCGGCGAAAACCGAAGTTTTCAGATGGAAATAAGAAGTTCCCGAGCTTGGAAAAAGGCCCTTCAAGTTCAAATATTGGACCGAGACAAACAAAATTATTCAGATAGTGCAGAAAGGAAGGCAAATGACAAGAGAAATTCTATTGGTTATGGCCACTTAGGAGAGGTGTTTGAGCGAAGATTCTAAAAGGAGAGCCCATCCGATTGTGATGAAATGGAGATGGTGGAACTATTGCAGTTTCTCCGTCAGAAATATCAAAGGAGAGTTTGTTCAAACAGGATATAAACAGGTGCAATGCAGTACTGAGGATAGAGAACGGTTCCTGTGGGAGGATATCATTCAAGAAACTGGCAGAGGAAAATCTATTACCATTGAAACTCTTAGAGCAGACATAGCAGTCAAAATGCAAAAAATCACATGAAAGGAAGAGGCCAATCGTCCAGCAGAATAGAACTTCTGTTTAACTGTTTATGGCAGTTTAAAAGGAGCAAGATTAATATTGTGCCCAAGCAATAGAACAGCCCATGATCGAGCTTGCTTGCTTCTTTATACAATTACAGAAAAGGGGAGACCAACAGAAACTATTTTAAAAAGCTTTATACATGACTAAACTCTCAGGTTGGTACGGGCCATAGGCAAATAACTAAGTACCAAGCCGCCCAAACCAGGCCTAGGCCCTCTCTAATGCATGCTGCTTGGTTGGCCAGCTTGAGCTTGTCCAAAGCCTGTTGGCCCATCGACTTCGTGGGAAATTCATTTCAATAGATACAACATTGAAAACCAATTCTAAGAGTATTGAGTAATCCTTCTAAAAGTAGAATAGTCATCCTTTATTCCAACTAAGTACATTTTAACCGTTTTATACTATGTAAATTGTGTTTCTAAAAGCTCAACTTGTAATAATATATTAAACTACATATTAATAGTTTTATTACTTTTAGAACAAATTTTTTATTGACCGTTCGCCGACAACAATAGTCTAACATGTCATCAACAAAAGGACTCCGACTTGCAGCCTCAATAGGGATGAAGGGAGATGCTGAATAGAAGCTATGCCCAATGTTCTGGCCGGTAGAGAGAGGGAGGGGGAGAGAGAGAGAAAACACCAACACAAAAATACTAATTTGTATTACAAGAAATATTGTCTCACATATTAAAAAATTACATAAAAATATCAAAAAGAAGGTCCTTTAACCACTCCTATCTTATCAAAAAGCTCTATCAGCCCTTTCCTGTACGAAAAGAGGAAAAATTGATACAATTCAGCATTTTCTTATGCCATGCAAATTAAAAAATTTATCATCTCAATTACCTAAGCTAAATATTCGCCAAAGGTCTGCTCTATAGGAATCTTGATAAGGGAACCCTGAGGATCAATGGCTGGTTTAGGCCATTCAATTGAAAAAGAGTCCTCATCCAAAACACATAGCAGCCCTTCTGCATCATTTTCTTCTGCTTGGCAGCTGAAGCACCACGGTCCACTTTGATTGCTGCATCAAACAATCCTGATGGGGCAGGATCATTTTTTTGTCTGATGAACATGGCATGAAAATAATCTGGCACCAAAACGAAATATCATTCTTGTCTAATTCTTTTTCTTTATCTTAACCTATATGAGCAGATAAAGAAAGACAAGTGGTTCATTTCATTTTTCATAATTTCATCATGGCTAAGTATTAAGAATTCAGAACCACCTGAAAAGACTCAAGCAACCTATCTTGCCTGCGGAGCTAAAGACGATAACCTAGCAACTGATGGGGTGCTTCATTCCCTGCGGTGATCTGGCATGGTTTCCCAGCCAGTTAAGAGGTACAATCAAGCAATGAATCTTGAGATGTGACCAAGGAACAGCAAAAGATGGCTGAATACGTAAGTCATAGCAATTATGTGCCCACAATCTATATTCTGTGCTCAAAGTATCCATCAACACAACAGCAGGAACAGGAACTACTTGGTAACACAGACAAGATTTGAACGCAGAATGAAAATGAACTGACAAAATTTGGCAGCAAAACATAAGCAGTTCAAATTATTCACTCTAACAATAAAAGACGAATAATATTAGATATGACACAAGTCAAGCATACCTAGGAAACTTGCAAACTATGAGGCCCTTCGACACTTCGGACTATAAAAGCCATTGATCTAAGACGCATACAGATCCAGCACAAGCACAAGCTGCTGAAGTGCTTGTGCCTTCACTTGTTCTGCAATAGGCACCTCTGTGGTTCTTTTGAAGCTCAAGCTCAACCTTCACATGCCAATGCCTATGTGCATCCAAAAGAAACCCAAACATATACTCAGTTGGATAATTCTAATAAAAGAGTAGTTACTTTTCAAACGAAGGCCCTTGATGTCATTAATAACAAATTAGTGTAGGAACTTCAGACATTTGTGTGCAAAATTTCAAAAAACAGAATCCAATACAATGTTAGTAGCCTAGCAGCAGGAACGAGGAATCAGAAACATGAGCATACATGTACTTTGGTTGTTACACACTCCACCAGCATATTACCACAATGGCAGTACAAGCAAAAGAAATAGTACAAGATTGACAAGAAAGGAAGCTACACTATACAGCCAAAGTTAACTATGAAAATGAACATTAAAGTAAAAAAGATCAGACAGAAGAGAACTGCTAATGCAACAAAAATTATTACTGGACCAAAGTGTAGATGTTCTTCTGAAGAGGCTTGCCAAGTTCTTTCAATGCAGCAATGGACTTAGATCTGTTTCTACGAATGGCTGCCATCTGAAACATTTATAGTTTTCAAATGACCATAGACAAGCTCAACGACCAGAAAATTTTGAACATTTGAAGGCAATTTTCCTGCTCATCCAATGTTGGAATTTGTCACATAGCTGTCTTCTACAGCATCTTGGTTTGCCAAATAAACTAATCAAGAACGACTAAAGATTATCTGAAACTAGACATTGAAAAAACAGATGTTAGAAGGCACGAAGGTCATGGCAAATGGCCGTCGGCAATGTGTTTAAAATGAAAAAGGGTTAATGCATTCTGTATCGGGTGATTCGGGTCTGACCAGGACCCGATCCAAAACACATCATAATGCATCCCCATGCCTGTATTGCCGTGTTGATATGCTGACACATTTACGGGACCATTCATGGTGTATCCAGCTCTACAAATAAATTTCTCACTCCGTTCTTACACAGAAATCCCAACAAAAAAAGATTTCTCACTCAAATGTGATTCATTTTATTATTACTGCTCCTATCCAAATGGCATTACCGTGTAACAAAAAATGCCCGAGGGTGTAGTAAAGACGGTCTTAGGTTGATCTTTGATTGCTAATTTGATCTAATTATATCCCGAATATCCATCCATGAAAGAGAACATTGCATGGCCTGCAATACTGTCTACGAACATATCAATGTTTGGAAAAAGATAATCATCCTTCGGTGTGACTTTGTTCAACTCTCGAAAGTCGGTGCACAACCTGACTTTGCTATTTTTCTTGGGGACCACCATGATGTCCACCAACCATTCGGGGTAATCAATGACACAAATGAACTTTGCCTTTAGTTGCTCCCCTAGTCCTTCTTTTACAGAGCCTTTTAGTCGAGGATCAAGCTTCCGCAACTTTTGCTTAATCGGCTTGCAATTAAAATTTAAAGGTAAACGATGTTCGATCAACTGGGGGTCTAAACCTGGCATATCTTCATAAGTCCAAGTAAAAGCTTCTTGGTTACTTATAAGAAAGTCCACCAATCTTTTCTTCTCATCCACTGACAAAATGGTGTCAATTTGAAGAATTTTAAGATCTTCACTGGTTCCCCTAAGCGTACTTTTTCTCATCAAAACAAATATCCAAAAAAGTCCTATCGGCCTCCATAGCCATTCCATGGAGACCCAAGTATATCCCGCACAGGCTAGAGCCAGTCACCCAGTCTTTCAATCTTTACCATCTGCTCAGTTGCCATGCTCACTTGTTCCTACATTAACCATTTTGGAGCAGATGCTCCCTTACAGTCGAGGTAAATACTGTCCTTATCATGTGGTAGATCCTCTGATCCTACCTCTGAAAGCAAGAAACGAAACCTCCCTTTCGTCATGGGCATGCTCCATCATGCTCTGTTCAGGTTTGGCTAAAAACAATCATGTTTGAAAAAACACAATGGTCCCTGCTCACGGTAAGGACTTCTCAAATCTTAACATGATCACGAAATGATAATCAAGTCAAATACAACCTCGATTTTTTGGCTATGAGCGGATGAACAAGCCAACCTCAAGCAAGCAACAGGAAGCTTCATCACTAAACTAGCCTCAGTAACATTGGACCAAAACCCTCATGACAGTAATTCAACCAAGTTACATGATGGATAAATCGTCAAGTCCATGTTTTCAACTAACAACTGCCAACAGAAAACAAAAAAGAAGGAAAGGAAAAACTACTTTCACTAACCCAGCTAGTACAAGCAAGTACAATTTGGTCCCTTGAGTTACACAAGTATTAGAACAGGAAATGTCCGAAAGAACTCAAGTAACTGAAAGTCACAACTGAAAAGCAAAATACATTGATCTTTCCCGCATATTTATAAATTTGTCTGTGAAAAAGCCCAGGAGATTTATGAGCTTAAGAGCCCATCTCATGTGTGATTCAATGATCAAATAGACCTGAAAGCTTATTCTTTCTTCCTTGAATCTTTAGCCTGACCTCTCTTACGAATGGCAAGGCAGAACTTCAGACGCCATGCATCAATGGCAGATTCAGGCAATAAGCTTGCCAAAAGCCATAGAACAGAATGCGGCCAATAGGGTGTACACCGTGGTTCATAGCCAACCCAGCGCAAGGCAGACCGAGCGTAAGTATCAGCAGATGGTACAAGCAGTGAAGACTTTCTGATGGATGCCATTTTGGTAGCTACATATAGTGGAACCTTCATCCAAATGAAAAAGTGGGTCAATTATAGAGCAAAACCAAAACAACATACACAATCTCTCTTGCTATTATAGAAACTTAAGATCTACCACTACAATTTTTCCCATCTCCACCGAAATCTAGGAATAAACACAACAAATGGTTGAAAGTATTGACCAAAAAGATTAAACACAGGGTCATAATAACTCGTGCTCCAAAATATAGTCAAAGGAACAAATAAGAATCCCCTCAAAGGAACAAATAAGAATCCCCTTCTTTACATGATTTCTTCTTCATAAGACAGATATAGCATCTATGGAGCAATTACTTAGAAGCTAAGGCACTCCATGAGATAGACCCCTAAGAAGGACCACATGAGCCTATCAGAAGACTACTCAATACCAGGAAAAAAAAAAGATAAAAGATAAAAGATACAAAAGAAGGAAAATAACAAGGAGAATAGGAAGAAAAATATGAAGAAGAAACAGGAGAATGTGGAAAAGTACAACATAGAAATAGGAGAAACGTGGGGTTCTCAGAACCCCCCTCCAGTCCATCAGAAGATCATATGCACCAATATTACAACAAATCAAATGATATAAATTACAAAGTAACGACAAGAAATTAGTTAGAAATCCATAGCTTGAATTGATATAAAAGATATTACATCCGCATATCTAAGATGGTTTATGTATGTTGCAATACTGAGACTAGTATAGAACACAGACATGATGCAGGAAAGCAATCAGCCACTAAAGACAAGACAATAATCAGTTTTTTGGGAACAAGAAATTTTTGAATTTACATAGAGACTAAATATGTTTGCCAACATTGTGAGGCACGTATGGAAGTACAATTATCAACAAAAGTACCTAATATGTATGTGACTGCTAAAGGACTTCCTGTTAAAAACAAGAAGAGTTTTTCACCTTTCCTATGCAAGAGATGCCAAAACTCGAATAACCATGGACCCTAACGAATATCATGAGAAGAGAGGTGTCTCTACCTCGAGTGGTGCATTGTGTGATACTAACCAGCAGCCTCAGAAACAATAAACTTTGTCTGAAGCAAATAATTTGTTTTATGGGAAAAGCTGTAAATTTTCCCTCATATAAAGAAACCAACTGGTTTGCAAAGTGCAAGGCTTAAAGATATCAAATGAAATCATGCTAGAGTTTCGTTACTTCAGATGAAGTTGTAAAGATGTGTTTCATCCTTGCCTGTGTGACTTCACTAGAAATTCTAAGATGAAGGAAACATAGTTTAAACTAATTTCAGGCTTTTAGCCTTTTAGTAAGCTTTTACCATGAACATCTAAGCTCAGAGTGTGCAGAGTTAGGCATTGATTAAAGAAACCAGGAAATACTGGGTTTCTGGTAGAAGTTCTACTTTTAAATTGATTATCACACAGATGATTCATCTTAGTCTGGTAGCCATACACTCTCATTGATGCATAAGACACAACACTAGTCTTGCACTAACAAGGTATTGGGACTAAGAAATCGTCGGCAGAAAGCTTCTTTTACGAAAATGTGTTCCATTTATAAAGATGCAGCTAGCCATCTTTGTTCCTGTATAGAAAAATAGCCGTGACAGCAAACAAAGAACAACTGAAGAGCATGACATCCAATAAGACAGCCAAAAAAATCAAAAGAAATTAAAGCTGAAAAAAGAAGGCAGCATTTTGTGTAAGAAAGAAATAAAAAAGGCACCTGGCACTGCACGTCTATCCCGCTACCCTTGTATTCGACATATAGGCACCTTGACAGCTGATCAACGTAGCTGGAGACATCCCAATCATCCAATAAATCAGTCTTACCATAGGATTAGTGAACTCAACAACATATTTTGTCCATAATACACTAAAATATCTTCCCCGATCATGATGTTCTTAGCGTTAATACACCATAAACTAAAACAAACCTAAAGAAGCATAGGGATCAAAAAATGCATAAATTTCAGCAATTAAAAGATCCCAACTTGTAAGCAAGATAGCAGGAAAATAACATAAATTAATTTCCAATAGTCCGCATACTTACCTAAAGAACGCTAACAAAAAATGAATCATATAACATATTGCCTTGAACCAGCAAAATCAGAAGAACAAAGAAAAGAAGAAACTCGAAGACTTACGCCTTTGTGGCAGCATATACAGAGTAGAGGGGATCCGAAGGGATGACAATGGAAGCGCCGGAACCAATATTGACAATCGCTCCCCTCTTTTTCTTCAGCATCACCGGCAACACGGCCTGAGTGACTTTGCTGGTTCCTTCCACGTTGACCTTGATCAGATTGTTCAACAACTGGGGATCAACCTCGTGGTAAAATCTGGCATACGGATACGAGACACCTGCGTTGTTGATCAAAATCCCAACATCCAAACCATCAATCTCCTTCTCCATTCTCTGAATGCCTTCGTGGAGGTCACCAGCGAAATCGATAACGGCAGTCCTGACTTCCACCTTAGGGTACTTGGACTTCAACCCGCCGGAGACCTCCTCGAGTTTCTCCGGGTTCCGGCCGACGAGCACCACGTTGAGGCCTTTCCTAGCAAGCTGGAAGGCAAAGGCCTTGCCTATGCCATCAGTGCAGCCGGTGATCACAGCCCACGAGCCGTACTTCTTAAGGTTCTTTCCAGGTCTTAGGAAAGTGATCCACACCCAATTCGCAGCATAAATCAGATTCTTCAAAACCAGAAGAGAACCAATAGCAACCAGCACATTAAACCAGAGTGGCTGCTTAAGCATATCGTGAACCATTGCAGGGCACCCCATTCTCGTGCCCCCAGCTGCCCTTTTCTTCCTCCTCCTCTTCCTTTTCTCTGGATCTCAGTTGGATCTCAACAAGGAAAGGGAGCGAGCGAGCGAGAAGAAGCGAGACGGAGAGAGAGAGAAGGGAAAGCAGAAAAGTCTGCGTGCATGACGGATGGCAGATAGGGGGTTTTAATTAACAAAAAATTTCCACTCAAGAGTGCTGATTTTTCACTGAATCCTGAAAGAGACCTCACCATCAAGAATTTTCACTGATAAGGTCATATATTCTTTACAAACAGTCAAACAAGGATCCGTTGAAAGCTTTTACTGACGTTACTCTAACTCAAATGTGACAAAAAAAATTCAGGTGAGCGAGAGGACTAATTCCCACTGTACTTTCCTTTCCCTTGCGTTAAAGATTTCAAAACTGCATTGATACTACGAGATGACAAAATCTCGATATAAATTACTAAGCTCCATGAAGATAAGTTGCCAGTCTACCATCCTAAAGATTTTCATAACGACAAAGAAAAGTTAGAAAGAGTACTAACACAAAAGCCGGAAATCAAGTCTCAACCTAAAATTGAGTTTCATTGCTCCTAACTTGTTAACAATTGAACAAAGCTCAAGGAATTATGTACTTCTTCCTCGGTTCTCGAAAAAAAAACTAGTTCATTCTTTTTTATAGGATTTTCTATCGCCATCTTATGCAGATCAGCATCTTTCTTCTGAACTTCATGGGCTTCACTTGTTTAACAAAAAAAGGTGACCTGTTTCATGAAATTTTAAGAAAACCGGGCCCTAAATAAAAAAATTCTCCTCTTTATTATGCAGTTGGAGCAGAAGCCGTTGGACTGCATTTATTTACTTTGTACTCTTTTTCTTGCTCATTTTTGTACGTTGGAAGCACTGAGACGAGAGCATTCACATGGGACTGCTCATTCTTTATTTCCTCCTCTACAGATTTTCTAATCAGCAATTTTTCATTTTTCCTTGCATATAGTCCCAGAGGCCAAACACAAATTTGAAATTTTACAAATTATTTTCAATTACTATACTTGTCTTCATTTTCATTAAAAAATAAAACAAAATCACAGAGAATTTAATGGGCATGTCTCCTGAGAGGTAAACTCGGATCTACCTAGCACTAGAGTGCCTTGTAAAAAAGGATGATTGGAGAAAGAATCCAAGGTAAAAAATTTGGAAGTCTGACCGAGTCTTCATTTCAAGGTTTCAACACCCTTCATCATTTTCTAAACTATCACTCTCTTAATTGTGGCAGGTAAAATGTATTACTTTGGTCCGGGGGACCCAAGGTTGCTCAGAAACTTATTTTATAATCTTCTTGAGTCTTCTTTCTTTTGTTTACTACTTTCCAAACTGTCAGCCATCACATCATCATCACCATACTCACGCCATGAGAGAAAAAAAAAGGATTCTGTTGCCTGAATTTGACTTGATTCATTTACTTTTAGTAAGATTTGGATGCGAATACTGTTTTTTTCTTGGGAAAACTCAATTCAAATTGTACTTTGAAAATCTGGCCGCATCTGAATCCGCTCACCAATCAGATCCAAATTTCTTTACCATATCAGCTTAAATGGATTAAAACTCACATCCAAAATCGGGTATAGTTGATGTTTATTTACATCCTTAGAATCAATCAAACTGGTCTGCTTTGGACATTTCTAGCTAGAACTAATGAAATTGCTATGAATAATTAACATTGGTCTAAATAGTCGGTCTCATATTGTCAATTAAAGGCCAAGATCCAAGTCAGGCGGTGGGATTTGGGTGGGTGGGAGTTGATAAGAGTAGATGAGCTAAGAAACGGGAGGAACTCCCAACAGCACATGGGCACTCGTTGGGCTCCATTTTGGTGGCCTACTGCAGAGACAGATCTGCCAACGCCACCTTCTTTTAACTGCCCGGCCGCAGGGCATGGAGCGTGATTTGACCTCGATCAATGAGCTGGATCTGGATCTTGATTGAATCAAAGCCATGCAGTTGTGGGGATAGATCTGCTTCCAAATTCAAGGTGACACTATTAGATCTGTAAACAGATTGAAATATAAAAAGATCCAGTTCATGTAACCAAATATGTCTGAAAATTCTGTGGTACTAAAAAAAATGCCCAAGAAGAGTATCGTATCCGAGGGAAAGTGGCAAAGAAAGATGAAGTTTTCAAGGGAACTAGTTTTGGTTCAGACATGATCTGATCTTAAAGAACCAAACCGAATCCGGCTTATCAAATTCGATTATATTCTCATGATCATTTAGTAGATGGGATGACATGTGGCTCAGATACCCGATTGAAGTTCGATCCTTTTGCACCGTTGGACCCGATAATCTGGTACTTCTCCTCATCTGAAATCTAATGTTTGCAGCTTACTATTCATGCTGAAAAGGATTTGAAAAGATACATTTTGGATCTTTTATTTGACGCGTTATATAATTGATCCTTGTACGTAACTAGTATGAAAAGTATGTCTTGGTTGCTTATTAGAACGAGAGGCTTGTGTCTTTGTTCGTTAGTGCCCCCTGTATAGATAAGTGAGAGATCTGGGCCTCTGGGGAGTTCAAAAAATCACCTGTTTGTTAGTAAAATTTTCGCATGTTCGAATATCCTGGTAATTCTTGTTTACTAGATAGATGGAATATGGTTTGCTCTGATTTGCTACTAGCTTTTCAGATGATTCATTTATTACCTTATTTTCTGAATCTAGGTTGATTTTCAAACCAATTCTCTGGATCTATATTATAAGATCTGACATCAGCCTGAGATACCTTCATTCCATCAAACAAGTGCATCTTTAAAGATGGGGGGGTCTCCATTCACATGTAATGATCCAGATCCAAGAACAAGTCTGAAAGATGAAAATGCATTTCCTAGTAAATTATCTAATTGTGCTTCTTTTTTCGCTTTTGAAAGCCGGAGCTGCAATGGCTGCAGAAGGTTCCTTCTACTTGTATGGACGGATGCACTTACACAGAACGCTTATGTAGATAATGTATTTGAAAAAGGTTTTGTTACAAACATGTTTGCTTCTACTTTAGATAATTGAATTAGGGTTCGAAACTCTACCATTTCCATGTTTGGGCATACCTCAAAGAATCCAAAGCCCCTTTTTCTTTCCTCCTGCTTCCGGGGTCTAGGGCTGCTTCAGGACCTAAGTAGGGAATGATACACCTGTTAACTAGATTGTCACACATCTACCGTCTATATTTTAAAAGAGTAGCATCTACGAGAATCGAACTGATGACTAAACTTTTACCTGCCATTAGTCCGACCAGCTACACCTTGCTCTATAATTTTCAATGGAATTCAAGTTGAGGAAGATAAATTGAACTGATCCAAATCCATATATTGGTAAGAGAGAGGGAGAGAGAGAAAGAAGAGGAAGAGACAAAAACTAGTTCACTTGGCCTCATAATAACAGTCTTAATATCAAGGTCAACACTACTCAATACCATCAAGATAGCATCCTTCAAGAATCAAACTGAGGTTGCGTTACCCATCACTTGGTAGAGAGAGAGAGAGAGAGTGATTTCATTTTTTACATCCCTTACCCCACTTCAACTGGTGTAGATCTAAAGATACAATTTACTTCAGTTCGATTGGCACCTATAAAGGCGATGCTCAATTAACTTATACATTGAAGTAGATCTAGTTCCAATCACGTTATAATTGGACCAGCATATGCACTAAATTGTATAACACTTGCCTTCCCCGTTCTACCGTTCATGGCTAGCTAACTTAAAACAAGGAGTCCTTAAAAGTATTCACCTCCCCAACAACTAACTCATCGAATTATACATTTCAAAGCTATCACTTTCATATCATATAAAGATCCAGCTAGAGTAACTAAAATTAGGTTGCCCATGTGAAACTCTTGTTTGGGTTGCCATGTCCTAAACCCTACAATTTTCCAAGTAAAGAATTAAAGAACCAGGAGAATGATGCCCATCTTATTTTTTATTTTGAAAATTACGGAAAGGTTTCATCAAGCCATTGAGGACATCCAACTTGGATGGTTTTGATGCAACTTATTCTTTCAGTTTAAGGCAAAGTCCTACCACTTTTAGCTAAGCAATGAAAGAAATTGGTCTGTATAGAGCATAGCTACAAATATCGTTTTCAGTGAGGTTTTGTAAGGACAGAAATCAGCAAAGTTGTTTTTGACAGAAAAGAAAAGGAAAATTTTGGCAAATTTTTTAAACGATTAATTTTCGGCAGCAAAAGAAAAAAAAAAAGTGGTTAAAATTCTAAACAAAAATGCAACAAATTTGAAAACAAAATGTGGTAACTAAAAACTGTAAAAAACATGAACAAACATGAAAAATGGGTTTTAAAGTTTTAAACGCGTTTTCTTAATAATTCGTGTTTTCTGTGGTTATGGAACTATAGATGTCAAAGGAACTGCATAGAATGTGCGGACAAGATAATAACTGCCAATTTTAGGAGCCTCAACAAAATGCCAATCAGGTTGCTTATCCTTCCGGTGTCGTCCCTTTAAGGAAACCACAGTTCATACCAGCCACATTACCACCTGATTGGCGCAAAAGAGAGTGTTGGACAGAGTTTTTCAGGATGGCGTTGTCCCATCATCTTTCTTGTTAGTGATCATTGATCAATTTGGTGATTAGTTTCCAATTCAAGATCGATGGCAGAACATTTACCTCCTTTTAAAGCAGCAATCCAATTGTTCATCTGCCATGCGACCTTTCCTCCACGTTTCCTGCCCATATGAAGCTTCCATCCACCCAGATGAAAAACCTGTGATCCATCTAATGCTGCAAGTGCTAGAGACAGCAAAAGAGGTTCACAGTTTTTTGGTTCATGGGTGATAAAAATCTACTCACCAATTTCTCATCCATTGCTTGTTTTCAATATCTGAAGCCCAAGATAGAATATAGTTTGTTACTGAATCTACCACAAAGACTGAGGCAGAATCATGAAACATTATAATTTATACAATACTGTGTCATAGTGTTCTATGAATCTTACTAAACTTTGAGGAGTATTTTATAAGATAGTCACAAAGTATTCTATAAATCTTACTCAATCTTTAGAACGATTCATAAAATAATAACAAACTGTTACTGCACCAAATACCCATGAAAGTTCTATTGATAGGCACATTTTGATAAGAATAGTACTGAAACACGTTCTAAAAACTCATTTTCTTGCTTTCAAAAAATATGGTGTGATTATATTTAATGTGTTTTTGTTGGATTTACAAAGAACATCTAGAAAATAAGCATACTATTCTTAAAAACATGCATGATTAGAACATGCGTTCCAATAACACAACATTCTTCTTGTCAAACACTTCCATGGATAACCTATCCCCTTTACAAGTAAACATCAGGTTTTAGCATAGGCATATACTTCAATTATTTTCCTTTCTCTCCATCCTGCTCCCTCCTGTTTATCGTGTTGATATTTCAAAATTCAGTAGAAGATGCTGTAAGAGCATGCCACCTTCACGATATGGAGGTGAATTTTATTCAAATGCATCCTTCGTTGGTGTAATTGATAGTACGTCGGGTGAAGGACAGCCCTCTCTCAAGCACGCGGCGAACTTTACTCTCCGTGCAAGTGGTAGGGTTGAAATGAGGCAAAAAAAAACGGCCCGACCTTTTACTCTGAATCAGTACACCCCATAAGCATGTCCACAGCAAATGTTCATAATCACCATAGAGTACGACTTTCCAAGGAAAGAATTATGACTTCCACCAACCCATTTATTACCCTTCTTCAATTTATTTTGTTCCATGTGTTACACCATACTCTACTTTATTGTGCAAAGAATCAGCACCATGAATTGAAAATACAATAACGTACACAATAATACTCGCTCCCCTAGCTGACATATTGCTTTTCCAGAAGATTTGCACAAAAAGAGAGATCAAAGCCTTCCTCTGGAGGATCCCCTATGCAGTCAAAAACTGCATCTGCATTTAGGAAATCTTCTTCGGCTGTGTAACTGCAATAAACCACAAAACAGAAACATCAAATTAAGCTGGACTTAAAAAGTTGGTTTTTTTACAAGAAAAGACGTGCATCAATTGCAGAACAGGTAACTAATAACAGTAGATCCATGTGGTTTTAGGACTTCCTCCTGAATAGGCAAAGCATTGGTGGAGGAATGGTTACTTCGTTGATGATGTGGTAGTCATCAGCCGGGAAAAAAGAAGATTCTATCTATAAAGAGAGATACAGCCATATAGCAATCTTCTGATGTTACACAATTGGCTGCACCTCATGATTAATTTTTCTTCCCCACCCCGCCCTCCCCCAGTCCCAACCCTCTCAACAGAGTCAACACCCCCTCCCTTCCTTTTCAAAACCCAATAGTAAAGGAAAAAAAAGGTAGACAGATTCTTAAGGTGAGGAAAAAATCATATACTCTTAAAAAGTATACAATGGAATTTCCTTAAAAACATCAGGAAAAATTTAGCAAGTCTAAATAATTCAAAATATTATGGTATTTGATGATATTATCGGCTGAATTTAATGGTTATATTATTCAGTCACACACAATGGTAATATAAGTGACCTGCATCGAACTGGTACCACAGAAAAAAAAAAAAAAAAAAAAGTAAAACGGATAGAGATACACAGTAAGCATGGGATATAGGATAAATAATGAACAATAATACAGTTTAAGTTCAACAAGTACATATAGTTTAAAAATGATGTTCCTGTTCTAATATAGGAATGTGAAGCTTAAAATGATGAAAAGAACAAAAAGTTTATAGACAAGTGTACAAACTCATTCTGCAGTGCTAATTTAAGTACCTTTGATACACTATGGATACAATGAAACACTATCCTTTATAAGATATTTACTCACCCGCTTTTTGTTACTATACACTTCATTCCAGCACCCTTGGCTGCTGCAAGACCAATTGCACTATCCTCTACCACCACACAACTGCATGAAGTGGAAAGTCAAAATTTAATAAGAATGACAGAAGAAACATGAATACCAAAGAGAAAGTTGATAAAATCATAATCCAAAAGGTAGATAACTAGATATATCATCTTCTGAATGAAGGAAAACACTTTTCAAGCTGAAAAGTAGCATATGACAGGCATGCACCTCCCTAAGCATGAAGGAAGTCAAAGAAAATAAGCTGATTAAATGCAATTGAAAAGTGAGAACCTAGAAACCATTAGGAAATACCATGTAAGTTTATTGATTGAAGCCCATGAACAAGATCACGTATTTTGAAAGTTTCATTTTGCCAAATTGATTTTAATGAATCTTTGCTACATTTGAAGTATTTAGAATCAGCATTCATTACCTTGATGGTTCAACACCAAGTGTAGTTGCTGCCAAGAGGTAAATGGCCTTGCAAAAAGCAGGAAATAATCATTACTACAATTTTCATGAGTTGACCGCAAAACTTAAAGTAATCACAAAAAGAAACAATTGACCGGCAAATAACAGAAGACTACTAAAATGATAAATTCATTAAATAGGCATAGGGGAGAAAGCTACTTACAACACCTTGAACATGACAATTTAAAACAGTGGGACTAGAAATCAGGAAATTGATCCTAAAATCCATGAGTTGGTAAAAATACAGGTCTTGGTTACAACTGAGGAATCAACTCTAAGGTCCTATTAATCACTATTATGAGTTTTAGGGATCTCCTAAATGAGATCTTACAATAAGACAAAAAGAGAAAATGGACAAGAATTCCTGGTGACATTTTGAAAGCATGCATCTGCGCCATTAACAAGAGCAAAGAAGTTAAACAGGTGCATCACAAAATGGTAGGAGAGGCAGATGATGGAGAATAGTTGTAAACAGCAAGAGTAACCAAATTATTATGGAAAAAAAAAGGTGAAATGCACCCATCAAAAATGTCCTAAATGAAATATTATGAAAATAATATCCAAAGTGGAAAGGGGTACGCATAGCTAGCAAGTGAAGCAAAGAAGCCCACACTGGTGCAACACAAAATGCTCACAGAGGCAGATGATGAAAAAGATATACAGTTTCTAACAATAAAAATAAATATATTATGGAAAAAATGGAAAAAATGGCCTCATGTGGTATGAAGATATAAGAATGCAGATGTCAGACTACAAAAACTGACATGCCCAATGAGACAATTACCACCTGCTAATTCAGACAGGGTTAACCAAATGTCCGAGAATGAGGTGAGACAAAGAATGAGCCGCTGTATTGGCAAGGTAGGTACAACAAAAGCATGAACAAAAAAACTACCCCTCTAAATCTGTTGCTAAACTCTGTATAATACAACAACTTTTAGGTACATGAATCATGTAAAGAGACACTAGCAAACATAAGGATAGAGGATGAAATAACTGTGTACACCTTGCAATAATCACACCAACTGGAAGATGGATGCAAACTTCAGCTATTAGACACCTCATTACAAACTATTACAAATTAAGTACAATTCCATTGGCACAACCAGAATACCAATTGTCTTCTGAGAATCCAATGTTGGGCAGTGACACTCCAGTACTACTTATAAATCTGAAACCACTAGTGTCGATAAATCACCAAATGCAATTACACTTGGACAAAAGGTACATGATACTAGGTTGACGCTCTAATTAGACAGATCTCTCACAATCTAGAAACTCATTATCCAGAAAAGAACATTGCTAATTAGTAAAGAGCATCTCTGAAATTATGGATAAATTTATCACATATAACTACTTAGAAGTCAGAAACCTCTAGTGTTTACAAGTTACTATATGCAACTACAGTTCATACAATAGGAGTATACATTAGCAAAGTTGTCAGAGCCACTAACAAATGCTACCACTTGACTTGGAAAATTAATTAACTACCATAACCACCTAGCCTTTCAAAAGTTTCCAGAAGTTATGATTTAACTGACTTCCCAACATATGTTCATACAAACCCTAATCCAGGGAATTCTGGAACAGGAAGTGACTCCAAGTGGATGCAGGTCTAGGTTCTCTTTCATACATTTTCACCACAAGTTCTTCTTGGTGGAAAATGAGCTGCTATACTGATCATTAGCATTTCAGTTCAATTAAACATAATCTGATTGCTACCAACTGCAGCAATAGCAACATCTTGCTACCAACTGCAGCAATAGCAACATCTTGCTTCAAGTAGAACCAAGTTTTTACCATCTAAAAAGAAATGGAAGTTCACAGATTCATTGATTTCATGCTAGAGAAGCAAATGTGAGACGTACAGGATCAGGCTTTTTGCGAGGAACCACATCTCCTGCAAATATTTTAATCTTCTCTGCTCTCTTTTCACCCAACAAGAATGAAACTATGGCAGATACCTGCAATATCACAAACACGTCAGCTGTAAGATTGCAGAATGCCTGCTACACAACTTGAGAGAAAGGCATAAATGGTTAAAGTATTTTAATCATATCAAGCCAAGCAACCATTATTGAGACAAGGACACTAAAAAACAGTTAAGGTTTACCACTTCTTTAGTTTAGGATTCCATTCAGCCTGTTCATCTATCTCTGAATGAGTCCATCAGGTAACCACCATTTGCAGAGATACATGAAGCTGAATATATATAGATTAATTCTAACCTTTCTACTTGAACAAGGGACATATTTTGAAATATTAATTAGCAATGTGTTGTCACTCTAGATCAAAAGAAAGTCAGTTTTACTGAAAGTCAATAAAGGAATTCTTCAAACACAGCTGAAAAATGCTTACGACCAGAGAAAATAATAGATGCACAAGCAGAAGATAAACATAGAAGTGGTCATATATTAGAAAAAAAAAACATCAAGTTTTTTCTCTTGATTTTGAGCTTTTTAGGCAGAACAGTCTACAGTAAGTTCCTTAAAACTTGTATCATAATGAAAAACTTCTCATAAGATGTCAGGAAATTTAATATCTTCATCTCCAGAAAGCAGTAGTGAATTCCTTTCCTTTGTAGAAGAAAAACAATTGAGACTCTAATCAGGGATGGAGCCAGGATTTTTTTCAGGAGCGTGCCAAATGATCCGCAGGTTGGGCCAAGAGGAGCAATGGGTCGGGCCAAGAGGAGCGACGGGTCGGGCCAAACTAAAAAAATTTGCTTTTTTCAATATAATTTTTTTTTTTTTCCCTGTGCTCACCTGGGCCATGGCCTAGGCGGGCCCCCCCTGACTCTAATCACTCATCAGGAAACAAAATCATGGAAGATTCTTAAATACTTACTCTATTTTCACATAAAAGATTTTGGAATAAGGATTTGCATGTGCAAGCTCATCAGCTGTTGTGCACATAATTAACATATAAGATATAACCTACATAGTCTCAGAGGATGAAAGTTTCAAGTCCTTGTCAAAATATGTTCAATTTATCAAATAACCATAATGTGAAAGTCTTGCAATTGATGAGACTCACATGCATAAAGAACAGTCTTGGAAAGACTATAAATAAGAAATTCTAGTGCTAAACAATGACAAACTTTTTTCCCGTTCCACTTCATAGAACAAAACTGAATATTGATGATAATCAATTTGCATATTGAGATACCCACCGCCTTTTCATTTGAAGTGCTGCACACGGCAACTTGAACACCCTTTCCTAGAGCTTCATCAATCAACCTATATGAATTAAGGTATCAACAGATCATGATTAGGAAAACTCTATTCAGTTAAACATGCATCTTACATGAAAGACTCAGGTGGGTAACAAGACTTAAAATGGATAAATATACTGTTCTCTTATATGGCTCAAATTCTCTAGATTTAAGCTTCCGATGAGGCACTATTGATGGTGGTCAAAAGTGCTAGTAGGTAACAAGGCAGCAATGTGCTTACAAGGCTTAGTTGGGCCCTAGGTGGGACCATTCAGGGCCCAGTCAAGTTCAAGTTCAAAACAAGGTCCAAGGCTCCAAGATGAAGCTAAAATTTGAGAATAACCTTCCAATTAAGAACAGTTGGAAAAGCTTCTTTAACTAAAAGCTCACCCACTACACATAACAAACTGGAAAAGGGAAAAAGAGAAGAACTTGGGCTGTTTCCTGCTAAGGCAGCTACTAAAACTGGGTGGGTACTGGACTCACACCTAGAGAAACTAGGTAAACTAGATGCTGTTTTTGCCTAAATGGAACTTCCCTAAAAATAGAAGCAAAAAAGAAAAAAAGATCTCTTGCACATTTTTACATATTCCATGAGGACGGGGCTCTTTACAAGCCCATTTCTATAGTATCTTCCTACTGCCTATTCTTTTCTACTTGATTCTGTAACCAATACGAAGTAGATAATTTTGATGATACAAACGTCAGATCAAGAGCATGGTCTAAAGGTCAGATCAAGAGCATCTGTTACATGCAGTGCATCCTCAAATTTATAGTCTGAAGAAGCATTTATTTATGCAACTAAAGAGGTAATGTACTTTAACATTAGCAGCAAACATGATTGAAATACAAAGAGCAATAAATTTTGGATCATTTGCAATAAAAGATAATTGAACTTTTCCTATTTACAGCACGGAAAAAGGATAAACTTTTCGAATGCAAATGGTAAAGAGGATGGGCCTGAATAAAATTAGAGAGAACTATGTTTCACTTTAGATGGTGAAAAATCAACTCACGCCTGGACTTCACCGTCTGAACTATAAATTAAGTACTCATAAAAGTCTGCCAATAACGGGCCGCAACCCAAAATGATGTGGTTGCTGTTTATAAAACAAAATGTGAAATACGCGTAAGCTCTTTCCAGGTATGCCTTTGATTAAGTTGGGGCACCTTGCTACTCCGGGTCGGAGAGGTAGCAGTCGCTTCTCAATAAGAGCCATGAATAATTCGGTCTTCCGTTTATGCAGTGAGGCTATGAACTCCTTCCTTTCTTCTTCCGACTTCGGAGCTTTCTCTGGCCACCCCGTCTTGTTAAAATACGCCGTCATTCTGAACAAAACAACATTAAATACGATGAAAATCGTCCCAACTGCGACCCATCTATCCACATTTCAATCCTTAATAAGACCCTTAGGGCTTTTCAGACCCATCTCAGTAACCATCACTAAGAAATAGAAGAATAACAAAAGGAACAAGGACCTCTCCTTCCCTCCACCAATCTTGAGCAATTCTCCGTACAATTCAACATCCCACGTAACACCCAATGCCTTCTGCACGAACATCAACCAGCAGAGCCCCAACAATGAAAGAAGAATACAAGCTCCAAAAGTCAATCAGGTAAGAAGAACAGAAGAGTGGAAGTAAGTAGGCGACGCGACCCACCTCCGCAAACGTATCGTTAAAGGAAATCCGATGGCCATCCTTCTCCGTATCGACTAAAACACCATCGCAATCAAAGAGCAGGGCGCCGGGAAGAGCCGCAGCAGCCCGCACCATTCCTCTGCTGATGCCGCTTCGGGACAACCCTCGAAACGTTTCCCCGAGAAGTGTGGAAGAATGCCTTAATGGCCGAAGGCTGAACCCGCGGACACGACTTAAGGAAGAAGAACGCGCGCTGAAACAGAAGATAGTCGCCGTTTTCTCGGAGGAAGAAGAAGGGTAGCGGAGGAGGGGGGGAGCGGAGCAAGGGGTGGAGGAGGCCATGGGTGGAGTTGGCGGTTTCTCAGCAACCACACGGTTGAATCTAATTCTTTTTCTACTGAGGCATTCATCTGCTCTACTTTGAATTCGCACCACTAACTGAGAGGGCAGGAGCTGAGCTCTCCTTTCCTAATCCAAGTTTTGGGAGTGAGAGATCGGGACGATTCGATGGCCCTATCATCCTGAGGATGGCTCCAAAATTGAGAGAGAGAGAGAAAGAGAAATCAGGCGACTCGGTTTTCTTTGCAGCTACTGCCCATCTGGGTGGATGATGCTAGAACTCTGCTAACCATGAACTTACATCTAACTCGACACAACATGTATGATCCTAGGACAACGTGGATTATGAAAATTCTAACGGTCTTTAAAGTATGGTGAAAACTTTTCTTTTTTTTTGTAAAACTCCTGGACTGGACCTTTTTGAGAGCAACAGCATAACTTCTTGAGCAAACCTTGTTAATAAAAAATCGTTGGACCTTAAATCAAGTAAACATTAGATGAAGGTAGCGTTGTCTTTCCAGCATTCTGCTGTCGTAGCATCTGAATAATGTAGTCCTCCTCTATGATCTGGTGGTCGGAGTTTAATGTGAAAAAAGACTCAGAATTGTTTGGTTCTATGCACTAATAAGTTTTTGATATCTGAAAATGGTTATGCAATTCGTTTTTTCAATTAGGGAAAAAGTCATTCGGCATAAAACCTTCTAAGATACATCATCATACCTCCAAGACTTTATGTCGAACCAATAGTAAGTCCTTTAACTCTGATGTCACGCTTACTACTATTTGCAGCTAAAAAGAGTAACATACCAAAGTGTGACAGCAAGCATGTGATCTGAACTTCCGACGCCTTGAGTGTGAGCTGCCTTACTGTCTGTTATGAGGCTCCTAAACTTCATTTCCGCATCAAATCTGCAGGGAAAAGCTCCCCAAAACTTTTTATTGAAAGAGAGCTAACAAAAAAGCTAGACAAAAGATAACAAAATTGCAGCTACAAAACAGAAACAGTAAAAAACCAAACCTGCCAATAAAAAAGCGGAAGCATATACTGATATACAGAAGATCTAACGCAGGGTCTTCTTGAGTACACAAGGTCACTGAAGGATCTGAAAGAGCAACACAATGGGCTTCTCCCGTCCAGCGTAGACTACAGTCTTCTGAGCCACTCATTCCTGTTGGAACCAATGATAACATCTGATGCTTCTTCAGCTTTTATACTTTGTAGCGCAAGAGCGAGCATCTCTGTTTCAGGCGTGGGATAGAGAAATCTCCTGCAGAATTTTCAATGCATTTGTGTCATGTTGAACCAGATTCAGAGCCAACCACCACCCAGCTTTCTCCTTGAGAAGTTCTAGATGCTAATTGGATGCAGAGCTGCTTTGGTCCTAGGGCAGGCCAGTCCCCTGGATCCACTGAGGTCTTCAACCATCTTCTAAGTTTGTCCAAGTCTGCTGAACCATTTCTAAGAATAGCTTGGAATTGCTCTACACAAGAGGTCCTATTGTCACCGTGCATCATAGCATTTCTATTCTTCCAAACCATCCAAATGACGGTTTGGAATGATGCCCTCCAACACGACATCATCCAGCCGGTTTTGAAGTTGTGGCTATAACACTGCTTTCGTAACTTAGAAATTGATGAGCATTGAGTGAACTTCTTATTGAACTTCTTGGCAATGAAGATCCAAACTTTACGAACCTGCCTGCATTCCATAAAGACGTGGTAGTAGGACTCTTTAGAAGCAAATTTTAGTTACAGGGGAAGAGATGATACAAGTTATTATAGAGTGTTCGATAATTTCTAGTTTATTGTAGTTTGGGATGACCATCGAGACCGATCGATCAAATAAAACACGTCCCAAGACTTATTTTACAAGAATGTAATTAAACGGGGCGAGAAAAGGGTCATAGGCATGGATCGGGTCCCTTTTCAGCAATTGGGTTAGACAAAAGATATTTTGTGGAGATCCGACCCAATGACTGGTAAGTCGGTGGCCCGCTCTTTTCTCGTATGAAATGGTGTTTGATTCTAGCAAAGAAAGAAAGCCGGTGGGTATAAATGCGCCATAAATCTTCTTCGAATCCACATCGGAATTTAGAAAAAACAAAAGTCCGACGCTCCAATGCTTTTCTTCTTCTTGCCCGTTAGCGCCCGGCAAATTCCCCACCCTCCTCTCTCCGTGATCGTTTCTTGCTCCACCATTGAGCTCTTTGGGCAGCATATCTTTCTTTTAATCGCAGGAGTTCGTTCAATGGGCGGAGCGATCGGATGTCAATGGGTGACAATGGTGATCCATCGGATGTCAATGGGTGACAATGGTGATGCAATCAGATGATGGGGATGAAGATTTCTTGCAAGGAATGCCCTGTGAAATATGTAGAGTCTCTTACTGTTCTCTCGTTTCTTTTGTTTATTTTCTTGTTGTTCACTGTGTGTTATTTTTGCAGATTCAGGGCATATCAATGCTCCTTTCGCAGTGGTGTTAATGAATGGGCAGCGGTGGTGGAGATGATTAAGTGCCATTGAGATCAAGATCGAGATAGGAACAGGGAGATGAATGGCGACGAACGAATCAGCCGTTGGAGATTAATCATCAGAATATCGTCCCGATGCATGACGTTATTGACGTGAGTACGGATGGGCCAGAGGTTCTGTTGTCCTTCTTCGTTTCTTTTGTTTTGTTGGAGTAAAATTTTGAGTGTTTCTTCTTTGTTCGTTGTGTGTTCTTTTTTCAGATTGAGGGCATACCAATGCTCCTTCGTACATTGTCGCAATGGTGTTATTGAATTGGCAGCGGTGGTGGAGATGATTAAGTGCCATTGAGATGCAGATCGAGATAGAAACAGGGAGATTAATGGCGGCGAGCGAATCAGCCGTTGGAAATTAATCATCAAAATATCGTCCGGATGCATGACGTTATTGAGGTGATTTCTGATGGGCCGGCGATTCCGTTGTCCTTCTTTGTTTCTTTTGTTTTGTTGGAATAAAATTTTGAGTGTTTCTTCTGTCTACGTTGTGTGTTCTTTTTGCAGATTGAGGGCATATCAATGCTCCTTTGTACATTGTTGCAGTGGTGTTATTGAATTGGCAGTGGTGGTGGAGATGATTAAGTGCCATTGATATGAAGATCGAGATAGAAACAGGGAGATTAATGGGGGCGAACGATTCAGCCGTTGGAGATTGATCATCAGAATATCGTCCGCATGCATGATGTTATTGAGGTGAGTTCGGGATGGGCCAGCGATTCCGTTGTCCGTCTTCGTTTCTTTTGTTTTGTTGGAGTAAAATTTTGAGTGTTTCTTGCTCCACCATTGAGCTCTTTGGGCAGCATATCTTTCTTTTAATGGTAGGAGTTCGTTCTCAAGGCGGATCCATCGGATGTCAATGGGTGACAATGGTGATGAAATTGGATGAGGGGATGAGGGTTTCTTGCTGTCAAAGATGTAGAGTCTTTTACTGTTCTCCCGTTCCTTTTGTTTATTTTCTTGCTGTTCACTGTGTGTTCTTTTTGCAGATTGAGGGCTTTACCAATTCTCCTTTGTACATTGTCGCAGTGGTGTTATTGAATGGGCGGCGGTGGTGGAGATGATTAAGTGTCATTCAGATCAAGATCGAGATAGAAACAGGGAGATCAATGGCGGCCAATGAGTCAGCCATTGGAGATTAATCATCAGGATATCGTCTCCATGCATGACGTTATTGAGGTGTGTTCGGATGGGCCAGCGATTCCGTTGTCCTTCTTCGTTTCTTTTGTTCTGTTGGAATAAATTTTGAGTGTTTCTTCTTTGTCACGGTTAGTAGATGAAATGTGAGGATGGTGCGTGATTGGTAAAATAGTTTGGAATGTGTTCATTCGTAATTGTTTGGCTTTCTCATAGACGAACTGCTATTCATTTTTTGAGATGGCAGTCAGAATTGAATAATGACGGTGTGATTAGTTGGCAGGAAGCAGCAGGGATTGGTTTTCTTTTGGTATAACTGTCATGATTGTTTAAGGATGATGGCAAATAGCGCAATGTGGTTTGGGGGTTTGTGAAATACCTAATGGCTAGGTTGAGGATGAATGTTTTCGTTAAACATTTTATTGTCAAATGACATTGTGTCTTTTGGGAATCAACAACTTGCAAGGAAGGCCTTCGTTTGGTGTTGTACTACCCGAAATGGAAGATCAAACAACTTGCTTTGTCGTTGAACACTGCTCTGTTCTCTTTTCTACTGTTATCAATTTTCTGCATTATGTGTTGCATATGATGTTGGCATTGAACTTTGTAAAAAAGTTGGCTTCAAAAGATCTGAATCAGTTTTGTTTGACAATGTTGATTTCAGTATTATATATTCACAAACTTAAGATGAGTATAAGAGGACGTTTGCCAATGTGAATATGAAATAAAAGAAAAAAAAATTGGTTTGATTCAAGAGGGATAATTTTGTTCTTGAATATGGACTTATAATATTCTTGTTCAGGGTTCCTTGTAGTATGTACTCCTTGCTAAACAATTAATGCTTCACTATTGACTCTGTTGAGTATTTGATTTAAGGAGAACAATATTTATGAGGGGGCATGGGGATTCAACAGATTGGTTGACCTTATTATCAAATGTCATTATAGGTTATTTTTGTTTTGCCAGTTACTTGCACAATGTTTCTCTTCAATACTAATTTGGGGGGCTTTATTATTTTTTTACTTTGCATGTTATTGAAGAAAAGGCTTCCTATGATGTGCTTGTTCGTTGGGACAAGCATGGAGCAGCGTGTGATATTGCATCATTACTAATAATGCAGTGCCTAGCTTGTCTTTCTCTTATGTTTTCTCCTTTTTTCATTCTTTTATTATCGGATGAGTGCATAACACAAATTTGTGACTATATTGATGTGGTTAAGATTTTCTTACTGCATTGTTCTTGTTATTCAATTTCTTGGGATTGCTGCTTCTTGGATGCGGCACACCTTTTTTTATCATTTCTCATGAATAAGATTTATCTTGGTTAAACATTACATTACATAAGCTATTCAATTTCTTGAGATTACTGCTTTGTGGTCAAAACATTTTCTTTTTCTCATTTTTTTTATGAATATGATTTATCTTAATTTAACATTTTCTGATTCTAAATACTTTTTTATGATAATTTTTTTAGAGTTTTCCCTCGCTCCCTTCTTCCTCCCTCGCTCCCTTCTTCCTGCACCGCCCTTCTTCCTCCCTCGCTCCCTTCTTCCTAGTGCCTCCCTTCTTCTTCCTCCGTTGTCTCCCTTCTTCCTCTCTCGCTCCCTTCTTCCTGCGCCACCCTTCTTCTTCCTCCGCTTCCTCCCTTCTTCTTTCTCTCTCGCTCCCTTCTTCCTGCGCCTTCCTTCTTCTTCCTCCCTTATTCTTCTTCTGCTGCCTCCCTCGCTCCCTTCTTCCTCCCTCGCTCCCTTCTTCCTACGCCTCCCTTCTTCTTCCTCCGCTGCCTCCCTTCTTCTTCCTCCGCCGCCGCCCTTCTTCCTCCCTCGCTCCCTTCTTCCTGCGCCTCCATTCTTCTTCCTCTGCTGCCTCCCTTCTTCCTCTGCCTCCCTTCTTCTTCCTCCGCTGCCTCCCTTCTTCCTCCTCTTTCTTCCTCTGCTGCCTCCCTTCTTCCTCTGCCTCCCTTCTTCCTCCCTCACTCGCTTCTTCCCGCGCCTCCCTCGCTCCCTTCTTCCTCCTCCCTCCTTTCCTTCTTCCTCCGCCTCCCTTTTTCCTTCCTCGCTTGCCTTCTTCCTCGCTCCCATTTTTGTTCCTCGCTCCCTCCTCCTGCCTCCGTTTTTCCTCCCTTGCTCCCTTCCGCCTCCCTTTTTCCTTCCTCCCTCCCTTCTTCCTCCCTCGTTCCCTTCTTCCTCTGCCTGCCGTTCTTCCTCGCTCCTTTCTTCCTCCCTCGCTCTCTTCTTCCTCCGCCTCTTTGTTCCTCCCTCACTCCCTTCTTCCCCTAAACCTGGAATCACACACACATCAAAATTAGAATCGAAAAGATTTTTCTCATTCCAGAAAATATATTTTCAATTCCAGATTTTCAGCCATCAAACGTTACCTTAGTTATTCAGTTTATTGAGATTACTGCTTCATCGACTTTCACATTCCTTTTTTCTCATTTTTTATGAATAAGATTTATTTTGGTTAAACATTACATTACTTAAGCTATTCAATTTCTTGAGATTACTGTGAACAGACAAAACATTTTCTTTCTCTCATTTTTTTGGTGAATATGATTTATCTTAATTAAACATTTTCTGACTCTAAATATTTTTTTATGATAAATTTTTTTTTTTAGAGTTTTCCATTTCAAAGACCTGGTTTGGGAATTTATTGAGCTTTTTAGTTAATGCTTGGAGCTTTTGGTGGTAACTTTTACTACCTCCTTAAATGTCCATCAAATATGTGTTGTCATTTATTTTTTATTTATATTACGTACACATTGTTAATTAGATTTAAAAGTCTACTCAAGTTATTCATTTTCCTGATATTACTA
This sequence comes from Nymphaea thermarum, assembly GCA_011799765.1. Lineage (NCBI taxonomy): Eukaryota > Viridiplantae > Streptophyta > Magnoliopsida > Nymphaeales > Nymphaeaceae > Nymphaea > Nymphaea thermarum. The sequence continues at coordinate 154,865 of JAANDH010000290.1, read as the reverse complement.
CTTTAAGAGCTTCACGTCTTCTTTTCCTCATTTTTTATGTATATGATTTATCTCAATTAAAGAATTTCTGATTGTAAATGTTTTTGTATGATGAGTTTTTTTGAAGTTTTTCATTTTAAGATATGGTTTGGGGATTTATGAAGTTTTCGTACCTAACTTTTACTATATCTTTAACATCAATAAAAGATATGATGTCATTTCTTCTATTGATTACATGATTATATCATTATACATTTTTGTCAAATTTTGTGTACTACTTCAATTTGTTTTGTATGATTATATATTTTTAGATTTTTAAAAAGTTAAAAGGTTGTTTATCTTATATTGACATACCCTTACCATTATCTTTTTTTTTTCCAAGACTTGTTATTGAGCTCTTTGATTTGCATATCTTTTGTTTTTGTAAATAGCTGATTTTTTTTTACTCAAATTTATGATTAAGAAGCAAATTGGAATTCTTTCCGCACAAGTTTGATATGTTGAAATATGTTGGGCTTTAGACGGCGATTTAAATATAAACTTTTATTAGACATGATAGTTTTTTTATTCATGTTAGACAAGGATTAACTTGCTAAGAAATCTTTTCATGTTAAATGTTTTTTATGATAAATTTATTGTTAGTTCTTACTTTTCTCTCTCAAAAGTTATTTATAGACTTGTCTCTTTATAATATTTACTAAGTTTGACTTCATGATTTCTTCTACTAATTAGGTTTTATTTTATTTTTTGTTTAAAATTTTCACAATTTAGTGTTGTATTCGTTGAATATGTTCAAATATATAACAATCATATTCAACCCTTCTTTTAGTCTCTAGAGATTCTATATAGGCTTGGTTGATTACAACGTCATCACTACACACTCATGAGACATAAGGTGCTATTTTCTTTTTTTGAACTTATTTCATATTTGATAATAAGTGTGTTTTGGTAATTTTCTGCTATTTATGGCTGTTTAATGAGAGCATATCTCATGAAAACCTACTATATTCTTTTACGTTGTCATTATTTGATGAGTAGTTCTTGTCATCAGTTTAATTAGTTTTTTTTATAAATAAGTGAATGCAGATTTCTCGTTTGTTGTAATTGGGGATGACCATGAGACCGATCGATCAAATAAAAGGTAAATTTTAGACGAGCTCACTTAATTCATTTGTCTGCTCATTCAACAGGGCAAGAAAAGGGTCATAGGCATGGATAGGGTCCGTTTTCAGCACTTTGGTTCGACAACAGATATGTTGTGAAGATTCGACCCAATGATCGGTAAGTTGGTGGCCCGCTCTTTTCTCATATGATTCACGTGAAAGAAAGTCGGTGGGTATTAAATTTTCTTGGAATCGTAAAAAGGAGTCAGACACACTTCTCTCCAATGCTTTTTCTTCTTCTTGCCCGTTAGCGCCAGCAAATTCCCCACCCTCCTCTCTCCGTGATCATTTCTTGCTCCACTATTGAGCTCTTTGGGCAGCATATCTTTCTTTTAATCGCAGGAGTTCGTTCAACGGGCAGAGCGATCGGATGTCAATGGGTGACAGTGCTGATCCATCGGATGTCAGTGGGTGACAATGGTGATGCAATCGGATGATGGGGATGAGGATTTCTTGGAAGGAATGCCCTGTGAAAGATGTAGAGGCTCTTACTATTCTCGTTCCTTTTGTTTATTTTCTTGCTGTTGTGAAAGATGTAGAGGCTCTTATTGTTCTCTCGTTCCTTTTGTTTATTTTCTTGCTGTTCACTGTGAGGGCACATCAATGCTCCTTTGTACATTATCGCAGTGGTGTTAATGAATAGGCAGCGGTGGTGGAGATGATTAAATGCCATTGAGATCAAGATCGAGATAGGAACAGGGAGATTAATGGCAGTGAACGAATCAGCCGTTGGAGATTAATCATCAGAATATCGTCCGAGTGCTGACGTTATTGAGGTGAGTTCGGATGGGCCAGAGATTCCGTTGTCCTTCTTCGTTTCTTTTGTTTTGTTGGAGTATAATTGAGTGTTTCTTCTTTGTTCTCCATGTTTTTCCTTTGCAGATTGAGGCATATCAATGCTCCTTTATATATTGTCGCAGTGGTGTTATTGAATGGGCATCGGTGGTGGAGATGAAAAGTGCCATTCAGATGAAGATCGAGATAGAAACAGGGAGATTCATGACGGCGAACGAATGAGCCGTTGGAGATTAATCATCAGAATATCGGGATGTCGTAATTAAGGTGAGTTCGGATGGGCCACCGATTCCGCTCTTTCTTAGTTTGTTTTGTTTTATTGGAGTAAAATTTTGAGTGTTTCTTCTTTGTCATGGTTAGTAGATGAAATGTGAGGATTGTGCGTGATTGGTAAAATAGTTTGGGATGTGTTCCTTCGTTATTGTTTGGCTTTCTCATAGAAGAATTGATATTGGTTTTGAGATGTCATTCAGAGTTGAATAATGAGCGTGTGATTAGGTGGCTGCAAGCAGCAGCGATTGAATTTCTTTTGGTGTAACTGTCATGTTTGTTTAAGAATGATGACAAATAGCGCAATGTGGTTGTGGAGTTTGTGAAATACCTGATCGCTAGATTGAGGATGAATGTTCTAGTTAGAGATTTTATTATGAAATGAGACTCTGGCTTTTGGAAATCAACAACTTGCAATGAAGGCCTTCATTTGGTGTTGTATTGTCCAAAGATGAAGACGAACGAATGGAAGATCTTGCTTAGGTTTGTCGTTGAACACTTCTCTGATCTCTTTTTTACTGTTTTCATTTTCTGCTTTATGTGTTGCATATGATATTGACATTAAACTTTATAAACAAGATGGGTTCAAAAGATCTGAATCAGTTTTTGTTTGACAATGTTGATTTCAGTATTATATAATCTTTTGCAGACACAAACTTAAGTTGAGTAACAAAGGATGTTTGCCAATGTGAATATGAAATAAAAGAAAAAGGAAATTGGTTTGATTCAGGGTTAATTTTGTTCTTGAATACGGACTTATAATGTTCTTATTCAGGGTTCCTTGTAGTATGTACTCCTTGCTAAACAATTAATGCTTCACTATTGACTTTGTTGAGTATTTGATTTAAGGAGAAGAATATTTGTGAGTGGGCATGGGGATTCAACAGATACGTTGACTTTATTATTGAATCTCATTGTAGGTTATTCTTGTTTTGTCAGTTACTTGTTTCTTTTCAATACTTATTTAGGGGGCTTTTTTGTTTTGTTACTTTTCATGTTGTTGAAGGAAAGGCTTCCTATAATGTGCTTGTTCATTGGGACAAGTAGGGGGTAGAGTGTGACGTTGCATCATTACTAGTTCTACAGTGCCTAGCTTGTCACTATCTTTTTATGTTTTCTCCTCTTTTCATTCTTTTATTATTGGATGAGAGCATGCCACAAATTTGTGACTCTATTGATGTAGTTAAGATTTTCTTACTGCATCACTTTAGGTAACGTTTGATGGGCTGAAAATTCACTGTAGCACAGAAAATTTATTCCAATTTTTAAAATTTTTTCCATGGAAAATTTTTTTTGAAGGTTGGGGCTGAAAACGGAAACATATTTTCGAAAAGAATTTTCCAGCTGAGAGCCAGAAAAACTTTTCCGGTTTTTTTTTTTTACTGTTACCTCTGTTGTCTCCCTCGTTCCCTTCTTCCTCCGCTGCCTCCCTTCTTCCTCCCTCCTCCTTCCTCCCTCACTCCCTTCTTCTTGCGCCTCCCTTCTTCCTGCGCCTCCCTTCTTGTTCCTTTCTTCCTCCCTCACTCCCTTCTTCCTGCACCTCCCTTCTTCCTTTTTTTTACTGTTACCTCCGCTACCTCCCTCGTTCCCTTCTTCTTCCTCCACTGCCCCTCCCTTCTTCCTCCCTCCTCCTTCCTCCCTCACTCCCTTCTTCTTGCGCCTCCCCTCTTCTTCCTGCGCCTCCTTCTTGCTCCCTTCTTCTTCCTCTACTGCCTCCCTTCTTCCTCCCTCACTCCCTTCTTCTTGCACATCCCTTCTTCCTGCGCCTCCTTCTTGCTCCCTTCTTCTTCCTCTGCTGCCTCCCTTCTTCCTCCCTCCTGCGCCTCCCTTCTTCTTCCTCTGCTCTGCCTCCCTTCCTCCCTTCTTCTTCCTCTGCAGCCTCTCTTCTTCCTCCCTCGCTCCCTTCTTCCTGCGCCTCCCTTCTTCCTCCCTCTTTCTTCCTCCGCCTCCCTCGCTCCCTTCTTCCTCTGCTGCCTTGCTTCTTTCTCCCTCCTTCTTCTGCCTCCCCTGCGCCTCCCTTCTTCTTCCTCAAATGCCTCCTTTCTTCTTGCGCCTCCCTTCTTCCTCCTCCTGATGTTGGTAGTGTCAGCAGCAGCAATCTACCCTGGCCGAGTTGTTGCAGCAAGTAAAACAATAGAGTAGTTAGGAGCACACAGGAGTAACAAGGGAAAACAGAGTGGGGATTGCCATAACACTTCACTACGAATCCAAATAGCCGATTTGGCACTTTCTGGTTTGAGTGGCCTATTGGGCTCGGACGACATCCATGATGGTATTTGTCGACTACAGGGATTGCTTGAGAGTTTCGGGACTCACAATAATCATAGAGAAGGTATTCTAGGAAAGCCTGACACCCTCTGCCATTTTTCCCTTGTACAGGCATTGGAGAGACGTCATGGCGGTAGAGTTAGTCGGAAATCCAAATATTCTGGCTGACTATTGGCGGCTGAAACAGGGTCGTCCAACACAAACACCTTTGGCTGGGGAGTCCGTTTGAGCACTTGGGACACTGGTGATGGGGCAGTCTACGTCTCGCCTCTCCTGTCACTGCGGTTGCCTCTCCTATCGCATGGTGTGCCCGATCCTACAAATCCTAGACGACAGGGGACTGGGTGCAGCCTCTCGATAGACACCAAAACGACTCTGACCGTATGTTTTGCGGTTGCCTAGGGCTGCGACGGGCTGCGCTCAACATGAGATCATCCATGCCACCGGGCGTGGCCAAGCCCCTCTCAGCTGCCTCAATAAGGCTTGCACTCTGGATGTCGGTGGCCTTTGACGACCGGCTCTCAACTATTGCGCCCCATCTTCGCCTATACCAAGGTCTAACTATGGTTGTCATCTTCCTGTGGTTGCCATGGGTGAGCGTTCAATCTCAATGTCTTGCCCATTACCTTAGCGTTCCTTGCATGCAGGAGAGCCTTCGGGAACGAGGGACTCTTGCCTGGGCGGGTCGTTGGGGGGTCTCGGCCATGTTTGTCTGAGGCTGTTGGGCATTCTCGGCCTCGGCTCTCTTGCCACTGCAGCTGCTGACGGTAAGGCGGGTCTCCATCGCATGGCGTGCTTGATCCTCTAAGATCCTAGTCGACAAAGGCTGGCCGCGACACAATTGCGACCATATGTTTTGTGGCCAGAACCGGCAATGGCTCATTTGCCTGGGGCTGGGTCGGGCTGCTTGTGGGGCAAGCCACACTACCGCTTGGCCGAGCCCCTCTTGGTTGCCCCGACATAGCCAACAGGGCTTGCGCTCTAGGTGCTGTCGACCATGCCTATGCCATCTCATCTTAGGCCATGGTCTTCCTATGGTTGCCTGTGTCAGACCTAGCTTGGGGGAGGGAGAGGCTTTCTCTTGCCTTGGCGGTCTCGGCGGCGCCTGGTCAAGACTGTTGGGCGCTCTCAGCTGATTCTCTCTTACCGTTGCAGCTGCTATGCTCTGTTGGCGTTGGGGTGGGTCCTCTTTCATCGCAGGGCTGTTTGATCCTCTAGAGACCCTAGTCGATAGGGGGTTGGTTGGTGGATTCAGCCACAACACGACTACGACCAGGTCATGTTGCAGGCCACACATCCGAGCATGCCTCTCGAATAGCCAGCAGGGTTTCCGCTCTGGATACTATGCTATGTGCCCCATGCCTAGGCCAAGGTCTTCTTGTGGTTGCTTGTGGTAGACCGAGCCTCACCACCTCTTTGGCCACCAGTAGGTGCCCGTTCGTTCTCAGTATCTTTGCCCATTCCCTGAGCATGTGGGAGAGGCTTTCTCTTGCTTGGGCGATGGTTGGGTGGTGGTCTTGGTCAGGTCTCGGCTATGCTTGGCCGAGACTATTGGCTGCGCTTGGCCGAGACTGTTAGGCGCTCTCGATCAAAGCTCTCCTGGCGTTGCTGCTGTTGTGCTTTGCTGGCATTGGGGCAGGTCCTCTTTCGTTGCATGGTGTGCCTGATCCTCTGGAGACCCTAGCTGATAGGGGACTCGGTGATGTCGAGACTATTGGGTGCTCTCGATCGATTCTCTCTTACTGTTGCAGCTGTTGTGCTATGTTGGTGTTGGGGTGGGTCCTCTTTCATCGCATGGCGTGCGTGATCCTCTAGAGACCCTAGTCGATAGGGGGCTGGTTGGTGGATTCGACCACAACACGACTACGACCAGGTCATGCTGCAGGCCACACATCCGAGCGTGCCTCTCGGATAGCCAGTAAAGTTTCCGCTCTGGATACTATGCCTATCTGCCCCATGTTGGCCTAGGCCAAGGTCTTCCTGTGGTTGCTCGTGGCAGACCCAGCCTCATCACCTCTTTGGCCACTGGCAGGTGCCCATTCGTTCCCAGTATCTTTGCCCATTCCCTGAGCATGAGGGAGAGGCTTTCTCTTGCTTGGGCGGTGGTTGGGTGGTCTCGATCAGGTCTCGGCTATGCTTGGCCGAGACTATTGGTTGCGCCTGGCTGTTAGGCGCTCTCGATCGAAGCTCTCCTGCCGTTGCGGCTGTTGTGGTTTGCTGGCACTAGGGCAGGTCCTCTTCTGTCGCATGGCGTGCCTGATCCTTTGGAGACCCTAGCTATTAGGGGACTCGGTGATGCGACCCCACTTGGGATTGCCCAGAGCACCGAGGACATGGTGCAACAGGGACGTGTTGAGTATGAGTTGTTGTCGGCTAACGCGGGGCTAGGGAGGTTGGCCTGCCTCCTAGCCTTGCCCAGTAGAATAGAAGGGAGCAGTAGGAAGGTTTGACCCCAGAGTTACAGCGTTTACAGGTGGAAGGGATTGGTCTCTACCCAACTTTCAGTGTATGCCAAACCTTGGAGACAGAACACACGACCATCCGGGCCGTGTGGGGCTGCACTCACCGCCAGGCATAACTACCCTTGCTGTACGCAGTGGTAGGGTGGGCAGGATACAGGAGCGAACGCTCGTGGGTCCAACCACTCAGCCATGGCTGGACCGCACGAGCCTCTAGGCCCTTCACTATGGCCATGGGGTGCCAGACAGTCGCAACCGAGAGGCTCCCGACTTCGATCGGTGCTATTCTGAGTGAATGGCTTGCACGAGTAGCCCCTGTAACCAAGAGATGTTCATGTGCGTGCGTGCGCATGCGTTTCCGACATCATGCTAAGCGCATGGGGGCCCCTGGCTGACGTAGCCAAGAGGTTGCATGAGACGCGTCATACCGAGCGCGAGTTGGCCAGCAGCCGTGGTCCCTGCCGAGGGATACTCAGTGTAGCTCCATAAGAGGCGGTCAGGCATGACCACATAGGACCGATAGCACCACAGGCAAGCCTTATCCTACCATTGACGAAAACGGTGCCTGTGGCATCACCAGTTCATGGCCAGACCGGCCGACTATAGACAATGCTCGAGGAGAGCGCAGTCGACTGCCCTCCGCGCGAGATGAGCTTAGATACACGATGAGCTTTGACTCACCAAACCGAGTCAGTCAAGGACACGTTCCGCTATGGGACAGGGCCTCGGCCAAACCAGTTCAATCAGTGCGACCGGTTCGGCGGGTCGAAACCTTTTAGTCCGCACGTATAAAGTCGCGTGTTTGTTTCTTGCTTTTTACGCTTTTGAATTTTGGAGAACTCTTCGATTGTTTTCGTTCCTGTAAAGGGAGATCTCCCAACTTCCGCCGGAGTGCACCCTCGACTGGATGTTGTATACAAAATCGATTGAGAATTTTTGTGAATTCTCGCCTTCCGACATGGTTTTGGTAAACGACATTCGCAGTCTTCTCCCTATTCCTTTTTCGACAGACGTGTCTCTTCCTCCGGTGACGTGCTTGTACACCACGACGAACAAAACCCCTTCGACAGAGCGGAACGAAAGTGTGGCTCTCTTTCGACCTCCAGCTTCCTTGAGGCAGGACTGACCCGACGATGTGTTCCATTTCTGCCGTCAAACCTTCCTCAACATCTTGACAGATCCAAATCCCACTTCCTCCATCGAAATCCTGTTGTTTGGATGAAAGATGATCTCAAAGCGATTTCCAGCGAATGGTAAGCGATTCCAAATCCTTTTCGATCGATTAAAAGCGGATCGCCATTGCAAATTCCATTTATGTGTGCTTCCGACTGATCAAACGACCCATCCCTGTTCTCGACGCAAGTCCGGCCAAGTTTGTGGGTGAATTCATTATCAGACAGCGTAGATCGATCCCTGATGCTTAGACGATTCCACAAGCCCGAGCTCACGGAACTCGTGCTTTCATTGCGAAGACCTGATCAATTCTTCATCGGAAGAGGAGTCCAACGAGTCGCATCAACATCTGGTGAATCCAGCCCTCAATCCGAGAATTAATCCCTGCAAATCAAGGGCAGATCAATCCCGAGCGGTTGATCCTTGGCTGCTGAGTTGATCCACAACTTAATCACTGAGATTGATGGTTCAAATCTGCCGAATTTGAATTTGGTGCTCCCTTTATCTTTTTAGGCGGAGTTCGAGCGTTTCCAACGACAAATCTGATCGATTCTGGGTTCAAATCGCGTTGCTAATCATCAAAGAACAATCCTGACGGAATTCCAAGCAAATTGAGCCCTACACGTCAAAACCTGACCAGGAACGAGGGAGAAATCGAAGATTGAAGTCAGTTAGAGATTTCTCAAAATTTTTTGACACAAAAGGAAAATTCCAGCCATCTCGACGAATCTGACGAAATATTCTGCCAGGTTCTTCAGTCCCCGAGGAGTCCTCGGTCACGATGTCCTCATGAGCCGTGTCATGCTTTGATTCGTGAGTCCCACCGTATCCACCGCAACAGTGTCTTTGCAACTCGGCGAATCTCGTGCCCGTGTCCAAAGAATCTTGTCTTGCAGTGTTCGAAGTCGGCATTGAATCCCGCCAACGAGTCGGCCGCAGGGTCTACTGTCTCAGGATCAATCGACGAGTCCTGCTTGGAGTCGGCGTGTCCCATTCAGAAATCTAGTGTGTCCCGCTCAGAAATCTAACGTGTCCCACCCTTTGAACGGTCGAGTCCTGCTCAGCTTCACGCAGGAGGACTCGGCTTTAGCAGACGGTTTCCCTTCGCAACAGGTGTCCATACCAGCGACCGATGCAAACCAATGCAATAGGCTCCCGACCAGCTTCGGCCAAGTGCCAACGGTCAACAACAGCCACAATCGTTGTTCCCTGGGCGGCGATTGATGGGACTTCACCACAGCATCTGCTGAGGGCTTCGCTTGTCGTCAACGCCAAGCTCACCCGATCCTAAACAAATCGGGCCACTCGCTCTTTCAATGAAGTCTTTTCACACAATTCCTCTTGTGTTGTTAATTGCATTATTTGCCTCTCACGCCTTGCTTTGGGAGGCGACATTCTACATCCTTGCAGCAGTGACCAGCAGGCAGGCCTTTGGAGGCTGAACTTCTCTTCTCGGCTGTTGCTGTCTCTCGGCTATTCTGGTCAGCCGGGGGAAGGGCTGCATCAGATCCATCTCCCTTAGGCAGAGGCTGCCCTCAGGCTCTATGTGGAACTGCTGATGGGAAAGGTCATTTGGCCCTACTCGCGGTAGCTCGGTTGGCGCCAATTGGGCCACATGCTCCTCCCATCTGGCGATGTCCTCAGGTGGCAGATTTCTAGGTGGAGGGGGCTTTTTGTCTTGAGCCTCCACGGGTTTGTGCAAATGGCTGCTCACCTCCCCCCGGCTATCTCGAGTGGGGTTCGGCCACCCTGGGTAGTGGGCTGGACGCTGAGTCTAGCATGGGTTCCTGCGCAGCCCATGGTGATCCCCAACTGCCCGGCGTTGGCCAGGGGGATTAGGCCATAAGTCTCCTTTAGAACTTGTTCTCTTGTGGTATGGGGCCCCGGTGAAAAGGATGTGGGGCAATCATCTCTCTTGCCACGCATAGCTGGGCTGTCCCGATCACCTCTCCTCTCCCATGGCGGAAGTTGTCCCCTCGCGTCGTCCCCTCGTGGTAGGGGTCTCGGTGTCTGCCCATGACATAGATACACAAATTTGCTCGGAATCGGTGGCCCTGTATTCTATTTCCCAAATCCTGGCATGCTGCGCAATAGGGTCCTCTGATGTTGTTCCTTATTTCCATGCCAAAGGATGGGTGGTCCTTGACCTCATACCCAACCATACGAGGCACATGATGGCTCACGAAGCTTTGGGCAGATCCACTATCGACGAGTAGCACACCACGCCTATGGTGCCAATGTAACCTCTCACTCGTAGTGCAATGGTAGTGAAGGTTCCCATGGAAGTGAAGATGGCGGCTGGGGTCTCCTTAATGGCTCCCTCCCTTACAGCTAGTGGTTGATGGAAGTGGAGACCGCAGGCTGTTTGGTGACTGCTTCCAACGTGGATGGATGGTTGGAGTGGTGACGGACTCACCCTTGCTTGAGCTTCTACACCCACAAGTTCTACTATGAGCTCGGGCTCCTCATGCACTAGCTGATCATGTGCTTCAGCCACCTCAGTCGTGTCTTCTCCCTGTTGTGAGGGTCTCACGGGTAAGACACTCAACTGTCCATGGGCGTTGGACTCCTTGGACTGATCCAGCAGGAACTGTACTTGCTCCTTAAGGAGACGCATTTTGGCCCTCCACTCACGTGCCCACTCATCAAATCAGTGCTCTGAGGGTGAGGAGGGGGTGTTCGCCTTGGCGTGCGACCTCATTTCCTCCTTTCTCGTGCATCCTTATGCCTTCTGTGTGTGGGATGTTCTCTACATCGGGCTCATCACCTAGGAGAGGCGTGTGTGTGGTAAGAAGGGTGTTGTGATGGCTAGTATGCCCTATACTGCCGTCTGTCAAGGTGGTCCACTGCTGACCACCATGGTCTGCAATGTCATGCGCACCACCAACTTGAACACCTCAGGATCTGATCTTGAAGCTAAGTGTCCCGGGTTGCTAGGTGTACCACAATGGGTGGAGCAGGATGCCTCGGCGTGGTAAGTCCAGCTACTGCTATGCAAGTTCGCATGGGGCTGGGCCTCGTCTTCGTCGTAAGCTGCCAGGCGCCACAGGCCTGCCGACTCTCGGCTGGTGTAGCGGCCTGGCTCGTCCTGGACGGTCCAGTCTCTCCCACGTAAGTCTTCACAGGGCCAGGCCTCATCCTTGATATAAGCTGCCTTGCGTTGATGACCTGCTGGCAGACTTGCCGTCTCCAAGACCCAGTACTCATGACGGGGCTGTCTCGTGAGTATCTACTTGTCTGCGGCCAGCCCTCATCACTGTGGTCGGTTTGGTGCCTTCCTCTGTCTCGTGCATCACTCGACCTGTCCTCATAATTGGTCCGGCCATAGTAATCCCTTACGGAATAGCAACTTTCCCTATCTTGAGAACCACAAGGGATCTTCCAGGTAACGCTGCTTGACCTCAGCCTGCCATTCCAGTCCTCGGAATTCCTGGTTATTCCCCTTCAGCCCTTTCCCATTCTGTGGACTCCTTGGTCGGGCATAGCTGCGTGGAGTTTGAGGGGCTTGACCAACTTGGTCTGGGTGGGCAGTGGCCGTGGTAAGGTCCAACTCAGGGTGCCTGAAGACTGCCCTTTACATCCTGATGCCTATCAAACACAACCTAGGTGTTTGGAAAATTCTAAAAAACAAACAAACACTTTTTAAAAAGACTCAAAGATTATTAGCATTAATAAACTAAAGGTTACGATAATAACAAAAATTGTTATACCAACCGCATCATTTTATTGTTTAATCTTTACCATTCCAATCTCCTTTAAGAACAGTCAACTCTAATGATGGCCATAGAAGAATGTCTTTGAACAAGTCAGAGATTTTAAAATCTAAGTGCCACAAAAATGAGGGCACGCAATTTGTTTGTTTCTGTGTGCACACAAAAATGAGTCGTACATACAATTTGCACGCAATTTATTGTATATCAGAGAGAGAATGTGTGTGTGTCTATTCTTTATTTATTTATATACTTTTTTTGATGAATTATTATTCATTTATATACTTATAGTCCCAAAAAATTATTATAAATATACATATAATGGTAGCTCCCAACTATTTATCCAAACAGTCTGTGTCAATAGAATACATGGCCAACCAATTCCAAGTATATATGTACATATACTCCACACACACTTGCAATATTCAAGAATCAAAACTGATTGTTGGACAGAAAAGTTTTTTCCAAATCCCAAATGACCTGACTAATGACGCAAGTTTTAATCTTTCAAACATTTGTTCGACAAAAAATACATCTACACAAAACAGGGGGCTGAAAAACTAAGAACTATTTACACAAAAATGATAGGAGGTGATTTATCACACAATTTTTCAAACTAAAATCCAACTTCAACAACATGAAATGATAAAAAGGTTCAAGCCCCAAACCACTCCAATATAACACTATATCTACTAAACGGAATCCAATACGAAGACCTGTAGAATCCAAAACGCATGCGTTCGATTCAGAAGTGTTAATGCAGGAAACCATTCCAGAAAGGTGGCCCACACGTCTCTTCATGTCATCCCACTAGGAATGAAGATAAACATAAGCATCAAATTTACCTGATGCATGCTACGGATCAGTACTAAAACTTAGCCACATTCCCACATGCTTATAAATACCAATAATATGTTCTGTGTAGGGCATGCTTAAATTGCTTAGTGTTAAATATTTCATCACAATAGAGAGCAAGATTACTCAGCACCCATATCGTCCACATTCACATTGCTATTGGGAGAACTACTTTCCAACACTTCCCATTTATGCCTGGGGCTGCACGGCGGGCTCCATATCCATTTCTCCAGGTGTGCGATTGTTCATCCTTGAGAATAGCAATTCATGTATCATTTCTGTTATACCTTCAAAACAACTTTGTTGACCCAATGCATCAAAAGTTAGATGATTCTGCATCATAATCATAGTGAGATTGTCATTCCACTCTTGCTGGAAGAGTACCCAACACATTTGAAGTTCATATGAAGAAGCAAGATGTTGAAGTTCCAGCGGTCAATCCAAAACTGAACTGATTCCCCATTTCCAACATCCACTTCATTCGTAAGCAGAGACTAGTGTTTAACCATGTTCTTCCAAAGCCAAGAGTATTTGCTCTTCTGTTTGCAGTTGCAGAAACAGCAGGAAGAGAGGGATTTCCTTCTCATCTTGATCCAAAGACCATCAGACTGCAGCAGGTTCATCATAATATGGATGAGAGATGCTTTATTCAGAAAACATACTTATATGGTCTATACCCCCTTAAGCATAAAGTTTGCACCGATGGTAAAAGCTATGTAGTGAGAATTCATGCTCTCAGGCCAATCATTCCATAGAAACCTGACAACGATTCTCTCAATATCCTTAAAAAGTGTGATCAGAAATCGGAAGAACAAAATCTAGTACTCAAGAATCTGGAATAAGCTGTAAGTTCAATCAAAGTACTCAATAAGGCCTAATAGAAGTAAACCCTGAATGAGGACTTAGGCAATTTATTTGCAACTTAACATGCAAATGAAAAGGTTTGAAAATGACCATCAAAAACCACATTCTGTAATCATGCTAATAAATAGGAAAAGTGACAAATTATAACATAGACAATTTATTCATAGGACATATAATAAATCCTATCAAAATTCCACCTTCACAAGAGATTCACATATGTTAGGACTTAGCAGCTGCACTCCCCAATGACTTTTTAGGTTGAAAAATACTTACATGAACACAAGTTACCTAAATAATTTAAAATAAAAAGATTTGAATCAATACAAGTCGTGCCCAACAAACATTTGAAAAGGATAGCACATTAAATTTATTTTTCTCTTAAAATCAAAGCATTAAATAGAACATAATTTTATAGAATAAGCTCATATAATGAACAAGTATTCAATGTTACTCAATTTATAGACAAAAAGAAATCTCTGAGTAAAATTTTCCTAAACAACTTTACAAGAAGATCAAAGAGATCGTAAAAATAAAGAAGTTTTAAGCATATGCAATCATGAAATGTTGTCAAATGCAAAAATAAACGATTGAAAAGAAAAACACAATAAGTTCAAAAAACAGATTATGTTGTTACCATATGCAATACATAATGCAGAAAACGAAAACAGTAAAGAAGAGAACAGAGCAGCGTTCGACGACAAACCTAAGCAAGTTGTTTGATCTTCTATCTATTCATCTTCCTCTTTGGGCAATAGAACAACAAACGAAGGCCTTCATTGCAAGTTGTTGATTCCCAAAAGATACTTATAGTCTTACGTGACAATAAAATGTCTAACGATGACATTCATCCTCAAACTAGCCATCAGGTATTTCATAAACCCCCCAACCACATTGCACTATTTGTCATCATCCTTAACCGTGACATTTGCACCAAAAGAAATTCAAAAACCCTGCTGCTTCCTGCCACCAAATCACACCATTATTCAACTCTAAGCGTCATCTCAAAAAACCAATATCAGTTCGTCCATGACAAATCCAAACAATTACTAATGAATGCAACCCAAACTCTTGTACCAAACACTGTCCTTAACTATTTCATACTATTACCTCATCCTTATTTCTCATAATCCCAAAACTAATTCCAAGGATGGGGAAAAAAAAATCTTAAAAGCTACTTAAAAGACAACGAAAAACCAAGGCCATGGCACTTATTGAATATGGCTATGTTTGATAACCTCAGATTTCTGATTTCAAATCTGCATTATGTGAAACCACTAACAGTGGATTTCATAACTGTATATTTCATATATGCATTACGTTATACAGACCATGTGTTTACAGAGTTGATAGCATTTCCTTATTCAGTATTCATATAACTCTAATGATTTTGACCATAGTAGTGCCACATCTGCCGCATCAGCAACTCACAAATTTTTGCATTACAAGAAAATGCCTTCTCATTGCATGTGACAACATATGCATTCCCAACTCAAACATTTGGTGCTACTGTAGCTCGTGCTCAGACTGATATGACGTAATTCACTCCCAGATAGTCCATAAAAGAATGCCCGCAAAGGCACGGGAATGGAACCAGTTTTGTGAAAGATGCTATTGAGATTGAAGCAGGGGACTATTGTGAAGTATTAATTAATTCCTCTCTGATGGACTTCTTTAAAAAAATTCCCCAATTGCTTTGGTCTGTCTGTGAGATGGACATCCTCCTTTGCTCTCTTTTCTTTTTTAGACAAATGGGGAGTAGGCACTCTTAATGATACGTCCCTCAGTTCATGAACCGATAAATGAGAATTGCCATGCAACATAAACTATATGCATCCACTTATTACATGTTTCCTTATTTATGAAAGCATTAGCACATGAAGATCCGAACAGAATATCTTATTGATCATGATCTACAAAGGAAATCACGCATCACAACAGCTGCATATACAAACGATTGGATTCCGGGCCTTGTTGGTGCTACCGAATTGGAAGAATGAGTCCTATGTCCAACTTATGTTCGCTATATATCAGAATCCAACGTTTACATCTCTAATGACAAACACGATCTTTATTTGTGATCCAAACAGAAGTAGTAACTTCCAGGACTCAAACTCGGTTTTATTCCTACATATATGTATATGCAAATGTGTGTGTGTGTGTGTGTATATATATATATATATATATATATATATAGACGAGAAGGGGATTCACATTTCACAGTTGATGCAAGACGGGTTGTCTATACAATTTCCTCGTCCTTATTTCCCTGAATCCAGAAATTAGATCCAAGGATAGCAACCTAAAAGCACACACCCACTCGATCACCAAATGAAAGCAAACGCCGAAAAGGATCGCCAGACATCAAGACAATCGCCGCCTTCCATCGTCATATTTCACCTGACTAACCGCGACAAAGAAAAAACGCCCAAAAAACTTGCTCCAACAAAACAAAAGAAGCGAAGAAGGACAATAGGTCGGCGGCCAATCCGAACTCACCTCCAACAGATGATTAATTCGCCGCCATTAATCTCCCTCTTTCTATCTCGATCTTAATCTCAATGGCGCTTTTCATCTTCACCGCCGCTGCCCACTCAATAACGCCACTACAACAATGTATATGTATAAAGACATTGATATGCCCTCAATCAGCAAAAAGAACACACGGTGTACCGAAGAAAAATAAACTAAAGAAACGAGACATTGGTAAGAACGCTTACATCTATCACAAGGCATTCCTTGCAAGAAATCCTCATCCCCATCATCCGATGGCTTCTCCATTGACATCCGATGGCTCTGCCCTGCGAACAAACTCCTGCCATTGAAAGAGATGCCGCCTAAAGAGCAGCATTATCATCCATTGACATCCGATGGCTCTGCCCTGCGGACGAACTCCTGCCATTGAAAGAGATGCTGTCCAAAGAGCACCATTATCATCCATTGACATCCGATGGCTCCGCCCTGCGAAGGAACTCCTGCCATTGAAAGGGATGCCGCCCAAAGAGCTCAATGGCGTCTGCTGCAGAGAAAGAAAGGGTCGGGGAGAGACGATGGTGTGCATGCCGCCGCGCTCTAACGGGAAACGGGAAGAACAGGACTGGAGTGGAAATTTTAAGGCGCATTAGATACCTGGCGAAACAATTTTGAATTTTTAAGGGAAAAGTCCATAATAAAAGACATCCTTTCTTTGCGCATCAAACACCTTAGCAAGGAGGGGTCACCGACTTACCGATCATCGGGTCGGATCTGCACAAAAAATCTGTTGTCAAACCCAAGTGTTGAATATATATTGGATCTTACCCGATCCACGCTTATGACTTTTTTTTCTCTCCCCAACTAATCAAGACCCTGCCAGTAACATAGCCTTGGAACGTGTTGTTCGATGGTACTAAGCAATCACATGAGGTGAGTTCGAACTGCTCACATGAATGAAATGAGCTGATCTGAAATCTACCATGTTATTTGATCGCTCGGTTTCCACGGACATCCCAAATTACAATACATGAGAAATCTCCACCATAACTTGGAGAGAGATTGTTTCTCCCAACAGTTTACGTTAATATTTTTTTTCATGTTTTTGTCATTAGTGTTTTTTCAAGCTCACTGTATTATACCGGATAAAAACTCAAGAATTCAAACAGTTGGGTTGGCTTTCCTCGTGCTTTCAGCTTGTTCCCACCCGTTATCCTGTCATCTTTCGGTGGATCTCAAAAATCCAAACTACTTAACTATATAATCAAAGTAGTCAATCAAAAGGGACATGAACTCGTTGATTAATCGATTATAGATTATACTTAAACTTTGAGATGTGATGTGATAGGATCCGAAAACGGTGCATTGGTGGCTGCGCATCGGCCCAGGACAATTTTCACGACTCTTGCTTCTGGGGCGACAAGATTAGACTGGGGATGAGAGATCATCAACGGAGGAAGAACAGGTCACACTACCACCGATATGGGCAGCGGCCATTTTCCTAGTGAAGGCCTCGATGGAGTCTCTGCCTCATTTAATAGCCTCCAGTACGTCGACCAGAACTACAAGATGATGAAACCAACCAGCGTTTCTGCATTTGTTACGGGACCCAAGTGCTAAGACCTTAAAGTTTTTGGAGACGTCGGCGGCAACAGAGGATACACCTTCTTCTTTGGAGATGTCAACTGTTGAGGATTTCGGATTACATAAATAAATTGGACGGCATACCCGATTGGATTCAGTACGGCCTTTAATTGACATCTTCATTTGTTGTGAAGGCATGCTTTCCTTTGTGAATCATCACGATCTTTGTGTTCTGATCTATGAACAAGATGGTGGTCAGTTATTCTTCGGCCAAATTTATTGGTCGCCAGTGGCTTTTGGAAAGGCACTTTTGAGATGAAGACATGATCAGAACTTTTGGAGATTAAGGCAATTTTCTTTTCTTTTTTTAAAAAAAAATCAAAAGAAAGAACTTTTAACCGAGCCGAACTCGAGCTCCACTTTGTAGTTTGGGATGACCATGGAGACCGATCGATCAGATAAAAGCTTAGATTTTAGACAAGCTCATTTAATTCACATGAGCGGTCTGTCTGCTCATTCAAACACGCCCCAAGGCCAAGACGTATGTTACTATCATAGGCATGGATCGGGTCCCTTTTCAGCACATGTGTTTGACAACAGATATTTTGTGGAGATCCGACTCAATGAGTATTTTTTAATATTGATTGTTGGACAGAAAAGTCTTTCTCCAAATCCCAAATGACCTGACTAATGACGCAAGTTTTAATATTTCAAACATTTATTCGATGAAAAATACATCTACACAAAACAGGGGGCTGAAAAACTAACAACTATTTACACAAAAATGATAGGAGGAGATTTATCTCACAATTTTACAAACTAAAATCCAACTTCGACAACACGATATAATATAAAGGTTCAAGCCCCAAACCGCTCCAATATATACTAAACGGAATCCAATACGAAGACCTGTAGAATCCAAAACGCATGCTTTCGATTAGGAAGTGTTAATGCAGGAAACCATTCGAGAAGAGTGGCTCCTCCTTACCAGGGGCGGAGGGAAGGGGGTCCGCCTAGGTCATGGCTCCACCCCAGTCAACGAATTTTTTTTTTACATTGAAAAAAAATATTTTTTAATTGCGCAATGTATTTTTTGTATTAGAATTCAGTTTGGTCCTACCCGGATCCAGAGGTCGAACTGCCGGCCTGCTCTTAAAGAAATCCTGACCCCGCCCCTGCTCCTTACTATTTGCAATACCGACAAGTCTCTTCATGTCATCCCACAAGGAATGAAGATAAACATAAGCATCAAATTTACCTTATGCATGCTACGGATCAGCGGTCAATCCAGAACTGACCCCTATCGATCTATCAAGCTATTATTCGCTAAACACATAAAAACCTGCCATGCAGGAGAAAGTTGTAGAGATTATGAGATACAAATTTATGATTTATGGAACTTAATTACCTATATTTGTCTCCTCCTTTTGACTGTTTCTGTTTACAATTCAACAACTATATTGATTAAGAAACTTAGCTGTCTGTACTGACAGCAATAGAATGCTCCAAATTTTAGTGCGAAAAGTTCTTCATGCCTTAGGATAGTGAAAAGTTTAATATTCAAAACTTTTTGTTTATTATATTTATAATATTATATTAATTTAAAGTATGATACTTTAATCCAGATTATGACGTTGTCCATTAACGTTGTTTTACTTTTTGCAGGAAATCAGATAAATCTAAAGTTCTAAAAAGCATGCATTAGTAATAATTTGATCTGGTGAGCGTCTTGTGAAATTCAACTATGTTTTTTGTGACGTGGTCTACAAGCACCCTGATTCAGTGACAATATGTGCAGTGACGCCCGCAACCATCAGTGAAAGTTGTCGCAGATGCTTTTTGGAGTCATACTCATATTATTAACATTTAATTTAATTTTTATTATCTAATTTACCTGACAAATATCATAATATTAAATAAAATTTGAAGAAACGAAAAAACATGAAAATCATCTTCTTTGAAAAAATGTGAAAAAATAAGTTTATCGCTTTTTTCCCAATTTTTCCTTTTTTTGGTTTTCTCTTTTCTAATGTTAATATCATCAGAAGTTCAAATTTAAACACAGATTAAATTATTTAATCATCATCAAGACATTATTTTTATCATTTTATCTGGTTCTTCTACATCTTCTCCTTAGTACTTCCGTTCTTATATATTTTTAGTTTGCCTTGTTCTTGGAAAATTTTTCATTTTGTAAACATTTGCTGAGACTTTCTTCAAAAAAGCAACTTTGTGAAAAAGTACCTAAAAAACCTTACTGTTAAAAACCCAATAACTATATTTGTGATTGTACTGAACTAGTATGATCAAAATTACCCTATTTGTTAGCTCTATAGCTGATTTAAAAGTTTCACATTTCGAAATATTTTGACATTTTAATTGTTTTTGTTTTTAGGCGATAATTTTTTCACAACAAGTTTAGCTGAATCCATGAAACAACCAATTCAGTAAAATGGCAGCACTGCCAAACAAACTAATTTTTACGATATTTGTTTAAAAGTCATGCATATTTCTTGACATTCTAGGTATGTAATTAGAATGACGAGTCAATTTAGGCATAATTTTATCATTAAATGACAGTGGCAGCCTTTTTTATGATTAAATATTAACATTTCCAACTTCCAAATTCCGAGATCTCTTCAAGAAAACTGTGAAAGAAATTCAACAAAGAAAAGGTGGCAGGATTGAGGTGTGTTATATTTCTCACATAATTGATGAAGAAGAAAATCTCCTAGGAGGAAGAAAGAAAATAAGAAAAAACTAAAGAACCCATTAAAGAGAGAATCTCATTTCCAGGTTCGTAAAATTAAGCTGAGCTTTTTATCATATTCAAGATCATAACCAGAATGAAATAAATAATAATATTACAACCCTTTATTTCTTATTAAAGGAGCCACTTGACAATTACTCATTGAAGGCCTACTTTTACTGATATCATATTTAAAGTGATCGTAAATCCGATTGAGGTAAATAATGAGAGTGACAACCTTTTATTTTTCTTATTAGATGCATGCTTCATAAATCTGGGTCCTACTTTTATCATCCTCTTGTTTAAACTAAACTGAGCAACTTAGGTTCATTTCTAAATCAATTTCTGGTTCAATTATAGAAAAAGAAGAAGAAGAAAGGAACCCATTAAAGGGAGAATCCCATTTCTAGATTCAAAAAATGAACATAAGACGGTGGGAGACTGTCGAGAGGTTCTTACTGGTTCAGAGAGCCTGTCAAGAGACGGCATTCACAAACATGCTTCTTGTCATTTGGAAGAAGGAAAAGGCCATTGGAAGAAGAAAAAGAAGGAGGAGGAGGCAACCCATTAAAGAGAGGATCTCACTTCAATATTAAAAAAAGCTGGGCAAATTTTCTGACAACTACCAGGTATGGTTGAGTTTTTCTTCTGATCAGAAGGGGCCAATTAATATGTTTCAAATAAATGTCATGAGGGGACCTGATGTTTACATTGTTTTTAAACATTTTAAGTTTTTTTCTAAACAAGATCGGTTCATAATGATATTAAATGATAGTTGTGACCAATTATGTAACTTTTTTAGACAGAATTTCACCAGAGATTTTATAAAATTGCTAGAACATCAGCAGTTGGTATACATGAGAAAAGTGTGCGGCCGTTTAATTTCCAAGGAATGTCAAATTATATATATATATATATATATATATATATATATATATATATATATATATATATATATATATATATATATATATAGAGAGAGAGAGAGAGAGAGAGAGAGAGAGAGAGAGAGAGAGAAAGCATTTTCATGAAAAAGCATTTGTAGTTTCCTTATAAAATCGAGGTCTCCTTTCTCAATGATTTGTTTTTCCAAGTAAATAACAGTACTGGATTTACTTATCAGGAGTACTGGAGCATTTACAAGGTCACATGGGCACCTTTTCGCCTTAATTGTCATCATTTCCACCATGAAAGCTTGCCAGAGCTGCCGTCGTAGATCGGCAATTACTTGTAGCCTGACAGCCCATTGTAGGTGGGACTTAAATAACTTAGGGTCTGGACCTGCCGTGATCCAAAATCTCAAATCCCATGCAGTTCCCGAGATCGATCTGAATAAAGTAAAGATCCGATTATATATATATATATATATATATATATATATATATATATATATATATATATATATATATATATATATATATATATATATATCAACACACATGTATATCCCGTTTGTCATGCTTATGTATCTCGTTTTCTGGGCCTATTAATCCATGGGATTAGAGACAATCTGTACGTGGTATCTGTTAACCATAGAAAAGTTATTGTGGATTTCTATATGGTTGTGTTTGAATGGGCATTGCAGTACAAGGCATTTTTTCTTCTCGGATTGATTGTCGAAGCAATCAAACACGCCCCATTAGTGAAATATAATGTTAAGCAAACAATTTTTAATAATGTCTTATGTTGGGTAGCATCAATGACGTGCTGTATCCTGACTGCTTTAATGGTGTCAGTTACTGATCATGCAC
Organism: Nymphaea thermarum; assembly: GCA_011799765.1. NCBI lineage: Eukaryota > Viridiplantae > Streptophyta > Magnoliopsida > Nymphaeales > Nymphaeaceae > Nymphaea > Nymphaea thermarum. The sequence goes on along the minus strand of JAANDH010000290.1, from coordinate 132,776 downwards.
TAGGCACACCTTATTTTTAGCTTTCACATTAAAAGCTTGAAGTTGCTTTTGAATGGCACTGCTCTCCCATGTGCAAAGTGGTTAGTTTCTCCAAAAGCAAAAAAGAAGGAAAAGGAAATAACTTTTCTCATCATATTTTCCTTTTTGTATGGTAATTCATCCATTAACGTTTCATTTCCCTTGTTCCTCTCAACTTTTTTGTTTGCTAGGATGGTCCAAGCAGGCTCATTTGCTTGGTCTTTAGTACAGATGTTCATGAGCAGATCCATATTAGAATCCAGATCCAACTCAAAATTTTACCAAAATTCTGGGTCTCCAACATGATCCGACCACTTCCAGCATCAGATCCACAGAAATCAGGTCGAGTATGTAAGATTCTCTGCAGAACAAATAAATATCCTACCCTATGTATAAAACCAAATCAAATTTCTGGTGCTGACCAGGAACCCGTGTTACCTGATCTGGGTCTGATCTGGGTGCACAGATAGGTCCGGTCTCCTGAGTGCGAAGTTACTCTTTCAAACCTTAATGCAGTGTTGAAACTTAGGTGAACTTGAGTTTAGTTTTATGGGGCAACCCTAAGAGATCCCGATCAGTCTTCTCATGGTCAAATTAAAAATTTGTTAACTATATATTTAATGCTTCGTACAAAAAAAATGGCATGCAATTCGTGTGACAACGACTATTCAGCAGAGGAGTTTTAAGGCAATAATAAACTTAATGGTGCTTCACTGTCGGAGTTGTCTTGGCCCAATTAATAAGAAAGGAACGTAGCCGTGAGACTCACAGGATGCAGGGGACGAGGAACCTTTCTATTTAGTTGTGGGTGGTGGTTGCTCTTTAATGAGACCTTCGATCCATAAAAATCGATTCCTAAAAAATTCTCTTCTGAAAAACAAAAAATAAATGGAAAATAGATTAAAAAAAGTAATTAGAAGTTTTCAAATATTAACAAGGGGAAGCTAATGGCAATCTTCTGGGGTTTAATTTAGATCCGAACTTTGTTCAAATATCTCACTATAGCCTCCAACTTTTTTCGAAAAGTGCATGAAAAGAGCTTGCTTGTCTTTAGGGGTGTAGCATAACTGGTCTCGAATCTGACCCAATTTTTTAATAAGATAATTAAATCTTTTTCTATATCTGATTTTTTTTTTTTTTGCAACGGTCCATTCAAATATCTCATCCAAATCCGATATATTGACATCCCTAATTATAATTAGATCAATACTTCTAAGTCCTAACAAAACAGCTTGGGGGAGGAGTACATGGTCTTCCTCCTCCTCCTTGTATTTACATGGAGAATGAAGAAGCCACTATATTAGGCGCGTTAGGTATACGATGGCATTCGATCATGGAGGAGACTTCCAATCCACATAACAAAGCTGCAAGTATCACAGACACCTTCTTTGAAATGAATGCTGCGTCCTTGCTTTGAATTTATGAGGCCTATTGGTCCTGATGGACGACAGAGGCTGATGGCGCGATAATTTCAAGCTCCACTTAATAACTCCTCGTGATATAGCTGCCTAACTAATCCCACCATAACTGCAATAATTTAAAGAGATGATCATATATAGGAATTGATGAGCTCTTTCACTCCTTTATGAGGTAAGATAAGAGGCTCCTTCACCCTTGCTTCCCATCAGACGCTAAGCTCCATTCTCTTCTTCAGTATAAAAACCTGTCCTTCCCTCACATCATACCATTGAAATGCTCCCATTGCTCAAGAAGATCAAGATGGACTTCGAGTTCTTGCTCACTCTTTCAACACTCATAGGCCTTTTCTCTCTACTCAAAACATTGGTGGTGATTCTGAGATGGGTCTGGGGTTCTTTCCTTAGGCCCCAAAGGGACCTGAAGAAGTATGGTTCTTGGGCAGTTGTCACAGGTCCTACTGATGGTATAGGGAAGGCTACCACTTTTCACCTGGCTCGTGAGGGCCTGAACTTGGTCCTAGTAGGCCGGAGCCCCGCCAAACTGAGCTCGGTCTCTAGCGAAGTGAGAGAGCGTTTCGCCGGCGTTGAGGTCAGGAGCATTGTATGTGATTTTGCAAAAGATTTGGAGAATGGAATTAAGAGAATAGAGCAGGGGATCAAGGATTTGGATGTTGGCATCTTGATCAATAATGTTGGGACTACTTACCCTTTTGCCATGTTCTTACATGAACTTGATGAGAAGTTGATAGAAAGGGTGATTGGTGTTAATGTGATGGGAACAACAAAGGTCACTCATGTGGTGCTTCAAGGAATGGTGGAGAGGAGGAGGGGAGCCATTGTCAACATTGGATCTGGTTCTTCTTCTGTTCTGCCATCTTATCCCCTTATTACAGTATACTCTGCAACCAAAGGGTAAGTCCTCAGTTCCTCTTACTGTTGTCATGCATGATTCAGTTCATCTTCATTATATATATATATATATATATATATATAAAACATAGGATCTGGTGCTTCTTCTGTTCTGCCTTCTTATCCCCTTGTTACAGTATACTCTGCAACCAAAGGGTAAGTCCTCAGTTCCTCTTACTGTTGTCAGGCATGATTCAGTTCATCTTCATTATATATATATATATATATATATATATATATATATATATATATATATATATATATATATATATATATATATATATATATATATTTGCCCTTCCAAGTTACTGGATGTCTTTTCTTTTCCAACTCTGAAAGCAGCAGGAAACAGATAAGGAGTTGGGTATCCTCGCTCTCCCCCTCTGTTAGGCCAAGAGGTGCACATCTGCTACTGGCTTCTTTACTTTTGATTTGATGGTCTTAAGTCTGATCTTCAGGACAGACGTTTTGTAGTAGCAAAATGAAAGGAAGAGTTTAGGAACAACATTAGTGAATTGGCTTCTCGTTGTGCCGAAACCAGAAAATAAAAACAAGATGGTCGTTAAAAACATAGGATCTGGTGCTTCTTCTGTAATTTTCATGGCAGAACTCTGTGATTTCTTTGTCTCAAATCTATTTTCTGGCCTTGCAATTTTCTCTCCTTCCGGAAACAGTTCCTACTCCAACCTCCGTGGTTATGCCTTCTCGTTAGGCCTACGTCAAGTCAGAGGAACAAAAGAACTAAGACCTAGAATGCCATTACTGCTGGTGCCAAAAGTAAGAGGTCCCCCAATAAATGCGAAAATTATGTGCAGCTGGTTTGTACATGAGAATAATGTGAGGTCGTTTTTATACGGAAAGCTTCCATTATGGGCCGCGGCGTAGCCAGAAAATTTTTGCTAAAGGGTATTAACCGGCTTCTAGTTTAGTAGGATGAGTGCTTACGGAGCACCAACCTAGGTCTTGTGTGGGCACTACATGTGGCTAGACCCACATCCGCTACTGATTATGAGTGCACCTTGCAGCAATGTGCCTGAACAGGAATCTCTTGTTCTCTATATTCTTGATACCGCCAAAAGGTTTTTCAGGTTTGGTTTCATGTTTGCATTTCAACGAAGAAGTGCTTCGAGTTTCATAAAAGAAGACTAGCTTACGTTTTATAGATATATTCTAAACTTTTGACACGATGGATGCATTTTAGAAATCAAAGGCTTGAATTTTGAAATCTAAGATATCCAGAAATCAGATCGTAGGTCGCCTTAGACTTTAGATACAAGGAAATGAAACACAATTTTACATTAAATTGGATCTATTTAGCACAGGGATCCAAGAAAATCAACATGTACAACACCAAACACAAGATCGAGCAGGAGCTTTTACATGATCATTTTCACTTTTCCGTTTGTTATCATAAATCTCACCAAAACAAGAAAAAAGAAAAAACGGAATCTAGAATGTAGCTATCTATAGGCAGGTGAATGCATCTTCTAGGAGATAGGCCATGGCCCCACCCTATCCATGAAAATTTTCTTTTTTTACATTAAAAAAACAATATTTTTTAATTGTGCAATGTATTTGTTATATTAGAATTCAGTTTGGCCCTACCTGGATCTAGAGGTCAGACTGCCGGCTCGCCTCTGAAGAAAATCATAGGTCCGCCCCTCCCTACATGGAAGTATTTTACCAACATCGAACTCTATATCTCTAGCTTCTCCAGTCGGGGAAGATTAAATTGACAAGCAAAAAAAATTATATTATTTGATGTTGGCAAGGCATTAACGGGTACCATTAAAAATGGCCTGCATTAGTGTTTAATTTAACAGTTACGGATCATGCAGTATGTGAAACTTATTTTAATATTTAACACATTAAAAGCATGAGCTTGTTTTGGAATTGTACCCAATAACAAACGATGCAGAAGGTGCTGCAATTAAAGCAGGTGCAACCAGTGGGGGACTGGTCTCCCATTTGCAAGGTGGTTTCTCCACTAGCAGAAAAAAGACAGAAAGGAAGAAAGAAAAAGAAAATTTTCTTTTAGACAGTCTCTTAGCCGGGGTGCAGTTTTCTTGGGACCTAAAACAAAGAATTCATGGATGGATTTAAGATATTCACAAACTGAATGGTACGTGGCAAATTAAGCAGGAAGGGTAGGGCTAGGAGATAAGGGGCGGGGCGGAGGGAAGGGGCCAAGGGGGGCTGGTAGGGGCATGACCCCTGTCCTATTTTGGGGAAAAAATACTTACATTTCTAAAAATTTTAATTTAGTCATGTAAAAATTCTGAAAAATATTGTTCGAGTAACTATAAGTTTATTTGTACATTATTGAAGACACCCATATGAAAATTAAAAATAAAATTTGTGGGCTGGTGTAGGCAACTGTTCATGTCCATTATTGGTTTTCAAGCTTTCCCACTGAGATGTGGCACACAATGTTAAAGAAAAAAAAACCTGACTTAATTAATAAAGCATTAGCTATTGTGGAAAGTAAGTGACTCTCTCTCTCTCTCTCTCTCTCTATATATATATATATATATATATATATATGTGTGTGTGTGTGTGTGTGTGTGTGTGTGTGTGTGTGAAAACAACCAGCTACCTGATTATTTTTTATTTTGTGTGGTTAAAACTATTAGAAAATGTGTATTTTTAAAGTTCAATAGTTCAACCATGGTTTTAATGACTGAATACAAATTTTGCAACGGATTTTATAGATACAAAATACTACTGCAACTGTGCGAAACTTCTCTTTAATATCTTCCTCGGTATAAAACCTATTCTTCTTCCCCCACATTATGCCATCTGAAATGCTACCAGTGCTCAAGGAGAGCAAGATGGAGTTCAGGTTCTTGCTCACTCTTTCAACTCTCATCGGCCTTCTCTCGCTATTCAAAGCATTGGTGGCGATTCTGAGATGGGTCTGGGCCTCGTTTCTCAGGCCCAAGAAGGACCTCCGGAAGTATGGTTCTTGGGCTGTTGTCACAGGCCCTACCGACGGAATAGGGAAGGCCATGGCCTTTGGCTTGGCCGGTGAGGGTCTTAACTTGGTCCTAGTCGGCCGGAACCCCGCCAAGTTGATCTCCGTCTCTAGCGAAATCCGGCAACGGTTCGCCGGCATCGAGATCAAGAGCGTAGTATGCGATTTTGCGGAAGACTCGGATGATGTGGTTGAGAAAATAGAGCGGGGGATCAAGGATTTGGACGTCGGCATCTTGATCAATAATGTTGGGACAACTTATCCTCACGCCATGTTCTTACATGAGCTTGAGGAGGCGGTGATAGAGAGAGTTATTGGAATCAATGTGGTGGTAACGACAAAGGTGACTCATGTGGTGCTTCAAGGAATGGTGAAAAGGAGGAGGGGAGCCATCGTCAACATTGGCTCGAGTTCTGCCTTAGATTTGCCATCTTTTCCCCTGTTTACAATCTATGCTGCAACAAAAGTGTAAGTCTTCAGCTTCTTTACTCTTAACTTGTCATGCATGGTTCAGGATCAGGAAAACCCCATTCTCTGGCACCAACTGGTTAGGGTACCGAGATAGATAATCTCTTTCCTGCTTCGATTTATTAGATTTTATCTTTCGTACTGGTGTTAAAGCAGCAGTAAGCAGAGAAAGGAGTTCGATATCTCCTCTGTCGCTCTCTCTATTTTATCGGCAGCTGCAATAGTGCAGACCCTTGGAAGATTACGCGAAGAGGCACACATCTGCTACTGACTGCTTCTCCACTTTTGGCAGCTTGAGTCCTTGACGATCATGGTTCTTATAGCACAGGTTTTGTTTTGCAGTAGGAAAATGATGAAAGAAGACGAAGTTAGCAACCATATAAGTAAAAGCATGTCTCTTTGTACCACAACCAGATTTTTTTTTCCCTAAATGAACAGCTTTCTGGAATAAAAAATTTCTGAATTTTTCAAAACCGAACTGTGTACCAGTGGTGTTTGATTGCAAGATGAATGCATTCCTAGTTCCATTTCGGTGTGTGGCTTTGAGAAGCAACCAAACAAGGTAAATATTCACTTAAATATTTGCTTTGTACTTAGAAGAGGTAGAAAACTTTTTCTTCTTATATGAGTTCCATTTTCTTTCCCATTTTTCATGCTGAAAATAAGTAGAAGCGCAAACAAACTAAAATAACTGTAAGATTGTATGGGGAAAAAGCTCTCCTTCTCTCTCTCTCTCTCTCTCTCCGCTCGTATTATTTTTGTTAAACATTGTCTTGTGTTTGTCCCACTCTATGCTCTGACGGTCTTTCGACCTCCTGTGGCTATTTTGAGAAGGTTTGATAAGATCATTCGTAGGTTTATCTGAGATGGTGATCGGCCTTCGGATTGTCTTGCGTGTTTAGAAATGGTTGTCCTTCCCTGTCTTCTTAGGAGTGCTGGGTTACCAATCTTAGTCAAACATGTGAGTCATCTCTGTATTCCTAGTAGTGGCGTCTGACAACTAAGCATTCTCCCAGCATCATGTTCATTTCTTCTATGTTTGACATGTCTTTTCTTAGTGTTTGAAATAGTTCCATATCTCATACATCTCTCTCTCACTTTTGGTGCGGCCTGTTTTCTGTCTTTCCTCTTTTCCTCCGCCTTGCGGACCTCCCATCGTTCGCACCCTCATCGTGGCCTCTTTCACCTTTTTGTGGTTTCAACTTTTCTTCTTGTTACCTGGCTTCCTTGGTTTTTCTATTGCGTCACTCCTACCCCGGTCCCTTCGGTCTCATGTTTCTTTTCCTCGTGTCATTGCTTTTGTCTGGCTTTTTTTTGCTGACCACATCAACACTTTTAACAATTTACAGTGTTTTAGTTAACCAATGTCCCATCTGTCTCGCCATTGTTGAATTTCAGATTCACTTTTTTACTTCTTGTCTTTTTTTTTTAGTGCCATTGCCTTTACTTCGTCCTTCCTTGTGAGTTGTCTTTGAGACCCACATTTCATTAATCTCTTTTTCTCTTTTGTCATTCCCTCCACCTGACTATTTCTTTCTTGGGGTCGTATCTGGAGGTTGTGACTCATTTCCTCTTGATGACACCGTCCTCTATCTACGGTTGGGTGACTGTGCCGCTCCGTCTATCTACTCTCACCCTACCCCTCTTATTTTGTTTTACTGTGCAGTTGTCTTGTATATTTCATCATTTTATTTCTGTTGTTGTGGTTTGTTCTTGTAGTTAGGGGACTTCTTGTTACCAAATTTTGTTATGCATTCCCATTTTATCTATCTTTCTTACCCTTTGTCTTATTTTATTTGAAGGGTCTATTTATACAGTGAAATGAGATAAGAAGAAAGAAAGTTGTGCACGTTGCATACAGTAAAACGTCTTAGAACTTACAAGGTGAACTTATTGAAGCAAACTAAAGTCAAATGGAACTCTTTGTGGGTGTTTTTTTGTTTGTGCCATAGTAAAAAAGAAACGCCTTAAATATGTAAAAAGTAAGTCATGTCAACTTAATAATATAGCCAAAAAATTGTTTTTTCAAATGGCAATAAAATGTGTTTTCTCTTGTTTTTTATTTTAAGTGTTTTTGCATTTTTTTTAATGTCCAACTGCATATTTATATTTAAAATTTTTATTTTGGATGTTATCTTAGATTCATATTTTGTTTATTGTTTTCTAATTTTTAAGATAATTTGATAAATATTGACCATATCTTTTCCTTTTTCCCATTTTGTTTCAAGCATCGCTTTATTTCCAAGAAAACTTCATCGTTAAAACTACATTTGTGGCTGTGGCTGTGGTTTGTGCATCCTTGGTGTATGTTTTGACATCTTTTAGATTTTAAAAATTTATATTTAAATCTAAAAAAAAATTAGTTTAATATATATAAAAAATTTCAAAATTTCTATTTCCATTCCTATTAAACCACCCCCCGTTTGCATGTGTACGCATACAGCTAGGGAGGGAAAGAATGTTCTAAGTGGTCAAATAATTTGTTGTATTGGACGCAGGTACATAGAGAAATTCTCGAGGAGCCTCAGTGTTGAATATAAACCCTATGGGATCGACGTTCAGTGTCAGGTAAGTTGCAACTGATCTTATAAACTGCAAAACTCTGCATGAATCACTCATTCAGTTTCCATTCATTTCGACTCGACCATTCATTCATAATAATAGACTCAATCAAAACTTCGGATCTGAGATCAGTGGTAGTCTAATCCAGAGTCATCGAAGGCGGCCTTAACAGTGCATCTTGCTTTATAGCAACTTCCATTTTTCAGAAAGAGACTCGTTGATTCCATAAACAATTTAAGAGGAGCATCAACGTAAAATCCGGCCTTTCCTCCTCGCTTTTCTTGTTATTTTGCGTTGTTTGTTCTGTTCTGTTGAAGGGGCCTGAGAATTTGGGTAACATTACATTACATGCATGCGTTTAATTTGGGTGTAGGTTCCTTTGTATGTGTCAACGAAGATGACGAACATAAGGCCTTCCTTCTTCGCTCCCTCGGCAGATGAGTACGCAGGGTGGTGCCTGCGCTGGGTAGGGCACGACGCCGTCTGTGTTCCTTACTGGACTCACTCCATCCAGTCGCTTGCAGCACGCTTTCTTCCCGATGCCTTCCTAGATTGGTGGTTCTTTCGCTACTTTCTTGTCCTGCGAGAGAAGGCCATGAAGCAGCAGCGCCTCTACTCCAAGGAGTCATGAGCCAACGTTTCATATCAGAGAGAGAGAGAGAGAGAGAGAGAGAGAGAGAGAGAATGTCTAAGCAATGCTTTTGCTTATTATTATTATGATTATGATTATGATGATGATTATTATTATTAGCAAATTATCTTGATTAGGCTTCCGACTAATTCTTTGTACATATATGTAAGAATTGAAAACAGCCGGCTACGTACCTCTACGACTAGGTAGTTGGTTTTTATTTTGTATTACTAAGAACATTCCTAATTGCTTGGCTAGCGATAGAATGTATCTTTTACAATAATGTTTAACGACACAAACTAGAAAATTTACCATATGGCGGAGGTAGACGGCTGATTTTAATTTTCTTATATGTACTTGCACTTTTGTAGATTTGCTTATTAAGACAAAAAAATGAACAGTTGCGACAGTTGATTATGGTTTTACGATGGCTTCGTTAAGCACGTAAAAATATCAAGTTTACATAGACTTGTAATGTTTTGATTATAAACTACTTCACATCCATATCATTGAGTTTACAGAAAAAGAATGAAAAATACAAAAGGCTCGTTGTCCAATAAAAAATTATTATATATATATATATATATATATATATATATATATATGAAGTTAGAGCGTCATGTGCCACTCACTATGGAGACTGGCAAACGAGAGAGCATAAGGCATCATGCCGACACGAGAGGGGCAATTTTGTCTTTATAAAATATAAGGTTTTTTTTCTTTTATATTTTAAGAAATTTGTTCCTTCACCTTGATAATTTGTGTCCGGAGGAACAGCTGCAAGTTTTTTTTACCGAGTTCTTCTGTGAGGGTATTTTCGTCAATAAAGCTTCGACCATTGAGTTAAATGCATGGGCCCCTGGATTCCGTCACGACAGAACTATATGCACAGAACTATAATTACATGAGAGGGAGTTGCCTTCGTTTGCGGGAAGAGGGAAGAGATATTTTTGTAATTTTTTAAAATGAAATATTCTTTCTTGTCTTTTTATTTTTCTTGCTTTTTATTTTTGTCCTTTACAAAAAAAGTTTTTTTTTTTCTGCGTGAACGAAAGATAATTTTATTATTAACCATTGCACCAATATAACATATATAACTAGTTTTGCAAATATACGGGTTGTTGGATGTACAAAAACCGTCACAAGGATTATTCGCATAAAAGGAATATTTTTTCCACGACGATGATAATATTCCAAAAACATGAAGAATCAAATCCAGGAAAAGTTTTATATTGTAATTTCTTTTTCCTTACGTGAAAAAAAAAAATTGTGAGTAATTTTAAATGTTTATGGACAAGGAAATAATGAAAATTCAAACTTGATTCAAAAGTGCAAGTCAACTTATTCCAAATTAGATACTAATGCCGGAAATACTTTTGGAGTATTGGCTAGGGATGCATCAACCATCTTCTAAGAAGAAGGAGCCTTAGAAATTAAAGCTGTCTATGACAAAAGGGCAGGCCGTCAGGTAGGGGCGGAGGCAAGGGTCATGGTTCTACCTAAAAAAAAAAAAAAAAAAAAATTACAAGTAAAATTTTAATAAATTTCACCCGTATATAAAAGTGTTGAAAAATGATATTTCAGGTCAAAATTTAAAAACTTTAATTCACCGGGCTTTTACCCCTGTAGCCAGGCTCATTAACTTTGATGCAGTGACCCTAGATCCAACCGCCATTAATGCCAAACTGTACCCCCACATTAATTGCCATTGGCAAGGCCTTTTGATGACAACCTAATTATTTTGGCCCCTCTTTTTGTTCATCTTCAAAAACTGATGCTTCTATGGCCGACTTGGTTGTTGAACTTTGGCATATTTAGACTACTCAAAATGATGTCTTCTTCCATGGACTGGCATTTGATTTCCATAGTGTGCTTCATTCTGTTCGTTCAACATCTTTTTACAGTGGCAAAGCATGCGGTAAAGCTCAGTTTACGACTTTTATTTTTTCTCTGTTGTAACTTTTACTTGTTGCTTATTTGTTGTTTTCGCATTCAATTCTCTTGAATTTGGCTCTATTTTATGAAATTATTCTCGTTTCTTCCTCTCTCTCTCTCTCTCTCTCTCTCTCTCTCTCTATATATATATATATATATATATATATATATATATATATATATATATATATATATAGGGGCGGAGGGAGGGGGGGGCCGCCCAAAAAAATTTTTTTTTTATATGTAAAAAAATCAAAATTTTTTAGTTTGGCCCGACCCATCGTTCCTCTTGGCCCTACCGTCGCTCCTCTTGGCCCGACCCGCGGATGGTTTGGCCTGTTAGGAACAACACACAAAACACTCCGCTCACACTCTCAAGAGGAGATTAGAAGCAACAAGGAAGAAGACAACGATTTACGTGGTTCGGAGCAATAATCTCCTACGTCTACGATCGCACAGATCTCTTGTATTCTCTCTCAGATGAACACACACAGAACAACCCACACAAGCGGCGGCTCTCCTCTCAACATAAGGATTGGGGCAAAAACCCGCATTTGTACAAAAGACATATATGCGACAATGGCACATGAATGTCCAGTATAGATCAAGTTCCATACACCAACATGGCCCGCCCCACAACAAAATCCTGGCTCCGCCCCTGTATATACACACGCACGCATCAACTGGGTTGTACATAGAAAATTGGACCTCCAGCGTGATGTTGTGCAGAATAAGGCCAAGGGTGTGATGCGTCTCTTCTCTCCTCTCTCTCTCTTACTCTCTCTCTCTCTCTCTCTCTCTCTCTCTCTCTCTCTCTCTATATATATATATATATATATATATATATATATATATATATATATATATATATATAATTCATGAACACGTATAACATATCCAATCATATGTCTCCTTGCTATTCCCTCGGTGGATCAAAATACAGAGATTATGACTTTGTGTATTACGACTTTCTGCTCTGACCACAGATAATTGGAGATAGAAAGATGTATAGACGGAAACTTCCATGAAGAGCTTGAAACAACAGACATTGCATTCTGTCTTGATCCAATGCCGAGTGATTGGCAATGAAAGATCAAACTGTCAAAGAGCGCAGTCAAACGAGCAAAGCACTCTTAACAAGAGGGCTTTGTTCTGACGTGACGTGACCTTCAGCAATTTGAAGTTGCGAGTGCTTTGATCCTAAAGCGGTGATAGATCTTTTTTTAAGAAAAATAGGGGCTTTGAAAGGAATTCGATGACAGGGAGAACTTGCTCTACTCTATTAGGGGAAGGGCAAACCCCTGATGACGCTTTGAAGTCAGGTCCCTCCTTGCATTGATTTTTTTCTGCATCTGACTTAATTAACCGTGGGGGCTTTTTTTGCCTGCCATGGAAGAAAGAAGGGGGGCGGGTGAGAGGAAAAGGCTTTCCGGACCTTCGCCCTTTCAAAACCACCCTCACTCCCCCCTTTGAAAGAAGCCCCGCTCCGATGCGGGGCCCCTCTCAGATAAGGAAGGAAACGACATAATCTCAATTTTACGGCAAATTCGGTCGATGGCTGTTCTCCACTAACCACAAACCACAAGGATATAGGGACTCCATATTTAATCTTCGGTGCCATTGGAGCCGAGCCAGGAATGGCCAAAGTGAGTGGGCACCCACCACTTTTCACCGGTTAGAGAGGCCCTCTTTAATACGTGAAGACAAGATGTTCACAAGGGCCAGAAAGACTCGGTCATAGGAACCAACCTACGCGCTGGTAAACGAAAACCACCTCGACCGGATCTACCGAACGAATCAGGCCGCCTCTCTTTTTGAAAGAATTCACACGCCGGCCACCAGCTTTCCCAAATGAGTAGCTCTGCTTATCTAAAGTTACCTGCTTAATACCATCCGTTCCAGTGGCAGAGCCAAAAAAATTGGCTGGCGAGGGCAGGATATTTTGGGCTGGCGTGGGTAGGACAGTGAGAGGGAGGAAGAAGGCTTTTGAATTTTAAATTTTCATAATTTTTACTTTACTTTGCGTTTGAAAATTTTTGGGCTGGCATGGGCAGGCGCCCACACCTGCCCCACGCTGGCTCCACCACTGATCCGTTCCGTCATGGTTGATGTTAAAAAAGAAAGCAAACAAAAAAAATGTGAAAATGTCTCTTTTATTCTAACCATCTTTATTTTAAATGAATCAAACAACCCCTCAAAAGAGACGTGACTAGAAAGTATTAGGTACAAGATTTTCATGCAAGGTAAATTGGAATCATCGAGCTTTGTGTCATTAAAAGCATAAAAAAAGTGCGCATTTGCAAAGAACAGACCACACGCTTTAACGACCGAATACACATTTTGTATTGGGTTTTTGTGACCTAAAACGAAAAATAACCTTATGGCCATTGGCCGGTCGGTTAATTTCAATTTACCCATGTACATTATACTTATATTTTGAGAGATTGAAGAACGTAAAAAAACATCTCAACCGTTATCTTTGGAAATTTTATGGAACACAATTGTTTCAAATTTTTACTTCTTTAATTCATCTATCACCTAACCACCATCTTCAATGATTATGAAGATAAGGATGTCTGTACTCCTCTGATCCTTGTCTGCTAGTGAAGGACGCGGAGGAAGAGGTTATCTAACAGCCACATCTTCCTAGTGCAAACGATAAGGTTTTAGGGGTAATCACCATTTAAATTTGAACTCACCAGGCATATGGGTAACGACGGACGGCAGATCTAGGCGGCGTAATTCCCGGCGCCACTTGGTAGTCCCTTTGCCGGAAAGCTGATTAGCTGAACTATTCCCACTGTAAGTGCCGATTAACTTAGCTAATCCCACAGCAACTGAATGAAACTTCTCTTTAATATCTTCCTCGGTATGAAACCTATTCTTCCCCCACATTATGCCATCTGAAATGCTACCATTGCTCACGGAGACCAAGATGGAGTTCAGGTTCTTGCTCGCTCTTTCAACTCTCATAGGCCTTTGCTCTCTATTCAAAGCATTGGTGGCGTTTCTGAGATGGGTCTGGGCCTCGTTTCTCAGGCCCAAGAAGGACCTCCGGAAGTATGGTCCTTGGGCTGTTGTTACAGGCCCTACCGACGGAATAGGGAAGGCCATGGCCTTTAGCTTGGCTAGTGAGGGCCTCAACTTGGTCCTAGTCGGCCGGAACCCTGCCAAGTTGAGCTCGGTCTCTAGCGAAATCCGGCAACGGTTCGCCGGCGTCCAGATCAAAAGCGTAGTATGCGATTTTGCTGAAGACGCGGATGACGTGGTTGAGAGAGTAGAGCAAGGGATCAAGGATCTGGACGTCGGCGTCTTGATCAATAATGTTGGGACAACTAATCCTCACCCCCTGTTCTCACATGAGCTTGACCAGAAGATGATAGAGACTTATAGGAATCAATGTGGTGGTGACAACAAAGGTGACTCATGTGGTGCTTCAAGGAATGGTGAAGAGGAGGAGGGGAGCCATCGTCAACATTGGGTCTGGTAGTGGCGTAATTTTGCCATCTTTCCCCCTATATACAATCTATGCTGCTACAAAAGCGTAAGCCTTCAGTTTCTTTTACTGTTAATTTGTTTTGCATGATTCAGTACATCTTCAGGATCTCGAAAGCCCCATTCTCTAAATGAACTGGTTTGGGTACCGAGATGCTTTTCGATCTCTCTTTCCTGCTTCTGTTTATTAGATTTTATCTTTAACTGGTGTTAAAGAAGCAGTAAACAGACAGAGAGAGCACTTGTCATGGATATCCCCTCTGTCGACCGAGATGCTTTTCGATCTCTCTCTTTACTGCTTCTGTTTATTAGATTTTATCTTTAACTGGTGTTAAAGAAGCAGTAAACCGAGAGAGAAAGGAGTTGGCATGGATATCCTTCTGTCGCCCTTTGTATTTTATCGGCAGCTGCAATATTGCAGACCCATAGAAGATTATGCCAAGAGGCACACATCTACTGACTTCTGCTCCACTTTCAGCCGCTTGACTATCTGGTAGTTACAGCACGGGTTTGGCTGTACCAAAATGGTGAAAGAAGATGAATTGCCAAAACAAGAATTTTCCTTTTCCTAATGTCAAGATGAATGCATTGTCTGTGTACTGGTTGCTTTGTCTGTTTGATGGTGATGCAATATATGTTAGAACGCCGTAAACCTCATGAGGAGATCCAAGTTAGTGAAGCAAATTATGGTTGCTTTTGATACGCTAGAATTTTAGATCTGAAGTCAGCATGAAGGAGGCCATTACTATGGATTAGTTTCTTTATCAGCCTTCTCACCATCCTTCCTGTCTCTGCGGTTCAAGAAGAAGGGGAAACGACGAGAGGCCGGAGGACCACAAAATGGAATGGCAGACGACGAGAGGCCGGAGGACCACAGAATGGAATGGCAGGGCAGCTCCGATCCTTCGTAGGTTGGACCGTGTCTTCCTCTCGCCTGAGTTGTTCTCTGCTTTTCCTTCGTCCTCTTTGGTTCTTGGTCCGAGGCACTTGTCTGATCACGCTCCGCTGCTTCTTTCCCTTCTTCGGGGTAGGGCTGGTATCAGGCACGCCAGGTTTCGTTTTGAGCTTTGGTGGCTCCGTGATGAATCTTTTGTGGCTACCGTCCCTAATTGGTGGGCTCGTGCAGTTAATGGTAGGTGGGCGGCTTTCAGGCTCTCGCGGAAGTTGCACTCCATCAGGAGGGAGGCCCTCGCCTGGAAGCGCATTTTCTGGAGTAGCAAGTTTTTGGAAGTGGCCGCTTGGGATGAGGAAATCCTGTCCCTTCAGGCCTCTGATAATATTTCTGCAGATCAATCTTCCCGTCTCCTTTGTCTGCAATGTCTTGCCGAGGAGTGGCGGATTAGGGAGTCTATCCATTAGCAGCAGCGCTCTAGACTGGGTTGGCTCGCACATGGAGATCAGAACTCTAGATTCTTCCACTTGACCGCCTCTCAAAGGCGCCGTCAAACGTTGCTCCAGTCCTTGCTTATCGGGGGCAGAGTTTTTCTTGGCGATGACATCCTCCCGGCCTTGAGCGCTCATTTTCGGGATTTCTATTCTAAACCTCTTCGCTTCCGTGCGACGCTGCCGGATTTTCATCTCTCCTCTCTTTTTGTCTCTTGTGCGATCGCTCTGGAGCGGCCCTTCCACCACCAAGAGATCAAGAACGCGGTCTGGGCCCTTGGCTCGGGTAAGGCGCCCGGCATTGATGGTTTCCCTATCGAATTTTTTCGTACTTTTTGGGAGGTTTGTAGAGCGGATGTGTTTGCGTTTTGTGATGAGTTCGCCTCCAATTTTGTTTTCCTGAAGGAATTCAATCAAACTACCTGTGTGTTGGTGCCTAAGCGTCCTAACCCTACGGACGTCACCCACTTTCGCCCGATTTCCATCCTTGGCGCACCTTACAAGATCATTGCTAAGTTGCTCTCTTTGCGGCTTGCGCCTGTCATGCATTCTATCATTAACCCCTTCCAGGTTGCTTTCGTCAAGGGTCGGCGTCTGCAGGACGCGGTTGTCCTAGCCAATGAGGTTGTTCACTCCCTCTACTGTCTACGGCTACCCTCTTTCATCTTTAAGTTGGACATCTCTAAAGCTTTTGACTCAGTTAGTTGGGAGTTCCTTTCTAACCTCCTCACTCGTCTTGCGTTTCGTCCTTCGTTTAGACAGTGGATCATGTCGCTTGTCACCGGGGCCCAGCTTGTGGTCTCCTTCAATGGGAAGTGTGGCGACTTCTTCTGTCTCAAGCGTGGCCTCCGTCAAGGTTGCCCGTTATCGCCCTTGCTTTTCAACTTGGTTGCTGAGAGCTTTTCTGTGCTTTTCCATCACGCTACGGTCGTTGGCTTCCTCACACCTCATTCGTTCCCCCACTTACCGTCCTTCTCAACCCTTCAATATGCTGATGATTTTCTCCTGTTCGGTGGTGCTTCCCGCCAGCAGATTGTGAGAACTTGGCTCATCCTTCGGGTTTTTGAGCTCATCTCGGGTCTTTCTATCAATTCCGCCAAGTGTCACCTTTCCCTCATTCACGCGGATCCGGCCACGGTACTTCTCGTAGAAGCTTACTTTGGGTGTAAGGCTACTAGCCTGCCCATGGACTATTTGGGGCTTCAGATTACGTTGTCGCCTCCTACTCCCTCTTTTTGGGTCGGGTTGGAGCAGAAGCTTATTGATCGCCTTCAGTGTTGGCAGGAAAAACTGCTTTCTCTCCCAGGTCGGATTACTCTAGCTAGGCACTGCCTTGCGTCAGTCCCTCTCCATGCTTTGTCTGTCTTTCGGCTTCCGGTGGCTGTCTTGCGTAGGTTTGATAAGCTCATTCGTAAGTTTGTTTGGGATGGTGATCGACCTTCAGATCGCCTTGCACATTGGGATGTTGTTGCCTTTCCACGTCTTCTTGGGGGTGCTGGGGTTACCAACCTTAGTCGGGCTTGCGAGTCTTCTCTGTGTTTTTGGTGGTGGCGGTTAGCAACTGAACATTCTCCCATCACCCAATTCATTAGTTCAAAATTCGACCTACCTTCCCCTAGCGTCTGACATAGTTCTATCTCTCACCCCTCCCCCTCTCACTTTTGGTCTGGCATGCTTTCCGTCCTTCCTCTTTTCCTCCGCCTTGCTGACCTCTCATCATCCACGTCCCCATCCTAGCCTCTTTCACCTACTCGCGAGTTCACTTTTTCTTCTTGCTACCTGGCCTCCTTTGGTCCTTCTGTCGCGTCACTCCCTCTCCGGTCTCTTTGGTCCCCTGGCCCCTCTCCTCGTGCCATTGCTTTTGTTTGGCTTCTTCTGACTGGCCATATCAACACCTTTGACCACCTACAGCGCCTTGGCATCAGTTTGGCTAATCAGTGTCCCCTATGTCTTGTCGCGACTGAGTCTCGGGTCCACCCTTTTACTTCATGTCCTTTCTTCTCTAGTGTCCTTGCTTATACTTGGTCTTCCCTTGTTAGTAGTCTCCCAAACCCACCATCCATTCGTCTTCTCTTCCTCTTTTGTCCTTCCCCCCGCCTGACTGCTTCCTGGGGTCATGTCTGGAGGCCGTGGCTCATTTCAGCTTGGTGGCGCATTTGGGTGGAGCGCAACAACAGGGTCTTCAGGGGCACCTTCTCTTCGCCAGATTCTGTTGCTCGTCTTGTGCAAGGGGATGTCCAGTTTGCCACTCAGTTAAAGCGCCGTTGCACGTCTGCGGTTGGGTGACTGTGCCGCTTCGTCTTCCCTCTTCTCTCTTATTCTATGTACACTGTATTGTATATTTCTTTTTCCTGTGTGTGTTTTGGCGGTGTGTTTTTCGCGGATTGTTTATGTATTTAGGGGACCTCTTGTCCCTAAATTTTGTTATATATTCCCATTTTATCGGCTTCTCTCTCTCTCTCTCTCTCTCTCTCTCTCTCTCTCTCTCTCTGTGCACACGCGCGCGCGAATTCAAACATGCTGGACGATTTCTCTCATATCCTTTGTATGGAACGCATATAGCTCGAGAGGGAAGGATTTAAACCATTCTCAGTGGTCAAATATTGTTGTATTGGTCGCAGGTACATAGAGAAATTCTCAAGGAGCCTCAGCGTCGAATATAAACCGTATGGGATTGATGTTCGGTGTCAGGTAAGTTACAACTGATCTTATAAGTTATAAGCTGCACATTTCTATTTACATGTGTAGAGTAGTTTTATCTTCTGATATTTGCTTAAGTTAATGTTTACCCAAGTTCGACTATATGATCATTTGGTACTTAAGTTAATGTTTACCCAAGTTCGACTATATGATCATTTGGTAAAGAAAGAGTCTGAATGAGTAACCCAAAAGGAAAAGACCCCAGACGAGTACCCACAAAGGCAGTAACCGACCGGGCAGGGGCGGAGGGAGGGGAGGGCCCGCCTAGGCCGTGGCCCGTCCCTAAGTAGCTGAAAAAAAAATTTACATTAAAAAAATAAAAAAATTTAGTTGTTCAATGTATTTTTTTATTTAGATTCATTTTGGCCCTACCCAAATTTGAGGTTGTATTTTTTGGCCCGTACCTAAACGAAATCCTAGCTCCGTCCCTGCGACAGGGAAAAATGAGATGGTCATGTCATGAGGAAAACACAGTAAAGATAAGTTCTGAGGTGAATACATCATATAGAGGATAAGGGTTATTTCAGTTTAGCATGAATAGATTATAGGACACAAAGCACATACATGAGAATGGAAATGCTTGCATTTCTCGAACAGGAAATCACTTCACGAAACATGGATAAAACAGAATATGAAAAAATACTATATGATTTGAAAATAATTCTAGAAAACCAGAAGCGTATAAGTAACCAGCTCACACATTCTGAGAAATAAAGACCAAAAGAAACCAGAACTCCGAAAGGTAGAAAGAAAATCTGCATGAGTCATTCATTCAGTTTTCATTCATCTAGACTCGATCATTCATTCATAATATACTCAAACCACAACGCGTTCCATTAAACCTTCATTAAATCCTCCTTTTTGGACAAGATATATGTAATGGAGCCTTTCCGCTCAATCAAAAGCTATACATGTTAGACCCCTTAGAAAATGCACTTGCCCATCAAAATCCAGTATTATTTTTCACTTGACAGTACAGTTTCCAGAAAGAGGACAGTCGATTCCATGAAAGATTTTAGCGGGGTGCAGCTAGCTAACTTCTTTCTCTTTTTTTCTTCTTATCTTAATGTGTTGTTGAAGGGGCCGGAAAATTTGAGTTACAACTTACATCTTTGTGTTTAATTTGGTTGCAGGTTCCTTTCTTCGTGTCAACAAAGATGACGAAGATAAAGCCTTCCCTCTTCGCTCCCACAGCAGATCAGTACGCAGGGTGGTGCCTGCGCTGGGTGGGGCACGACGCCGTCTGTGTTCCTTACTGGACTCATTCGGTCCAATCGCTTGCTGCGCGCTTTCTGCCCGATGCCCTTATAGATTGGTGGTTCCGTCGCTACTTTGTTGTCGTACGAGAGAAGGTCATGAAGAAGCGGCTTTCCTCTAAGGAATCCTGACACTATTCTCCATTCAGATCGAGAGAGATGGCGTAAGCGATACCATTTTGTTATGGCTATTATCGTTAGTATTATTATTGTTATTAGGGACAGTACTGTCGTTATCTTGACTGGGACTCAGACAAATTCCTCTCATAATAAACTGTCATAACTTTTACACTTTTTACTTATGATTTTTTTGTTAATTTTGACAGTGTTAAACATGATAACCATATCAAAGAAAAGTGCAAATAACCTTGCCACCTAATGAAGACAGTCCATCAGAGTCCATCTTAATTAGATGGCCATGGAGAAAAATGTGTGAAGTAATACTAAATGATGATAATAGTTATCACTTTTTTTTTCTTTGTTTTTCTTTTAATCATTCATAATGATAGATCAAACGACTCTAATTAGATAGTAGGTTGACTTTAAAAAGCTAAAGTCACTATTCAATTTTTCTATATGTGTACCAGTTGTAGGATGACTAGCAATGAAACACAGGTTGTTGGATCCATATCATAAATTACATTATAAGCTATTTTTTATCGTGATTGGTTTCCAAAAACATTTTTGACCAATACAAATCATCTTGGACAAAATTTGAGCTGTTTTAATATCGAAATCATGTATTTCTTATTGTCATGAGGGGCGTAGTATAGTTGGTCGGGCCGGTAAGTATGTGCCAAATAAATAAATAAATAAATATATATATATATATATATATATATATATATATATATATATATATATATAGAGAGAGAGAGAGACCAATTTCATTTTTTTAATATTTTAGATGTGCTAAAACCTTCACAATGATTATTCTTATGAAAAAGCATATTTTTCCATTACGAAAAAGAGATTCTAAAAAGAATAAGAATCAAACACAGGAAATGTTTTATATCGTAGAATATTTTCTTATGCGACATAAAAACATAATCTGCTTGTAATCTTAAATGTTCCTGAACATGGATATTGCATCTACATAATCATATTATTATAAAAAAGATTAAAAATATGTGAATGGACCAAGAAGCGCCGGTACGTCCTACTCATATCTATCTGAATATTCCTAGCTCGGTCTCTCTGTAAACAGGATCCAAATTATAGTACATTGACCAAATTATTATCTGAACCCCTTGATAAAATTCAAACTTGATTCAAAAGTGCGCACGTTACATATCATATTCAAACTTGCTGAAGATTCAAGAACAAGGTGAACTATTTCAAATTAGATAAAAGTAGAAGAATATAAGACCAAGGGCAGAGCCAGAAATTTTTTTGTCTATGAGTCATTAAATATATATTTAAAAAAGTTTAAATTTACCTCGATTTTCATGGGGCTAAGTTTCAACACTGAATTCATATTTCAAGGAGCAGGACGGCCCATGGAGACCCCACTTGAGTTAGACCTTGACCCACACTATATTTGGAATACCTCACTAGCTGATGCATCAATCATCTCTTTAAGAAGGGGCTCTAGAAATTAAAGGTGTCAGAGCTGTGGCAAAATAACAAATCTATGACAAGTGGGCTGGCAGCCAGGCTCCATATATTTGATTGAGTGGCCACAATTTGAGATGCCAACTAGTACCCACCACATTAACTGCTACTGCCTTCAACTGTTTAGGCATCTTTAAACGTGTCCATTTCCATAGCAACCTTGGGTCTCCCTCTTCTCCTTTTCCTATATATATATATATATATATATATATATATATATATATATATATATATATATATATATATCAAATTGCGATCTCTGACGTATTCAAGTTGGGTCGAGAGATCTATGCTTTCAAGGGCGGAGCATAAAGTTTTTCATGAGGTAGGTCGAATTAGAGTTTTTAAATTTTGACCAAGAAGAAAATATCATTTTTCAAAATTCTTACATAGAATAAGTGATTTTTTAAAAATTTATATCTAAATCTTTAAAAATAATTTTTTTTAGGTAGGACTAGGGCCCAAGTAGGCCCTACCTTGGCTTTACCCTTGTACCCTCTAATGCAATTGGTGTTTAATTTAAGGTGAGAAATTTCTGTGGGGCATGGTATCCTTTCTACATGAAGATAGACCAACCGCACATCAAGTACATATTCAATAAATTGTGGCATTCCTGGATGAAGTATGTCACATATATATGCTAGTTTAACCTTGATGACAAAATACCAGTTAAGGGGTACATGTACATATGAGATAATCACTATACCAGCGGAACCGCTGGCTAATTATTATTGAAAGGAAAAGAAATCCCATTATACCAATTGTTCCTCTCAGGCAACTTCTTTTAAAGAAGCCATGTTTTATCTGGCTACATCACCTGGTCCCTCAAATGTTCAGTGTTGACAAAGTACAGAAAAAATTTAATGATATTTTTTTTTTAAGAATGTCATTTTTAGATTTTTAACTTTTTTAGTATCAGTTTTTTTTATCTCCATAAAAAAAATTCTTTTTTATTGATCAAGGGTATTTTGGTCATTTTATACCCTAGAGCACAACCTCTTCTGCTCCAAAGGTGCATGTAACCAGCTTCAGAACTAAAAAGCGAGATACTGGTTATATACCCTTCAACTCAAGATGTGATAACTTTTGAGAGAGTAAAAGGAAGACAATGTACACACATTTACGTGGTTCGGATCTGTCGATCCTACATCCACGATAAGAACATCACGCAGCCTTGCTCTATTTTCACTTTTGTCTTCTTTACAGATTACAATGAAAATACGTAGCGTTGAAGGAAGATCAACAGGGAAACTGTTTTCTCAATGTTTCCTTAATGGCACTCAATGGCTACAAGAGGAATATATGGCAATAAGAGCAAACATTAACAAGGTAAGAAAATATTGTCAATTTCATTGGCGTGATGTTCAAACGTCGACTTCTCATCACTCCCCCTCAAGTGGGGCGTACAAGTCATGGCAGCCCCACTTGTTAATGGCTTCATTTAACTCTTTTCTCGATATTGCTTTGGTGAATCCATCTGCAAGTTGTTGTGAACTTGGTGTGAAGGGAGTAGTGATTTCACTATTTTGGACATTTTCTCGTATGAAGTGACGGTCAATTTCTATATGTTTTGCCCTTTCATGGAACACTGCATTTGCTGCGATATGTATGGCAGCTTGATTATCACAATGCATTGGTGTGGGAGAACTGAATTCTAAGTCCATTTCAGATAAAAGAGTACGAATCCAAGTAATTTCACTGGCTGTGGTGGCCATTGCCCTGTATTCTACTTCTGCACTGGACCGAGAAGTGACTCGTTGTTTCTTACTTCGCCAAGATACTAGGTGATCGCCTACATAAACACAATATCCAGTAGTGGATTTACGATCCATGCTTCCTCCCCAATCTGCATCAGAATATGCTCTAATGTTGACATGGACATTTCGTTTATATAATAATCCTTGGCCGGTAGATTTTTTCAAATATCTGAGAATCCGTTCAACCATGTCCCAATGTTCCTGAGTCGGATCATGCATATGTTGACTAACAAGATTTACTGCATAGGTGATGTCGGGTCTTGTAACTATGAGGTATATAAGTCATCCTACCAGTCGTTGATATCTTGAAATTTCTGGAGTTTTCTGAGTAATGGCTTCTTTGTTGTTGATGACCACCGGTGTATCTACAGGACGACATCCAAGTTTTCTAGTTTCTTTGAGTAGATCAGTGACATATTTTTTTTGTGACATAAAAAGTCCTTTCCTTGACCGAGCAATTTCTATTCCCAAAAAGTATTTCAAGTTTCCCAAATCCTTTATGTCGATGGCCTTTTGAAGTAGTGCTTTTGCATCATTAATCTTGAGAGCGTTACTTCCTGTGATGATTATGTCATCCACATAGATAAGAACCAACGTAATATCATTGTCTTTCTTACTGATAAACAACGAATTGTCGGCTTTACTCCTGTAGAATCCATATTGTTCAAGAGCTTTGCTCAATTTGAAGTGCCATGCTCGAGGAGATTGTTTAAACCCATATATCGATTTTCGCGGCTTTCATACTGATGTAGACTTTTCTTGAGTCCATCCAGGAGGCAGCTTCGTATATACTTCTTCTTCTAAGTCTCCCTGCAAGAAAGCATTTTTTACATCTAATTAAAATAGTGGCCAATCATAGTTGCAAGCAATCGAGAGCAATATTCGAACAATATTCATTTTAGCTACCGGGACAAATGTCTCCTCATAATCCAATCCTTGTGTTTGAGTATACCCTTTTGCATCCATCCTGGCCTTGTATCTTTCCACTGTTCCATCACTATTGTATTTGATTTTAAAAACCCATCTGCAGCCAATCGCACGTTTTCCTTTAGGCAATTGAGTAATCTCCCATGTTTGATTTTTGTTTAAGGCATCAAGCTCTTCCCGCATAGCTTTGATCCAAACAGGATTCTCTTTGGCCACCTCATAAGATCTTGGTTCTATTTCTCTTTCTATGGTAGCCAAAAAGGCAAAGTGTTTTTCAGAGAAATTTTTGAACATCACACGATTTTCGATAGGATGCATAACTGCCTTATATGTCACATAATCTTTCAAGTGTCTAAGAGGTTGAATGGTTCTTTGTGATCTTCTAGGCTCGGTGACTTCAATTGTGCCCCTTTCAACTTCATGAGTTCCCATGTTTTCGATCAAGGTCTGTACTTGAGCTTCTTCTGAGGCGTTGTGATTACCTTGGTTGGTGGAAATGGCAACTAAATAATCATATATGCTAATGTTGGGCAAAGTAGTCTCCCCCTGTCGTCTTTCTTGATGATGGTGATTTTTGAAATATGGCACTGACTCATCAAATTTGACGTCTCTAGAGATATACATGCGCTGGTCATGAGGGTTGTAGCATCTATATCCTTTTTTGTTGACTGAATATCCCATAAACACACACTTGCGAGCTTTGGGACTAAGTTTGTCTCGTTCAGTTTTGTCGATCATCACATACACAACGCTCCCGAACAATTTCAAGTGATTGATACTGATCTTGCGTCCTGTAAGGATGTGAAGAGGTGATTTTCCTCTTAGTCTGCAGCTAGGAGTTTGGTTAATTAGGTAGCAAGCAGTCATAATCACCTCGCTCCAAAACTGTTTAGGCATACAAGACTGAAAATGTAAGGAACGTGTAATTTCAAGAATATGACGGTTTTTCCTTTCGACTACTCTGTTTTGTTGCGGAGTTTTTACACATGAATATTGATGCATCATGCCACTCATATTTTCAAAATTTTCAAAAGAACTATTTTTAAACTCAGTCCCATTGTCGGTTCTTAGGGTCTTAATACCAACATTGTATTGAGTTCGCACCATATTATAGTAAATCACAAATTTTTCAAAAACTTGATCCTTGGAATTGAGAAGATATAACCAAGTTACCTTAGATAAATCATCAATAAATGATAAATAATATTTAAAACCATTATAAGATGTTACTGGGGCAGGACCCCAAACATCAGCATGCACCAATTCAAACGGTTCATTAGCAACAGTTTCAGACAAACCAAAAGAGGGACGAGTCATTTTAGCATATTGACAAATTTCACACACATGTAAATCAAAGTTTCATGAGGAAAAAATGAAGACAAAATTCTATTAGACGGGTGGCCAAGTCTGCAATGCCATAAATGAGAATCAAATCCCGAGCTAGCAGTCATAGCAACATTATTATTTTGATTGATCACATACACTCCATTTTCTTCTTTTCCTTCACCATTCGCCATCTTCGTCACCCTGTCCTGGAAGATTACATTGGTAGGAGAAAAAATAACATTGCAATTTAGATAATGTGTAATCTTAGAAACAGAGAGAAGATTGGATGCAAGATTAGGCATATAAAGAGTTTTCAATTTCTTTTCAAAAAAACTTGCTTTCCCTACTCCAACAACTTTAATGGAAGTGCCATCAGCTATAGTCACAGTCCTTTTTTCACTTTTATTTTCTATATCTTTTAAGTTATTATGAAAAAAAGACATATGTTCAGATGCACTTGAATTCACGAACCAAGAGTAATTTCTAGTAAGAGAAGGGTCTGAATTCATACCTGACTGATTTCTAAGTGAAGTGAACGCTGATGCAGCAGTTATCGTATTGGAGTGTTTCTGGCCATTTAGATTTTTAATCATCTTTGCGATAGTAGCAAGAGTAATCTCACCTTGTCGGATTGGACCAACTGCGCCTGCGGTTTATACTATTGTTTTAGATTATCTCCCTTGTTGGTAGCTTTGCCATGTAAATTCCAGCATTTTTCTCAAATATGCCCTTCTTTTTTGCAGTATGTGCACACTGGTCGTTTGCCTCTATTTCTGAATGATGGCTAAACCTCTATTTTTTCTTCATGTTTCATGAAGACCGAGGCATTAAAAGCTACTTTTTCAATGTTTTCACCACTAGCTTTAGTATCAATAAAGTCACTGGTCTTCATAATCTTCCTCTTTTTTTCTTCTCGTAAGAGGGTGTTACACACCATATCCGAAGATGGTAGATCAGAAGTCATTAATATTTGGCTTCTTGCTTGTTCGTAATCTTCACCTAAACCAGCCAATAGTTTGAAGGTTCTTTCTTGATCTCGCTGCCTCTTAATGCAAGCAAGGTCAGTTGAAAGTAGACAATGAGAGTCCATCTCATTCCACTTCCCTTTGAGCGTAGCAATATAGTCGCTCAAGGTCATATGACCTTTCTTCAACTCATAAATTTCATGAAAGAGTTGATACATGCGCGCCGTACTATATTTTTCACCATATAATTCTTTGGCAGCATTCCATATTTCCTCGGCAGTTTCAAAATAATAAAAACTCTCAGCGATTTTAGCATCCATAGAATTCAGCAACAAAGACATGACTGTATGATTACCGGACTCCCACTCATCATAGTTCGGGTCGTCAATGGCTGGTTTAGATTTTTTTCCATTAACAAACCCAAGTTTACATTTCCCACTTAAGAACAGAGTAGCAGCTTTGGACCAAGACATATAATTTAAGCCATTCAATGGAACATTTGTAATTTTGAGAATGGTGATACCTGTTTCCTCGACAATTTGTTGTTGTGTAGAAGATCCACAAGTCGAGTTCCATCTTTGAGAATCATTGGTTCCTCCATTAGCATCCATTGATAAAAGAGAAACATGAACACACTTGTTTTCTGCCGATAAAGGGACTGCTCAGGAGATTGCACGCAGAGACGGTCTGAACTTGTTTTCTGCAACTTGTTTAGTGCAGTAGGAGAGGCGGTCTGAACTCAGTTGATTTCGGCCTGCTCTGGTCACCAATCAGGTCGATTTTGGAAGCGTTGGATGCACAACAGAGAGGTGATTGTTCCTGCTAAATCTCACAGAGAAAGATGGCTCGTAGAGATAACGCTGATTGATAGAACAGAGACGAAATCCAGTGATGCCCTGTTTTGCAGCAAAAGAGGCGGTCGGAAATTTGATGATTCCGGCCAACTCCGGCCACCAAATTGGTCGAGGTCAGAGGCGTTGGATCCGCAACAAATAGGCCGTCCTTCTTGTAAAATCTCAGGCTGAGAAATTGACTGTGGAGAAAACGCTGGTCGATTGAATGAAAGGGCGACAGGCACATTGTGCCCTATTTTGCAGCAAAAGAGGCGGTCGGAAAATTGATGATTCCGTCCGACTCCCGTCACCAAATCAGTCGAGGTCCGAGGCGTTGGATCTGCAACAGATAGGCAGTCCTTCCTGTAAAATCTCAGGCTGAGAGATTGATTGTGGAGAAAACACCAGTCGATTGAATGAAAGGGCGACAAGCATGTGGCTGCCCTGTTTTTTTTTTGACGATGATGCCCAAAAAAAAGAGCGTTCACTCCTTGATGCTCCAGAAATTATGTAAATACTCTGGAGGGATCTTCAGATACTCAAGAGTCGTTCCAACATCTGCTCAACATCTTGAGGAATAAATTTTGACAACGCCAGCATAAGTTGTTCTCGTGAATAGATGGAGAACTTCCTTTGTTCCACGACGGATTCAAAACGTCTCTCATACCATGATAACTTTTGAGAGAGTAAAAGGAAGACAGTGCACACAAATTTAGGTGGTTCGGATTTGTCGATCCTACATCCACGATAAGAACATCACGCTGCCTTGCTCTATTTTCACTTTTGTCTTCTTTACATATTACAATGAAAATATGTAGCGTTGAAGGAAGACCAACAAGGAAAGTGTTTCCTCAACGTTTCCTTAATGGCACTCAATGGCTACAAGAGGAATATATGGCAATAAGAGCAAACATTAACAAGGTAAGAAAATATTGTCAATTTCATTGGCGTGATGTTCGACTTCTCATCAAGATGCCACCATTTGCAATATAGAAAAATAACACTCAAGATAATCAAATTAAAAACATGTTGTGAAATAAGACTCCTAACCTTTATTTGTTATACAAATCGAATATATTCTTGAGAAGTGCTTTTTTTTTTAGTTTCTTGTGGTGGAAACTGGAAAGGTTGGTGAGGAAGAACTACTTGTTAACTATTAATGTAAGGAAAAGAAATCCCTCTACCTACTGTATCTTTCACGCTTTCACACCATTTTTTTAAAGAAACTACTGCAGGTCCAGCTACATCACCTGGTCCCTTAAATGTTCATAGCTGTCAAAGCACAAAGAAAGTTAGATAAATTTAAGCGAAACTAAAATGGTGGTACGATATTGGTTATGTAACAGAGAGTTCGTCACTAGTTTTGGTTGCCTTGTATTGCTCATCAATTTCCTTGGAAACCACGTTGCTCATTCTTCCATCCACTATTCTCACCCTCCTGCACAATTGCTGATCTCTTATGGAGTTTGCAAGGTGGGTTTGACGGTGCCACCCTTTTTGGTCTTGTTTCTAAGATTTATGGCTGCTTCAAGATTTCAGTGATCTTATGATATAACTTTCAACTTGAGTGTTGTGCATGTCACCCGTTTGTAATGTAGAGGAATAACACCCACAAAAAACAAATTAAGAACGTGTTGCAAAGTAGGACTCATATTGAGCGCTACCCTTTGATCAATGGTGTCCTTCTCTGCAATCAGTAGTGGAGCGCAAGCTTGATAAGTGGCTGTAAAACAAGGCGACAATGACTAGAGCAAAAAGAAACATCAAAGAAGGAAACAAGATGTTTGAGAAATTTGGAAAATCTTTCATAGGAAGAACATGAAAAAGTAGGGAGTTACGGGAATTTTGATAAGAGATTTCTGTAACACAATGAGATCTATAATTTAGATGAAATCTGTCTGATCACAACCAGTCTCGTGCCTTACAAAAAGATTTCAGCAACGTTAGAAAAAAAAATTGCGTTATGGATACATAGCCACTGGAACACTTCCATAACATAGGGCGCTTGTTGTACCATAAGAGCATGAGCAAGTCATTCCTTCCCCAATGTTGTGGTATAGAGAGAAAGCTATGCCCAACTATGACGCAATTTCCGTGAAGCGCCATAAGTAGAGTGGAAAACCTATTGATGTCTTTGTAATCTTATCATCTTTGGGATTTTCCCTAAAC
Organism: Nymphaea thermarum; assembly: GCA_011799765.1. NCBI lineage: Eukaryota > Viridiplantae > Streptophyta > Magnoliopsida > Nymphaeales > Nymphaeaceae > Nymphaea > Nymphaea thermarum. The sequence continues at coordinate 103,436 of JAANDH010000290.1, read as the reverse complement.
AAAGCCATTTGATTAGTCTTATGGTGGTTCAATTCATGTTTAGAGAATATATTTAAAGAAAGTTCACACAGACACTCTTCATGTTTAGAGAACATCCATTCGGATTCAGATATATTTAAAGATATAGTCAGATTCAGATTTAATTTTGTTTAAAATAAATAACATATTTTAAATGCTCTTATATTTTGAAAATTGGCTAGATTCGGTTCAAAATGTAGATTCAGATTCAGATATGAATGTAAAGATCTGATTCAGATCAAATTCAGATTATGAAATCAGATTCTGGATTCAAATTCAGGTATATTTTTTCTTCGTTTGTACTTGAATCTGAGTATTTCAATATCCAAAAAAATAGATATGGTTAAAAGTATATTTGATTGGAATCCAAGTATTTGAATATCCAAAAAAGCAGATATTATTGAAAGCATATTTTGTTGGAATATGATCTGTTGATTTCCGTAAAGCAAACTACCATGGATCCAATCGACAACCCAATGTGGGGCACTAATTGCAACAAGACAAATTTAGTCATCAATCATACAGGAAAGGAAGTTAAAGCAATGGAACAGATGGAGATATAAGGCCCAATGATGCATCATGTGCATTCAAATCCTTGTAGCTATTGTGTGGACCAACACAGTAGATATCAACTATTCCCTTGTATGAGACATGCACAGTCACCAAAGCACCATTATGAACATCAATTATATACATTTGGTACGTAGGCAATGGCGTGACTGTGTCTCCTTGAGAATGTGTACAGAAAGTTCACACAGACACTCTTCACTGACCTGTTTTATATCACGTCATGATCCCACGTGAACAGGCAAGTGCTTGGACCAGGACGTGAAGGGCGGGGCTTGTATTAATAAAGAATTTTGCTTCAATATTTTGATCTCAGTTAAGACATCTATGGTTTGCACTTGGAGTTGATCTGAACACGAGCTTAGTTTGGCCCCTATGAATTGTGACGTTATATTTGAGAGTCCCGGATTTGGGAGATGTTAGTGGAAGTCCAAGGCAAAGTGATAGAAATTGGTCATTAACAGTTTATTTAGAGAAAAAGATAAAGAATCGGTTAAAAAGGTTGTAAAATAACAAATAAATACAAAGCATAGTGATGGTATCTATATCCTTACCTTAGAGTAACATCTTCCAAATTCACGATGTATTACTAATTTCAAGCTCAGCCAGCTGCAATTTTTTCCTGTATTATGTGAAACTTTCTATAACATCCTTGCATTTGTGGCTAAGATTTATACGCGCATCCAGTAGCTAGCCTTCATGGGTTCCATGCATGCAAGTAAAACCACGAGATGTGCCTTTCATCGGTTTCGGTTTCGTTTTCCATCGGAAATAGATTAGGATGCTCTGGGTTATTAATGAATGAAAATGAAATCCAACTACCAATTACCGCATATTTTTTAAGTGTTGCCACCTACTTCATCAAGTGCCGCAAATATTCAGAACTGTTAGCCAACGAAATTTAAAGCTAGCTAATTAAAGTGGCAGTACTATATAGCTTGGCAGAGATACAGCTTATGTAAGAGAGAGCTCTTTCCTGGTTTCCTTCGGTTCTTTCTCGATTTCCTTCGAAGCCAACATGGTGTTCCAAATGTTTCTTCTCCTTTTCTCAGTTCTCGGCCTTCTGCACATTTGCAGAGCTCTCATGGAGCTTGCATGGTGGGTTTGGGCCTCATTTCTAAGGCCAATGAGAAATCTGAAGGAGTATGGGCCGTGGGCGATTGTGACGGGTTCTACTGATGGAATAGGGAAGGCAATCGCCTTTCGCTTGGCTCGCCACCATGGCCTCAACTTGGTTCTTGTGGGTCGCAACCCGTCTAAGCTACGCTCGGTTTCCAGTGAGATACTCAAGATGAACAGATCCACAGAAGTAAGGAGCATCGAGGTCGATCTGGCAGGCGACATCAACGAGGGAATGGAGAAGATCAGGGAAGGGATCGAGGGCTTGGATATTGGTATTTTGATCAACAACGCAGGCACTGGTTATCCATATGCAAGGTTCCTGCATGAGGCGGATGAAGAGTTGGTAGCGAGAATCATCAGAGTGAACGTGGAGTTCACCACTAGGCTCACCCACCTCGTGCTCCCTGCGATGGTGAAGAAGAAGAAGGGAGCCATTGTAAACATAGGCTCTGCTTCAGGATCTCTTCTGCCTGCCAGTCCTCTCGCTACCATCTACTCAGCGACAAAAGCGTAAGCCTAATTCTTCTTCTTCCTTCACTTCAAATTCCATTAAGATTCACTGCCACTCACGGTTATATTATGCCAAAGATGTTTTGCTTTGTATAACTTTGAAAGGTATCAGGGGCCCAGGACCATTTGGCATAAAGTGTAAATCCTGTAAATGGCGTTTGATAAGAAAAAACAGTGTTCAACTAAGATAATTGATTTGTAACTATGAACTCAAATTCTTCCTTTTCCATTTTTCATCCATTCTTTCCCTCCATCCAAACAGAGCTTAAAGGGGGTGTTTGATGGTATCAAAAAGTTTTGATGAAAAATCTCTCTGCGTATAGNGCTGAAGCACACGCTGAAGTTCATCTGTCCAGCTTCCTAACTAACACATCACCTCTAAAAGCCCATTCTTACAAAGAAGTTTTTTGTTTAAAAATTTGATGCTGTGTATGTGTTGGGTGTGCATTAATATTCTTCGTTTGTATCAGAAATTGTAATTGATGAAATGTTGTTGGTGCAGATACGTTGACAAGTTCTCAAGGAGTCTGCATGTGGAATACAAACAACATGGGATTGACATTCAATGTCAGGTAAGCTCTACGCAGGCAGACACACAGTAGCTTGAGCTTTTAGATTAATTAGGATTGCCTAGGCATTTGCTGGGGTAGCCAGTTGATATATATATATAAGAGAGAGAGAGAGAGAGAGAGGGGGAGAAACCAGACAGTTAGAGGTCAGGGATGAAAACTAGACGCTTTAATTTTGGATATTTAAAAGGTTCTTTTAGCTATCTAACCTTATTGATATGATCTTAAGAACATGTTGGTGCAAAACCTATATTAAAGTTGATCATTTGTTAACTGTAATAGTGTTTTTACAATAAGAAGGAAATGAATGGTCCACATAGCATCAAGATTTTGATAATAATATATATATATATATATATATATATATATATATATATATATATTTCTCATAAAAACAACAAAATATGTTTTATGTCAAAATAGTGTATGTAAATATATTAAGATATTTATATTTTGTCAAAAATAATTTTTTAACCAAAAATTAAAGGGTCAAGTTTTTATCCCTGACCTAAGTATTTGGTTTCTACCAATCCCTCTCTCTCTCTCTCTCTCTCCCTCTCTAACTATATATATATATATGTGTGTGTATATGTGTGTCTCTGCTACTTTTGTGGCCTGATGGTTTTTTCTTTTAAATTTTGTGCCAGTAAGACCCATTGCGAATGTGTATCTAGTTGCTAAAAAATTGCCCGCGGATGCAAATGCACCTTTTACGATGGTTTTTGATGACACTATATATATATATATATATATATATATATATATATATATGGATGAGTCGCATAGCCAATCATGTAGTTGTCAATGGAAAATATAGACAACCAAAAGATTAGAAAAAATTGCACAAACATACCCAAATAATGGGATGACAGTGATTTGTCAAGGAACATCATATGTGTGTGTGTGTGTGTGTTGAAAAAATAATTTGTAACATGTAAAATTTTTTAAAGGACAATATATTATGTAAAACAGAAATGGCAGAAACAACGTCTATACAATACAAAACCCACAAGGCTAGAATTAAAACAGAATCATATAAAAGAAAAAGAAAAAACTATTTTTAGAAAAGCATTCAAGGTGAATTTAACAATGTTTATCCATGGAAACATATAATAATAATAATAATAATAATAATAATAATAATAATAATAATAAACCTAGAAAGTGTATACACCTCTTCCGTTTCTCTTTTTCAGTTGGTCATTGTGCCTCTCTGCCTGCTTAATCCATGCATCCTAATAAATTCTTTCTGTGAAATGATATTTTCCCAGCTGTGTCTTACTCCAAAGGACCCTCTCCCTGCGAAGAGTATGTATTCTCTAGCTTCATTGTCAATTTGTACACGGTATAAACCATGATCTGAAGCAATCTAGATCTTACACTGCAGAGATCTGAAGCAATCTAGATCTTATAACTAACAGAGTTCTAATCATGGGGGAAACTTTGGGTTTGTTCATTTTTCTCCACATGATCTAAGAAAATGGTCTTGATCTTAAATTTACGGTTCATAAAATTTTGCTGATTGGCAGAACCATGAAGCTAAGGTGCGTAGGTTTTGCACTAAGTCTGATGAAAGCTAGTTATATATATCCAAAATGTCATGAAGAGGAGGATTATTTTATGTTCAATCAATTTGTTTGTAGGCTCCCATGTACGTGGCAACCAAGATGACAAAGATGGAGGCTTCCTTCTTCACTCCTTCGGCAGACGGCTACGCAGATTGGTGCATGAGATGGATAGGGCAGGAGGAGGCAGTGTGCACGACCTATTGGACCCACTCCATACAGTGGTTTGCCGGACGGCTACTGCCGGATGCACTTCTAGAATGGTGGTCTCTTCGCCATTTCCATCTTAAGAGGCAGAAGGGCATGAGCATCATGATTTGACCCACTGTCATACCGGGCTCGGGTTCCTCGTCTATGAGATCTCGACCGCTATCTAGTATTTTGGATTCCAACATAAAGAAATAAAGATAAGACTATGAACTTTTGAGTGTTCACAGTCTAAGACACTAAACTTTTGAGGTAACTCTACAAAAAAAGACGGTTTCACCGACATGTGAAAATATAATATAAGGACGGTGAAAGTTAACTTTTACTGATGTTCAGAGCCAAAGAGAGAAGGAGACGTTGTACATATATTACAATAAGAAGTTTCATATGATCAATGCCAATTAAGGTACTTGCATTTCGACCCAAAACACACAACAAAATGTCAAATGAAGAAAGGTGTCATTAACAGGAAAAGAGAACTGGCAACCATTTAATTAGATGATCAACCACATACGTGTTCATCATATCCAGGACCTCCCAAAGTCATGTGATGGCCATAGAATTCATTCGGCGGCCAAACAACCACACTGTAGCAGTTGGGATGTGAGGCGTAGGTTGAAGGAGCTTCTGGTGCATCATATAGCTGCTTATTCTGGTCGTATAAGCCCATTTTGCTTATGTATGCAGCCTTCCCTACTCCTTCCCATGCAAACTCGCCACTCCCCATTTGAGTGCTTGTGTGCCTTCCATTTCTCTTCGTGTTCATTACATGCCCTCCCCAAAAAACCTCATCTGCCAAGGAAAATCTATCGCCATAATTTTTACTTGGCCAAAACCCGATCAGGTTGTCGTCGACGAAAAGATCCCAATCTCGATTATCATTCTGTTCACCATGAAAAGGCATTAGAAATCGACAATATATAACTTTTTCCTCTCGATTATAACTAATAATGTTTTTGGTATTTTTCCATTTGATTTAATAATTTGCATTGCCCGGAGATTTTCAACCATGAGAATTTGATCGACATATTAGTGCAACCGAAACACCTAAATTTCAAACCGATGGACTTAGCGCTGTGTTACATTTGTTCTAAAGATTAGAGCTATACATGACCTCCCAGGTTGCGAAAATTATTAGGTCTTACCCAATATCGACTGCTTACTAATAGTTATAATATGAAGCATGCATATCACAATGGCACTTGTATATGCAAAAATGCATTCGCTTGTATTGATCTATTATATGTCGTTTGAAAACATATAGCTCGATTGAAATCGATACTGATAAGGTCTACTTTCATTCCAACCTAAGTCACAGATTCGCTGAAAATGATGGTGCACCCGAGTCTACTCGGTTGCAAACCGACACAACACCCAACTCAGTCAAACCGTGTCCAATGTTATTGACTGCTCCCATTCTTTTTTTGTCTTATTATTTTTTTCTTCTCTTATTTTCCTTCTTCTTTTTCCCCTTTTCTCTCTCTCTCATCCCCCTATTTTATTTAATAAAGTTTCCAATTTTTGTATAAAATTAAGGTAACCTTGATAAAGGAATTTAAAAAATATAGATAAATAAAATTGCTTATATAACAGATTATATACACACACACACACACACACACATATATATATATATATATATATATATATATATATATATATATATATATATATATATATATATATATATATATCCACACATATACACACACATATATGTACATAAAATTTGAATTTTATTTTTAGGTGTCAGTATATTTCTAGGCGATCAATCGGCCCTAATAGAATTGATTGGTGTAGTAGAGGGTTGTTACCTTTTTTATTCTAATTCTGATTTCTCGCTGATGCCATATGGTTGAGGTAGGACTGATTTCTCCACCATGGGGCATGTAATTGCTGTGTCGTACAAATTCCAGATCATTGTTCTCAACTGGTTCCTTTCTACTCTCACCGTGGAGGATTTTTGTATCATTCTATAAAATCAAAGAAAGTTTACAAGGATTATGACATTTCAGAAGGGAAACGAGAATTTAATAGTGTATCATGTAGTAAAGTTAATGAACAACCTTAGCTAAAACTATTAAAATGAATACAATAATAACCTTGCATCTTGAGTTCACCAATTTTCAAATGTGGGTTCAATTTATCATTCCCTAGCAAAAACATGTAAGTAGTTTTTTCACAAAATAGACTTTACCAATGTGATGGTCACGACACCAAAAGTGCCTCCTAATAATGTCAATAAGATGTGGTCTTGAACACACATACAGAGAGAGAAAGAGAGAGCCGATAAAATGAGAATATATAACAAAATTTGGGGACAAGATGTCCCCTAGGTACAAAAACAATCCGCAAAAAAACAAACCGCAAAAACAGAAGCAAAAAAAGAAATATACAATATAATGCTCAGAAAAGGAGAGTCAGGGTGAGGGAGGATAGGACAGACGGAGCGGCACTATCACCCAGCCGCAGACGAGCATCGGCGCTTCAATCGAATGACAAACTGGACATCCCCTTGCACACGACGAGCCACCGAATCTGGCGAAGAGAAGGTGCCCCTCAAGACCCTGTTGTTGCACTCCTCCCAAATGCGCCACCAAGCTGAAATGAGCCACGGCCTCCAGACATCACCCCAGGAAGCAGCCAGGCGGGGGGAAGGACAAAAGAGGAAAAGAAGACGAATGGATGGTGGGTTTGGAAGACTATTAACAAGGGAAGACCAAGTTGAAGCAAGGACACTGTAGAAGAAATGACAAGAAGTAAGAAGGTGGACCCGAGACTCAGTCGCGACCAGACATAGGGGACAAAAAAATTTGGACAATTTCTCGATTTGTGCGTGTCATCCTTGCGCAGGGGCCATGCTAATCTTCTCTGTATCGTTCCAATTTTATCGGATGTCTCCGAAGAGACCCTAGAAGAGGGACAACTCCCACGTATTTGTATATTACAACGGCATTTCTAGCACTAGTACTGGCATGAGAAAGAAATTACCCCAGTGACGAAATAAAATCGCGTTCTAGCATCTCCAAAAACAGCAGGATTCACCTTCACCATTAACCAAAAAAATGGTTAAATCGATTCATATAAAAAAAAAATGAAAGAACTCTTGCTATCAAAGGAAGCAGATTTTCCTTGATGCTGAAAAAGGAACCAAAGATACCATCCAACCGGCTTCCATTGTCAAAACTTTCCGCTCACGAGTAAGGGATTTGACAGTCATATGTACACAGCTCATCTCATCAGATGTCTCAACAGTGGGTTGCCAAACATTAAGTGATCCTTCACCTCCTGCATATTTTCCCTCGTTTGAGCTTGCTATTGCAACCTATGATCCGTGCATGTCAATCGAAGAATTACGTTAGCAAGGATACATTGGTCATGCAGTGGTTAGGCAAGAAATATAAGATCAATGTAAAGGTCTAGCTAAAATGCGCAAACAATCAAGTCCAATAGCTACAAAGGAAGAACAGAAGAAGAAGAAGCTGGGGAGAGAGGAAAGGGTGTGTATGTATATATATTTAAAAGAAGATTGCAGACCTCATAGCCCTTAATAGAAGCCGTTGGCTTTATTGTCGTAGATCTGAGAAAGAAGTTGGCACGTGATCTTGCAAAATCAGCAATAGCACTATGATTAAGCGGCCCCGCTTTGGTAGCCTTGAAAAATGGAACAGTTCCCGGTGGACACAGGTCGATCCTTCCCAGCTTGTCACTACCCAATTCATGTGATTCGTTCTTTGCTGCTATTGTCCCTTGGGGCAAGAATTTTGCTCTTGACTGCAGCCACAATTAACGCACAGACAGAGATAACTTTTAGACGCTTTTGTTTCATCAAGATGGGCAGTCTTAGATGTTATTGTGGCTTATTTTCATGATAAAACTGCTTTTATTTTACATAAATCAAGGTGCAGGGTGCAGGTGAGGGACTTTCTTAAAAAAAAGGTGCATTTTAAAGGTGAAATGATACTCGATATACATATAACAAGGTACATGTGTAATTGAATTAACGTATCAGATCAAAGTTGAACTGGGTTTCTTTCTCAGCAAACATGTCAAAACTTGGTGACAAAAACTGAAACAGAAGAGAATATTGATGACCCAATCAAAGGATAGCAGGAGAAAAGCAACCTTTTGAAACTAAGGCAGTAAAGATCTTCTTCCTCAAATCCCTATTAGAATAATATTAAATGTTTCCTAGTCAGAAATTTAAAATAGGAAAAGGAAAGAAAGAAAGTATACCAGTGCACTTTTTTGAATGAGAGGGTCTCTCATGGCAGGCTGACTGTAAAAGTCCACACAATCGATAATGTCCCCATTATCCAACTGAAAATTAGGAGAAGCCATTAGAACGAGAGATGTAGTTAGAAAAGCAAGGAAGCACAGCACTACCCCCCCTCTCTCTCTCTCTCTATATATATATATATATACATATATATATATATACACACTTTTGAGTACAGTCACTTAACTTTTGATTTGAACCATCTATATGATGCAAATGGATAGTTGAAAGAAAAATATGGAGAAAATGGTGGAAATTAATACTAAATAACTAAAATGCTCATTTTTTTTTCTTTTTTTTCTCTCTAAACCTTCCATCATAATGGTTCAAATGACTCTTATTAAATGGTAAAGTAACTCTAAGAAGCCAGAGTCACCATTCAATTTATATTGAAATATGTCTGCCCATGAATTTTGCTGGATAGATCTTTTTAAAAAAATTGTAGCTGAAAACCATCACAATAGGTGTACGATTTTGTTATACCGTGGGTTTCAAAGCTCTTACCAGTGGTTTTTAAGTTTTTCGGCAGTGGGTTTTTTTTTTAAAAAAATGAAATCCATCCAGCAACATCGGGCAGTCGGCAAATTTCAATTTTATACCCACACACATACGTATGTATTCGATTTGGATTTTTAATAAAGCTATAGTGTCTCTTCATGTCAAAATTTCCTAACATCTCTCGACATTGATCCTATGCAATTCCATCACATATTTAGATGCACAGATTCCTTACACATGACGACCATTTTCAGTAACCGGTGCCAAAAACATGTCATTCCTTACACATGAAAAGATTTCTTCGTGTGACACACGCACGCATGCACTTAAGCTTGTGGATTGGAAAATTTGCGGGTTCTCCAACTACATGTATGATTTCAAATGAGTGATTTGGATCAAAGTATCACTATTGATTATTGGACATCGAGTGCTGCACCTAGGAAGCATCAGATGCAAATAAAGGCATATTCTTTCTTCTTTTCTTTTTTATATTTCAATTTTCCCCATACGAGATTGGAAGGCACTCGGCATGATATAAGATATAAGATATAATTATATGGGAAAACATGTTCCCAGTTTTTTAACAGAGGGATATTTGGTGAACTTTTTTTAAGTTCCATTTTTTACCTTATAGGGGAGGGGTTTTTCCATTTAACGAATATGAGTACTTTGATCATTTCTAACATATAACATGTGATCCCTTGTTAGCACCAAAACATATAACCGGCTTCAAAGTTTTGATTTAAAACAACCACTAACTATCTAAATTAATGAAATAGAAAAAGTGGATAAATAAAAAATAAGGAGAGAATACCAACCGTGATGGTCTTGAACGGAGGCTCGTCTGGATAATATTTTCTCTTCAATGCTTGACTTAGCAAGCCATGATTAAAGAAGAAGAAGAAGAAGACACACAGAAGGAGAGGCACGTATCGAGTCATAGCAGGAGCGAAAACTTTAGCCTTGCGTGTTCGTCAAAGTGAACAATCGGCAATTTATAATGGGTCTATGAAATTTTCAAGGAAAGAAAGTTATTTAATAAGTGAATTGATAAAAAAAAATGCAGAAAAAATGGACACAAATCTTTTTCTTCTTTGAGAGAAAAAATGTGAATTCAATTTTGCCATCTTCACTCATTTATCATAACAATGGATGCCATCCCCTTCTAATTTGGCTCATATATTTTAGTGGGGGATGCCAATCTAACGTAAAATTTACACATTGATTACCTAAATAGGAACTGAATAAGTAGTTCGTTTTTCTTTGTTGGTTAAAAGTTTATTAATCCAATCCACCAAGTAAACTTTTTCCATTGAGATAGAAAAACATGCCAGAAAAGCAAGAGCAAAATATAATAAAATTCAAATCCTTCTCTTGTGGGGAACATATCTTTCGCTAGTCCTCTCTTGATCACTCCGAAGAACGGATGCAGGGGGATAGGCCCCCTAACCCCAGCAAAATTGATCATTCATTAATTTTCATAACAATGGAAACTGGCCGTTTTTAGTTTGGTTCATAGAGTCTAATAAGTAGTGATGTCAATCTAATGTCAAATTTAAATTACATTAGTTACTTAAGAAGGGATAGTTTGAGAAGTTCATTTTTCTTTTTGTTAAAGTTGAATATGTCATTAAAAGGGTCGATTGTCATCTGTTAATTCATGTATCATTTGTTGATTAATTTTTTGTTAATAAAAGGGGACAATAAAAGAGGACAGCACACCCCTGCAGGTTGATCTTTTATCGAGTGTACAAATGCTATATATAGTGATCACCATGCCTCGAAGACTTGACGAGAAAACATGGGGTATTAACAACCGGAATTATGATTCAATCTTTCATTTCCGTATAATCCAAATGCAAGAAAGGAAGTCATATATGACTTGTTGCAGACAAAGTCGATGAAGATATATGGCGCAACGAATCTTCATATTTAATGAAAACCATGTTGGGCTGTCAACTTGGGGGATGGGATCCTTGACCAAAGCAGGTATTATCTCGGGTATTAACAACCAGAATTATATTATGATTCAATCTTTCATTTCCATATAATCCAAATGCAAAAAAGGAAGTCATATGTGACTGGCTGCAGACAGAGTCGAGCAAGATTTATGGCACAATGAAGTTTCATATTTAATGAAAACCATGTAGGGCTGTCAACGTTTGGGATGGGGTCCTTGACCGAAGCGGGTTATATACGCCACCCTGTCAATTTCATGCGCATGCTTGTGATGCTACTACGTGATGACCGAAAGTTTTGGGATTCGATAATAGAAAATATGTCAACAGCCAAGGAATTTACTAAGTAAAAAATGACCTAATGACGAAGGTGGGAATGATAGTGTTAGTCTGTATATACAAGTCACTATGACTAATATATTCGTCTGAGTGGCAAAAAGGTGCCTTGGTTTTTTTTTTTTCTGTCTCGCTCCTTTCATTATCTCGTATTATGTTGGTTATCTTAGATTTCTTTCATTATCTCAGAGGTTATAAGACTTGTTTCCTTATCTCATACATTTGCCGTTAATTTGAACGTTACAAGGCATGTTTTGTAATCTCATTAAGTCCGTCGTTATCTCATACGTTATAAGATTCATTTTGTTATCTCATACCATTGTCGTTATCTTAAACGCTATAAGACCTACTTCTTAGCCTCATACTTTTGTTGTTATTTCATATGATATAAGATTTGCTTTGTTATCTTATACCTAGGTCATTATCTCAGACAAGGGCGGAGCCAAGATTTTTTTTAAGGGGGGCTAAACGGTCCAATGAACCATAATATATATTATATTTCATTTTATTATATATATATATACCACAGTATAGTAGAAATGAACATATATCGTGTATAATTTGCCCACGTCATGAACATGAAGCGCGACTTGTCCTACGGCACATTTCAATAGTTGCTTGTGTCATTAGCACAAAGCGCGATCTGTCTTCAGTAGATAAGGTGCTATATTTTTATTACAGTGACATAAGTGTGAGCAGTGAGCATAAGGTGGACATAAAAAGACAAAAATAATATATCTTTCTGACTAACCAACTCCTCAGAACCTAGCCTTAAAAGTTGCGATTAATTAGGATGTTCAAGTTCTCAAAATTAACCTGCTTTACAAAGTATCATCCGAGAACTTCAATGTCATCTAATTGCCCATCACCTGCTCCTACATGCGTTCTCAAATTGTACAATCAGATCGGGAACAATGTCATCTAATTGTCCATCACCTGCTCCTGCATGCGTTCTCAAATTGTACAATCAGATCGGGAAAGGGAATTAGTCCTGCAAAATGTGCAGCAAAAAAAAAGAAAAGACCAAGGTATGTCTTTCTCCAACTTCTTGTATATAATATTTCCTAGTCATAGCTTGTGGAACCAAAGAAACAAAGAACTAAAATATCAAAAGACTGATGTATGTTACTAGATGGTCCTGTTAGACACAAAAGAAGTCCATAAATGACAGGAAGGTATAAGCTAATTGCTAAGGCAAATTTGTAGTATGTATACCAGTGATTTCATGACATGAATATTACCAACTACAAAGAAGGATATTATTAACGTAGCCTAGGCATATTATTACAGCTATCACGGGAAGGTCGAAAATCAATGTGGACCTATGTCACATGGGTGTGGGTATGGTACGGGTACGAGTACGGCGATACAAGTACAGACACGACAATTTTGAAAATTTTGGATACACGGATATGATAAATTTTATATTCTAAAAAATAATAAAATGAAAAAAAAAAACTTTAAATTAATAGTTCACTCTTATAAGAAAGTTTGTTTTATCACAAAAGTGCTGAGTATTTAAAAGAATTGTTCATTAAAATAATTGGATGCATCACAACAAAATGATAAAATGAGAAAATAACATTAAATTAATAGTTTATTTTTTGGCGTGTCCCACCGGTGTCCCGTATCCGGATACACTTGTCCGCGTATCGGATACAGGTACATGGGCTAAACCCAAGTATCCGTGTGACAGAGATGTGGACAGAAACATCCAATAGGAAAGATTAAGAAACATACAATAGATCCCAATGCCAAACTCGTGCACACAGTTGGCTTTTAAGCAGAATAACATATATATTATCAAGCACCGCCAACAAGGCAACAGATGAACATATCAAGCCTAAAAAGAAACTTCACTTGGAATGCACATTTAAATCAAGAATCACAAAATCATACGGAAATGTTTAAAAACCTGTTAGCCACTAAAATTCTTATGGATAGGGCCGCAAACAGTTCAGATATAAATCAGCTAATGCATCATGATTCAGACCAGATATGAATACAAAAATTACTTGAAATTACCACGTAGAATCAATTTTCAGCCCTTCTTATAAGCATCATGCGAGCACTAATGTCAGATGATTTGCAAAAAGCTGTAGCTATGCAGCAGCAAGGTGAAAACAAATGGTTAAAAGAAGAGCTTATCAAACCAAATATTCCACCAAGTGCACGAACATCAAATGAGTGGTTCAACAGTATGATGTTCCCGTCAGAGGGCAGGATATAATTTTCTGATTATTAGAGGAGTACGTTGGAGTGCAGATTCAAGAAGTGATGCAAGCCAAGATCTTCATATAAAGACCGTAATTCACAAAATTGATGCACTTAGACATTTTCCAATAATCTGTCAATAGGATAATGATCAAGACTTGCAAACTCTGCAAATGCACAGAAGGAAATGTTGCTTTAAAGAGTGTCGATTACATCAGAACATAGAAAACTGGACCACCGTGAGCTAGCTGAGAGTTTATTAACAAAAAAAAAAAAAAAACCTTTTCCTCGTACTCGTAGTAGTCTCATAGACGATGAAAGATGAATTTTTATTAGAACTCTTCGGTCTTCAAGGAGGAGAAGCCGCAGGCCAGCAAACAAACTGAAAGACAAGTGAGCACTGCCTAAATACAGAAGCGACGAAGTAGTCACGAATCCTACATGTTATCTCAAACGTGGTATGACGCGTTATTTGGTCTTGTTCATTTTGTTATCTCAGAAGCTACAAGATCTAAGTTAAGAATGTCTACATGTTAAAACATTGAAGTAAATATGCACATTGTACATTCTCCGTCACAAAAGCAGTATAAAAAATTCATAGATTGGTATGATTCACCCTTGATGTACACTGTACAGAGGTGTAAAAAGTTTATAGATTGGTAGTATGATTCACCCTTGATGTACACTGTACAGAGGGTGGCACACATAACCCATTCTCGTCATTAAGGCATTCCTACTTTTCTTTTGATGTGATTGGGACAGTCAACAACTCACCATTATGAACATTAATTATATATGTTCCTTATTAATGTGAAGGATGTAACCGATATCTCCCTGAATATTTGATTTGGCAAATGAAGAGATTAGCTCCTGTGTACTCAACCTAAGTACTGGATCCAAACTCCTGCCACTAAGAAACGCTCAAAATGCATGATCTAGTGGATCTGCAATGTCAGGAAATTCAGGCGGAAAAATTCTGCACCAATCCTAGAAAGTTGTCGTCGAATCGTGAAGATGGTGGTCTCCTTGAATGTGCAGGAATTCTTCCAGTTAATCACATTATATACTAACGAATTGCAGCTTTCATTTCACTCTAATGCCTGTCGCTAATTCACAAAATTTTTGTATGAACAACGCCCACCAAGAACCAGACTGCTTTGATGGTCCTGCCTCCTAAGAGGACGGCCACCGAGCTTGGCTCAGAAGGATAATGTCAAAGGAAATTAATGCAGTCCTTTTCAACCACATCATTGAGCTTAATTTGCTTGTTAATTTGGAATAATGGCTTCAGTTTTGAGGAGGAAAACGAATTGATTGTTTCAGATTACTGCAGTAAAAATTTTTGTAAAAAGCAATGCAGTTCGTCAGTGGAGGAGGAGCATCGTACTCCCGGTGGTTGGGCAACTCAGAATTTAATTTTCGGACCAGCAGGCAGGATGGGTCACTAATGGAACTGTACCGAAAATAAACGGCCAAAGAAACAACTCGCAGGAAGCAGCGCACATCTGCTTACTAAGCGTTATTTCTGAGGTCCCACAGAGAGAGAGAGAGAGAGAGAGAGAGAGAGAGAGAGAGAGAGAGAGAGAGAGATGAAAAGGAATTCATTTAAACGAACACATCCAGGAGCAATGGATGTAAAACATACAATAAATCAGATGCTAAGATGATGAGTAAAATTAGGGATAAGATCAGGGTGCCATAAAACCTTAACAATGGATGTGATGTCTGCCCAAAGATTGAAAGTAAAACTTCAAATCATCCGATCTCTAACGAAAACATTGTTCCTCGCCATTCAAACATGCCACCAGCAGCAACATAGCCAAACCCTCCGAAGGAAATGCCATCTCTTGGATTTCTGAATCGAGGTCACATGCAAAAATAGTTCCTGTTTGATGAAATTACTATGGTCTCTTTATTAGTGCCTGGGCACAAATAGTAACAACTTGTAAATAGTTGAGGAGTTGGGCTGTTTCTCTGTACAATTTGCAGTGCAGTGCTGCCAAAGCATTTATTTTAGAATTTATTTATCTTGCCTCCGACCACCAAAGATGCTAATTTGATTCTTTATTTCTTCTATATATACTGATCAGTTCCTCAAAACTCACGTTCTTCAAAGAAACATTCTTTCTGCAACTCTTGCCGTCTTTCATATTTCCAAAACGTTCCTGGTTTTGGCAAAATGGGTTTGGGCTTCCTTCCTGCGGCCAATGCAGGATCTCAAAGAGTACGGGTCATGGGCTATTGTTACAGGACCGACTGATGGCATCGGGAAGCTGTTATAGTCGTATCCCCCAATAAGAATGTTTCAACAATAATAAAAGAGGCCAAACCAACATAAAACTGCTCAAAATCAGAATCACAGGGCAGCGAGCATCAAATTGAAACTCCAACACCAAGATTACAGCAATATACGTCAAGATATATGCTAAACAATGCAAAATTAAGAGACACCAATTTACGTGGAAAAACCCTCAATAATGGGGTAAAAAAAAACCACGGGCAAGAGAGACTTTCTATATATCAAGAAATGGAGCCAAATACACGAACAACAATATCCCTACTATTTTAAGAAAAAACAGTGAACTCAAGAGAACAATAACACTCTCTTATGCAAATGAAAAAAAGAGCCCCAAAGATTCAAGAAATAAATCACCCAATGAAGACTCCTTTCATTTTCTCTTTCTTCTTTGACTTTCCTCTCTCTTCTTGGCGTACCGATCGACCCACGCGCCTTGCTGCGTTTTCTCATTCTTCTCCTCCTTGCCTTCCTCTTCTCCTTCTCTTATATGAGCAGCCACAAGAAGCCTTCCTTTTTTTTTCCTCCAAAAGAAAACCCACGATAGAGAGAGAGAGAGAGACGTGAGAGCAATGGGCACCCATCGGGTGCCCTTCCTTTTCCTCCGCCCGTCACTTAAGTGACGGGTCGGATCGGGTCGGCTCCATTGAGGCTGGACCCAACCCAACAAACTTTCCCTCCAGCATCAAGAGATGGATTATACCTGCAAAATGAACAAAATTAATACACTGCCTTAAAGGCAGTCATTCCAACTAAGTCACTACACATATCATGTTTCTCCTTAGGTAGAGACTTTGTCATCATATCTGCAGGATTCTTCTTTGTGTGTATCTTCTCTAACTGAATCAGTTTTTGCTCAAGCACATCACAAATCCAATGATATCTGACATCAATGTGCTTGGTCCTAGAGTGGAACGTTGAATTCTTCGCCAAATGTATAGCGCTTTGGCTTTCACAATGCAACACAAAGGTCTTCTGACTAAGGCCTATATCATGAAGAAAACTCTTCATCCCCATCTTCATCCCCCTGCAAAAGTAAAGACATAACCAGAAAGAGACTTCCTAAAGTTCAAATCACCTGCCATGTCTGCATCAACAAATCCTTGTATCTCTGGGTTAGATTCACCAAAACATAAACAGTAATTGGAAGTACTTTTCAGATACCTTAGGATCCACTTCACTGCTGCCCAATGCTCCTTGCCTAGATTTGACAAGAACCTGCTAACTACACCAACTGAATAAGCCAAGTTTGGGCGTGTGCAAACCATAGCATACATACATAAGACTCCCTACTGTGGAGGCATAGGGTATATTTTCCATTCTTTCTTTCTCATCTGCTGAGGATGGAGATTGCTCATTTCCCAATTTAAAATGTGCTGCTAAATGTGTACTTACTGCTTTGGCATCTTTCATGCTGAACCTGCTAAGCACCTTCTCAGTGTATTTCTCTTGTGATAACCACAACTTCTTGGCATTCCTATCACGAACAATCTTCATTCCTAACAATTGTTGTGCTGGCCCCAAGTCTTTCGTATCTAAGAACTTGCCCATATCCTTCTTCAATTGACAATCATGTCCAACAATAAGCATGTCATCTACATATAACAACAATATAATGAAGTTACCTGATGAGAACTCTCTGATGTAGACACAATGATCTACGGCTGACCTGCGATACTTTTGATTTATCATAAATGCATCAAATTTCTTGTACCACTGTCTAAGTGCTTGTTTAAGTCCATACAAGATCTTCTTCAACTTGCAAACCATGTGTTTCTTCCTGGTAAACACAAAACCTTCTGGTTGTGTCATGTAGATTTCTTCCTCTAGATCTCCATGAAGAAAAGCAGTTTTTACATCTAACTGCTCCAACTCCAAGTCTAGACATGCCACTAAACCAAGTATTACCCTAATAGATGACATTTTAACAATAGGAGAAAAAATTTCATCAAAATCAATACCTCTTTCCTGCTTGAAACCTTTCACCACTAACCGAGCTTTGTATCTCAACTTGCCTTGACCTTCATTTTTAAGCTTGTATACCCACTTGTTCTGCAACACTTTCTTACCTTTTGGTAGCTCTACTAAATCAAAAGTGTGATTTTTATACAAAGAATTCATCTCTTCCTGCATAGCTTTATTCCATTCATCTTTATGCATATCATCTAGCACCTCTGCATAGGATTCTGGCTCTCCACTATCTGTAAACATAATATATTCATCAGTAGAATATCTAGTAGATGGTATATGTGTTCTTTTACCTCTTCCCAATCGCTCTTCAATTGGTTCTGAATGAGGAGGAAGCTCCCCCTCCAACTCATGTTCATGATCAGTTTGAGTCTCCATAGGGCTGCCATCTGTATACTGCTCATCTGTCTCTCTTTCCTCTTCCTCTACATCTTCATCAGTTTCACCATGCTCAGATGATAGTTCTTCAGGTTCTGCATAGGTTGGCTCATGAACATCACCAGCATTCACACCTGATTGTTTGTCACCTATGACATCTTCAATCATCTGATCCTCTCTGAAGACAACATCACAACTCCTGTAGATTTTGTCATTCTTTGGATCTCATAACCTGTAACCAAATTCATCATCTACATAACCAAAAAATATTAGAGGAATAGTTTTATCATCTAGTTTGGTTATATGTTCTTTAGGTTCATGCATAAAAGCTTTACAACAAAAAACTTTGAGGTGATCATACTTAACCTCTTCATCTGACCAAACTCTGAGGAATATCTCCATCTAGAGGTACGGAAATAATATTATTTTTTTAATTAAAAAATTTATAAATTTTGAGAAAAAAAATTTTAAAACTATGAAAATTAGAAAATAGGTAAACAAGATTACTCTTGAACAAGAAAACAAAACAAAACAAAACAAAAGAAACACCTATACGAAATGGATGATCAATATGTATCTGCAAAACAATAAATAATAACCTGCATAATAAAGGAGAACCAACTAAGAGGTTTTCCTTCTGCTAGGTTTTAGCTTTTTCTCAGGTTTTGCAAATCTAAAAGCAGCACTTGGCAGATGGATGAGCCACACAACAATGTTTAAGAGCCACCGTACCGTTTACAAGCTCTGTTGGTTCACCCAAATCAGAACTAACAAGTATGCGTCTTCAAGATTTTTGAAGTTAAGAACCCTACTACCATTTTTAGTTCATCAGATTACCAAATAGTCAGAACATCATGATTATCAAACAAATGGAAACTGACAAGAATCTCACCGACTTTCGCATCCATCGCCGTCGCCATCCACCAGTCGTCCGTTGGCAACCACCGGCCATCTGTCACCGAACGAAGAAACTGAGAGGCGGAGAGGGAGAAGGAGAAGACGAGCGATCTGAGGTTGGGGTTTTCAATTTTCTTTTAAGTTTTTTTTTTTTAAATTTTGATATGGTTTGGATCTGGTTCCAACCTGAAATCAGATCCAAACATACCGCCATGTACTGGCGTACCGGTATGGGTACGCGGGTCGACCCGGCATACCACGGTGACATAGGTACTATCTCAATGGTATTGAGGAATGTTGAGCTTGGAATTAAGGATGCCATTATAAACGCTAAATTGACTGGTTCTTGTCAATAATGGAAAGTGTATACACCTCTTCAGTTTCTCTTTTTCAGTGGGTCATTGTGCCTCCCTAGCCTGCTTAATCCATGCATCCTAATAAATTCTTTCTCTCAAATGATATTTTCCCGTCTGTGTCTTACTTCAAAGGAGCCTCTCCCTGCGAAGAGTATGTATTCTCTAGCTTCATTGTCAATTTGTACATGGTATAATGCATGATCTGAAGCAATCTAGATCTTACACTTGCGAGATCTGAAGCAATCTAGATCTTATAACTAAGAGACTTCTAATCGTGGGGAAAACTTTGGGTTTGTTCATTTTTCTCCACATGATCTAAGAAAATGGTCTGGATCTTAAATTTACGGTTCTTAAAATTTTGCTGATTGGTAGAACCATGAATCTAAGGTACGTAGGTTTTTCACTAAGTCTGATGAAAGCTAGTTATATATATCCAAAATACCGGTCGACTGCTTTATTAATTTTGTGTATATATGATGTGATTGTCATGAAGAGGAGGATTATTTTGTTTTCAATCATTTTGGTTGTGGGCTCCCTTGTATGTGGCAAACCAAGATGACAAGAATGGGGCCTTCCTTCTTCACTCCTTCAGCAGACGGCTACGCAGATAGGTGCATGAGTTGGATGGGGCAGGAGGCAGTGTGCATGCCCTATTGAACCCACTCCATACAGTTGTTTCCCAGATGGTTACTGCCGGATGCACTTCTAGAATGGTGGTCTCTTCGCCATTTCCATCTTAAGAGGCAGAAGGGCATGATGTATGAACACTCAAAGCACCTATGAGAGAGAGCATCATGATTTGACCCACTCTCATACCGGGCTCGGGTTCCTAGTTGATAAGATCTCAACCGCTATCTAGTATTTTGGATTCCAACATATGGAAAAGACTATGAACAATTTATAAGTCCGTCAATACTCTTCACAGTAGTAGATATGAGACTAAACTTTTGAGGTAACACTACAAAAAAAAAAAGATGGTTTCACCAACATGTGAAAATATAATATAACGACGGTGAAAGTCAGCTACTGATGTTCAGAGCGAAAGGGAGGAGATGTTGTACATATATTACAATAAGAAGTTGAGAAAGAATGAGAATTAGAAGGAAAGTTTTTAACGTGGTTCGGAAAAGATCCTACTCCACGATCTCAGTCCTTGAATATTTTCTCTCAATAGACTGGTTCCCTTTCATATGAGATTTATACAGATTGTACAAAGGAATTTGAATTCAATGCACATGCCATTTCCTGCGCTCCTTTTCGTCTACAATTTTGATTCCTTATATCTCTCTCTCGTTGAGATTGACTGATTTTCTTTCCATTGTCATCATCTTTTTTTCTTGCACATAATGATGTGGTAACTGACAGTTTCTCTTGTGCGTGAGCTGGTGCCTTATTGATGGAAGGAGCGACAACCGTTGGAGGAGGCGCCAATAATTGCTGCTGAGCTGATTTGTGAAGAAAGGAAAGTCCTGGCGTCGGTTTTTGATTTCTTGCCTTAGCATCTCCTGATGGTGCGTTATCATTCCCCCTCAACCGAAGGGAAGGTAGCTGACGAATGCCGAATGAGAAAATGGAGGCGATGTTGTGGCATTGGCTTTGTGAAGAGATCAGCAAGCTTGCCTTCGGTTGTAACAAATTGAGTGTCCATATTGCCCAATGCTACTTGCTCACGAACAAAATGATAATCAAGCTCTAAATGTTTCATACGAGAATGAAAGGCAGGTTTGATTGTAGTATATAAAGCAGAAATATTATCGCAAAGTAGAGTCGGAGCTTTGGAGAGATAGACACCAATGTCTTGAAGGATAAATGTAATCCATTTAATTTCCGCAGCAGCATTAGCAAGAGCATGATATTATGCTTCGCACGATGAGCGAGCCACTGCGGGTTGCTTCTTAGAACTCCATGAAATACAATTTGGACCAAGGAACGTACAGTATCCAGATGTGGATCGTCGAGTAGTAGGACACCCAGCCCAGTCAGCATCCGAAAAAACTCTTAAGGTCAAATCTTTGGATTTTGAAAATTGAATCCCATATGCCAAAGTGCCTCGCACATATCGAAAAATACGGTTTAAAAGCTGAAAATATTTCATTGTTGGTGCATGCATGAATTGACATGCATAATTTACAGCATAGGTGAGATCCGGCTTGGTGAGAGTGAGATACTGAAGAGCCCCTGCAAGACTTAGATATTCTTTCGGGTCTGAGTAAGGTGGATCATGAGTATTGTCAGATTTAGAATGAGCTGAAATTGACGTGCTTGTAGGGTTACACGTTTGCATCTGTGCTCGAGAGAGAATGTCGAGAGCATAGTTGGACTGATGCATACATATGCCCAATGAAGTCCGGTCAAGTTGAATCCCCAAGAAGTAGTTAAGTTCGCCAAGATCTGTCATGGCAAACTGTTGGCTGACGGTTTCGAGGAATGATGTCATAAACGAGGAAGAATTTCCTGTAAGAATAATGTCATCAACATACAGTAGTAAAATAGTGATTGTTTTATCTTGCCGTCGAACAAAGAGAGATGGATCAGTAACGCTGGCCACAAATTCCATAGAGGATAAGAATTGAGCAAATCTGTCATACCAAACCCTGGGAGCCTGTTTTAATCCATAGAGAGCTCGATTTAGATGACATACATGGTGGGGCTTTGAAGAATCTTGAAAGCCAGGAGGTTGCTCTATATAAACCAGCTCTCGTAGATAACCATTAAGAAATGCATTCTTGACATCCAATTGTTTGAGAGGCCAATCAAATGCAAGCGCTAGGCTAAGTACTAACTGAATAGTAGCAAACTTAACCACTGGAGAGAAGGTTTCCAAGAAGTCCAGACCTTGAATTTGAGTGTAACCTTGTGCTACAAGTCGCGCTTTGAGTCTTTCAAGCTGCCCATCTCCTTTTAGTTTAGTTTTGAAGACCCAATGGCTACCGATCACATGCATATCGGGCGAACGAGGTACAAGATCCCAAGTGTGATTATCCTGTAAAGTAGCGATTTCATCTTTCATAGCTTGATGCCAACTCAGGTGTTTGAGGGCAAGGGAATAGTGGGACGGTTCTTTAGGAATGGTTGTGGTAGTGAGGGCATACTTAGGATTAGGTTTTATGACGCCGGCTTTGGAACAAGTGACCATAGGATGAGAGGATGACGAGGATGGTGGTGGTAATGGTGACAATGGTGGGCTCGATTGGTCAAGTAAGGGAGTGTTTGGTATGACGATGGGTATTGTATGGTCTATAGTGGATGGATCTTCAATATTATGCATTTGTGCTCGGCGCTGGGACTCAAAATGATGGTCCTTGGAGGAGTCAGAAAAAAAGGCAAAGTCACCATTAGTGGTGATGACCCTAAGAGTTGGTGTAGGAGTTTGGTAGGGGAAGACAGCTTCATCAAAGACAACATGGCGAGATATGTATACCCGTCCAGTGAGAGGATAAAGACATCGATACCCCTTATGATGATTGCTATATCCAACAAACACACATGGCATAGATTTAGGTTGAAACTTGTGATCGGCATAACCTTGAAGATAAGGGTAACATCTAGATCCAAAAGCACGAAGACACGAATAATCTGGTCGTTTTGCTCAACCTGTGAAGGAAGCCGATTGATAAGCCATACAGCAGTTGAGAATGCTTCAACCCAATACTGAGCGTGAAGATTACTATGAAATAACATAGTAAGACCCAGTTCTGTAACCGATCTATGCTTGCGCTCCACTATTCCATTTTGCTCAGGCGTCTTGGGGCAGGATTTTTGATGTTTTATGCCATTTTCTTTTAAGTAATCTAGAAGAGCCGTACTATTAAACTCTCCTCCTTCATCACTTTGAAAAAATTTCAACTTGGCATCAAACTGAGTTTGGATTATTTTGTGAAACTCAAGGAATTTGGCAAAGAAATCAGATTTTTTTTTTAGAGGATATATCCAAGAGTATCTAGAAAATTGATCCACAAATAAGGCATAAAACCTGATATTTTGACACGAAGGAACAGGGGCAGGTCCCCATAAATCACAATGAACTTTAGCAAATAAAGAGTCACAATCATCATCAACAGAAATAAATGGAAGTCTGCAAGCGTTCCCATCTGACAACTAGCACAAATAAAAGATTCAAACGGATTATTTGTCATAGCAATCAACTTATTTGTAGCCATAAAGTCTAATATTTTATGGTGTGGATGGCCAAGACATCCATGCCAAACTTCAAAGGGAGCTGAGCGGAACCTTGTTGAGAAGAACACAGTCTTTGGTTTAGTCTTGAACGCATACAAATCACCTTCTCTAGATATCGTTGCAATCACCTCCTTGGTCACCTTGTCCTTAATAAAGAAGCAATTTGAAGAGAATTCAAACACATAGGGCATAGAAGATGTAAGTTGACTGACAGAAATAAGATTCTTCTTAATATTGGGCACAACTAGAACATTGTCTAGAGGTATCGTGCGATTGCCCACATGAATATCCGTAGTGCCGATATGAGTAATATCAAGATGTTGACCATTTCCTACCATAATTTTTTCAGTTCCATCATATGGAATGCAACTCTTAAGTTTACCTGGATCATCGGTCACATGAGAACTTGCGCCGGTATCGGGAAACCAGTCTTGATCGGTTGGATCAGAGACTTTCATAGCAGCGAAGGCTTGAGGCGTATCACGAGGCTGATATGCATGATCAAATCTGTGGTAACATTTGAAGGCATTATGATTATTTAATCCACAAATCTGACATGATACCTTGGATTTGATGGCATCTCCATTAGTCTGACCTTGCATATTTCGAGTTTGAGTTGCCGGATTGAACCCACGTCCCTTAGAATTGAATCGAGGATTGGTATTGTTGTTCCGCCAGTTGTTGTTGTTGTAGTGTCTTCTGTTGTTATGGCTGTTAGACTGCCGTGTAAAGAAAGTCATTTGACTATTTAGTCTAGTTTCTCCTGCATGTAGATCTTTCATTGTTTCATGTCCTTGGAGTAGGGATATAACGTCGAGGTAGGGTGGTACCGGCGGCTTGAGGATGGAAGTCATGAATGACTCGTATCCTGGTCCTAGTCCATTGACTAGCCAGAAAACCTTGTCGTCATCAGTCAAAGGTTTTCCTATTACCGCAAGTTCATCACATATTGCCTTGAACCCTATGACATATTCAGTGACAGGTTTGTCTTGTTTGCGAAAAAGTTGTAATTTCCTTGTCAACATGATTTCTCTATCTTTTGACTCTCTAGCAAAGGCTCCCGTCAGAGTTTTCCACACATGTGCCGCAGTATCATGTCCCACGACTAGTCCTAAGACTTCTTCCGTGAGGGAACCAGTTATCCATCCCCTTAAAAGACAATCTGATTTTTTCCAAGCGGGAAAATCAGGATTTGGTCGTCTCACGACTTCACCATTTTCAGTAGTTTCTATGGTGGAAGCTAGTGTGGGAATCGACCCATCGGTAAATCCAAACAAATCTTGACTCTCTATGAGTCCAAGGATTTGTGTTTTCCACAACAAGAAATTCTTGTGTGACAACTTAATAGAAACAAAGTTAGCCACATTCACCGTGGAGGGATAGGGATACTTAGCTGCAGAATTTGTTGTGGTCGTCGACATATTGAAAAACCCAAACAAACGCGCCTAGCTCACCCTGTGAATTGCCTCCGGTCAAAGAACTCGCCTCCAAGTAAGTTACGCCTGGAAGACCCTCCCTCACGAGTTTGGAAAATGCTGGTGAAAGCTTCTATGGCTCAAATACCATGAGAAAGAATGAGAATTAGAAGGAAAGTTTTTAACGTGGTTCGGAAAAGATCCTACTCCACGATCTCAGTCCTTCATTATTTTCTCTCAATAGACTGGTTCCCTTTCATATGAGATTTATACAGATTGTATAAAGGAATTTGAATTCAATGCACATGCCATTTCCTGCGCTCCTTTACGTCTACAATTTTGATTCCTTAGATCTCTCTCTCGTTGAGATTGACTGATTTTCTTTCCATTATCATCATCTTTATTTCTTGCACATAATGATGTGGTAACTGACGGTTTCTCTTGTGCGTGAGCTGGTGCCTTATTGATGGAAGGAGCGACAACCGTTGGAGGAGGCGCCAATAATTGCTGCTGAGCTGATTTGTGAAGAAAGGAAAGTCCTGGCGTCGGTTTTTGATTTCATGCCTTAGCATCTCCTGATGGTGCGTTATCAGAAGTTTCATATGATCAAAAGCAATGAAGGTACTTGCATTTCGACCCAAAACACACAACAAAATGTCAAATGAACAACGGTATCATTGACAGGAAAAGAGAACTGTCAACCATTTAATTAGATGATCAAGGACATACGTGTTCATCATATCCAGGACCTCCCAAAGTCATGTGATGGCCATAGAATTCGTTCGGCTGCCAAACAACCGAACTGTAGCTGTGGGGATGTGAGGCGTAGGATGAAGGAGTTTCTGGTGCATCATATAACTGCTTATTCTGGTCGTATAAGCCCATTTTGCTTATGTATGCAGCCTTCCCTACTCCTTCCCATGCAAACTCGCCACTCCCCATTTGAGTGCTTGTGTGCCTTCCATTTCTCTTCGTGTTCATTACATGCCCTCCCCAAAAAACCTCATCTGCCAAGGAAAATCTATTGCGATAATTTTTACTTGGCCAAAACCCGATCAGGTTGTCGTCGAGGAAAAGATCCCAATCTCGATTATCATTCTGTTCACCATGAAAAGGCTTTAGAAATCGATAATATATAACTTTTTCCTCTCGATCATAACTAATAATGTTTTTTGGTATTTTTTCATTTGGTTTGATAATTTGCACTGCCTTGAGATTTTCAATCATGAGAATTTGATCGACATATTAGTGCAACCGAAACACCTAAATTTCAAACCGATGGACTTAGCGCTATGTTGCATTTGTTGTAAAGATTAGAGCTATATATGACCTCCCACATTGTGAAAATTATTAGATCTTAGCCAATATCGACTGCTTACTACAGTTATAATATGAAGCATGCATGTCATCACAATGTCACTTATATATGCAAAAATGCATTCGCTTGTGTTGGTCTATTATATGTCGTTTGAAAAAATATAGCTCGATTGAACTCGATACTGATAAGGTCTACTTTCATTCCAACCTAAGTCACACAGATGCGCTGAAAAATGATGGTGCAGCCGAGTACACTCAGTTGCGAACTGACACAGCACCAGACTCACTCAAACCGAGTCCAATGCTACTGACTGCACCCATTAATAAATCAGAAGAGAGGTGGTCTGGGACTACTTTTAAGATGTAGCTTGTAAAAATTTTCTCTTGTTTGGAAGGACAAAAAAGTTTTGACATTTCTTTCCTTTTTCCACTTTTATCTTACTCAGGCACATTCAAATTGGATCAAGAGATCTATGCTTTCAAGGGCGGACCAAAGAATTTTTCATGAGGCAGGTCAAATTAAAGTTTTTAAATTTTGATCAAGGAAAAAATCTCATTTTTTAAAATTCTTATATACAACAAGTGAATTTTTTTTTTAATTTATATCTAAATCTTTTAAAATGATTTTTTTTTAGGCAGGGCCAAGGCCCAAGCAGGCCCTACCTTGGCTCTGCCCTTGTACCCTCTAATGCACTTGGTGTTTAATTTAAGATGCGAAATTTCTCTCGGGCATGGTATCCTTTCTACTTGAAGATAGACCAACCGCACATCAAGTACATATTCAATAAATTGTCTCATTCCTGGATGAAGTATGTCACATATATATGCTAGTTTAGTCTTGATGACAAAATACCATAGAAGCATTTATGGGGTACATGTACATATGAGATAATCAAAATTCTTGTCTATTAATTTAGAACCAACTGAATCGGATTTTTTTTTTCATAAATTGTGGGTCAATATTTCGAGGTTACTTTTCCAAGTAACCTGCGACTTGCAGTTGGGTTTGATATAGAGATTGGATAAGTTCAGTCCCTTACGAATCATGTGATATGAGAGTCCAAACTTTGGAAGGTAGAAGTAGAGAAGAAAGTGGAGGTCCAAGTAAAAAAATGTCATTACTCACGATTTTAGCTATATTGGTAAATCCACGGTGTTTAATTAGTTTCATCTTCGTCCTTATCTCCATTTCTGAGGTGACTTGAGGTGACTTGTAGGTTAAAGGCATTTTACATGGAACAACACAACTTTTTTGAGCACTTGATTAGTCAAGTGATTTTACCATTTCCACTGTAATGCCTTAACAAACAATCTGCTTCGCTCTACCACTTTTAACTTCCTTTTCCATCACATGAACGTGGTGAAATGTGAAGCTGGTTATGTAAGCAATGTTGGTGCATGAAATTTTATATACCAGAACGATTAATAACAAAAATACCCTTATTTAAATGAAAAAGGAAACTTTTTGCAACGACAAAACAAATGTAAAAAAATGAAAAGACTCAAAATGATATTTTTTTTCAATAATTAAAAAAATGTCTCTTTTTCCCTTTCTACGCACACAACTCTGTCTTCTTGAAACGGCTTTAGTTGTTGAGGCGGAGCCGGTGGCTAATTAAATCCCACTATGACAACTCAGGTTTGGTAAAGTCCAAAGAGAATTTAAGGATAATTTTTTTTTTAAGAAAGTCCTTTTTAGATTTTTAACTTTTTCAGTATCAGTTTTTTTGATCTCTATAAAAGGATTTTGGTTTTTATTGACCAAGGGTATTTTGGTCATTTTATACCCTAGTGCACAACCTCTTCTGCTCCAAAGGTGCATGTAACCAGCTTGAGAACTAAAAAGCGAGATACTGGTTATGTAACAGGGAGTTCATCACTATTTCCGGTTGCCTTATCTTCCTGCTATTTGAGACGCGCTTTCATCAATTTCCCTTCGCAATAACGTGGTTGAAATCGATTTGCCTTGGACGCAGAATCCTTGGCTAATTATTAATGACGGCATTTAAAATTCCTCTACCAAATGTACCTTTCACACTTTTTTTTTTAAACCACTGTATATCTAAGTTTCTAACTACATCACCTGGTCGATCCTCTAAATGCTCAGAATTGTCAAAGTACATAGAAAATTAAATAAATTTAATGAGATCTAAAGTGAAGGAGCATAAGCTCGAGCGAAGTACTGATTATATAACAGACTTCGTCCTTAGTTCCAGTTGCCTTCTGTTGCACATCAATTTCCTTAGAAACCAATATGGCGTTGCAAACATTGCTCATTTTTTCCACTATTCTCGGCCTTCTGCACATTTGCTGAGCTCTTATGGAGTTCGTAAGGTGGGTTTAGTGGTTCATGGCGCAAGTTCGTAAGGTGGGTTTAGTGGTTCATGACAGGCGCGATTCATTTTTACTTTGCGCTGTGGTGGTCTTATGATATACCCTTCAACTCAAGAGTCGTGCATGCCATCATTTGTAATATAAAAAAATAGCACCCAAGATAATCAAATTAAAGACATGTTGCTTTATTGGTTATACAAATCGAATATATTCTTGAGACGTGCTTTTTTTTCAGTTTTTTGAGGTGGAAACTGGAAAGGTTGGTGAGGAAGAACTACTTGTTAATTCTTAATGTAAGGAAAAGAAATCCCTCTACCTACTGTCCTTTTCAGGCTTTCACACAATTTCCCTTAAATGTTCATAGCTGTCAAAGCACAAAGAAATAAATTTAAAGCGAACTAAAGTGGTGGTACGATATTGGTTATGTAACAAAGAGTTCGTCATTAATTTTGCTTGCTTTTTATTGCTCATCAATTTACTTGGAAACCACGTTGCTCATTCTTTCCACTATTCTCAGCGTTCTGCACATTTGCACATTTGCACATTTGCTGAGCTCTTATAGAGATTGCAAGGTGGGTTTTGCGGTGCCACCCTTTCGGGCATTGTTGCAAAGTAGGACTCATATTCAGCACCTGTGTCTGTATAAGGAGTAGGACTCATTTATTATTAGTTTCATATTGAGCGCTACCCTTTGATCGATGGTGTCCTTCTATGGAGTCAGTGGTGGAGCGCAAGCTTGATAATTGGCCATAAAACAAGAGGCTTGATAATTGGCCACAATGGTACGGGTGTGGGTATGGAGTACGGATACGGGTATGGGTATGAGTACAACATTTTTTAAAATTTGGTATGAGTACGGTGACTATTATATATGATAATTAATTATTATTATATACTTTAATTTCAAAAAATTGAAAAAACCAAGCAATGTTCCTTCAAGTTCCTTCCATCTTGTTACATCTTGAATTACAACAAATACAATACAACAATACAATAGACACTCTTCCGCAAGCAAGGTAACCCCACTTGAGACCATAGAACACTAGATAGGGCAAGTTCTCAAATCATCTGCACAGGTAGATAGGAACCATAGACATGAACAAAAGGCGTAAGCCTCTTTATCTTCAGAAGTCAAAACTAGCCTCGGTTTTTCCCTATGAGACAGAGAGAAAGAAAGAGAGTTGTGGCAGTTCTCGAAGAGCAACGTTGTCGCCCGGTCTCTAGCCGGCTTACAGAGAGAAAGAAATAGAGTTGTGGCAGTAATTTGCCAAAGATTTTTCAGTTTTGGTTAATCAATCTTGGGGCCGTAAAGGTGCTCAATCTGCCCAACTTCTTGGTTGTCTCAAAATTTTCGTTTTGGATCATGTCAGTCCATTAACTCTTCTATTTGCTCGTGCTTAAGTAAGAATACAGATATAGATTTCCAATGCAGCATGGCAAGTGAGCGTAGGAGATAAGGGGCACCAAAAATGCCTCTGCATAGAAGCATAAGATAGGGCCATGTTAGGCGAAGAACACGAGCCACCACCCTCTCAAGATGAAGAACACAGCTTTCAGGAAGAAAATTTGAGCATATATACGGTAACAACAGATTGAAAATGTCAATTGCATTTTTCAATCAAGGATTCAACTTTCAAGAGACAAAAAAATAAGATTGGGCATCAAGAGACAAAACCCTCAATACCGCCGCCGCAGTCCGTCGCCGGCATCCAGTCGTCGTCCGCCGCCGTCCGTCACCAGCCGCCGTCCGACGCCGCTGCCCAAGCTTGCTAATTGCTTGCCAAGAGCTCACTGCCGAAGGAAGGAAGAACAAAGTCGAGTCGAGGTAGGTTTTTGACTTCTCGGTTGTTATGGTATGGTTTGGATCTGGTTCTGATTCGGAACCAGATCCAAACGTACCAAAACGTACCGGCATACCGGTATTGCCGTACCGGTGTACCAGTATGGGTACGACGCCCAAATCAGCGTACCACTGTGACATAGATTACGACAATGACTAGAGCAAAAGAAACATCAAAGAAGGAAACGAGATGTTTGAGAATTTTGGAAGTTCTTTCATAGGAAGAACATGAAAAAGTTGGGAGTTACGGGAATTTTGTTAAGAGATTTCTGTAACACAATGAGGTACATGAAATCTGTCTGATCACAACCAGTCTCGTGCATTACAAAAAGATTTCAGCAACGTTAGAAAACAAATGGGGTCCGATACATAGCCACTGGAACACTTCCATAACATAGGGCGCTTGTTGTGCCATAAGCGCATGAACAAGTCATTCCTTCCCCAATGTAGGAAATGTTGTGTTATAGGGAGAAAGCTATGCCCAACTATGACGCAATTTCCTTGTGTGTTTAGTGAAGCACCATGAGTAGTGGGAAAAATCTATTGATGTCTTTGTAATGTTATCATCTTTGGGATCTTCCCTAAACAATACTATTTGATTAGTCTTATCGTGGTTCAACTCATGTTTAGAGAAGTTCAATGCAAGTTAAGGACTTCATTATATCTTATTTGAATCAGATATTCAACCAAACCATTCCGAAAAAATCGGATCTAGAACAAAATTAGCATTTATTAAGAAATCAGATTGGATTCAAATTTCAGGAATGACATCCATTCGGATTCAAATATACATAAATATCTAATTGGATTCAGATTGAATTTAGTTATAAATAAAAAACATATTTCAAATAATCTTATATTTTGAAATTGGCTAGATTCAGTTGAAAATGTAGATTTGGATTCAGATATGAATGTAAAAATCTGATTCAGATCAAATTCAGATTATGAAATCAGATTTCGGATTCTGATTCATATTCAGGTATAATTTTTCTTCGTTCGTATTAGAATCACAGTATTTGAATATCCAAAAAAAATGGATATGGTTAAAATACTTAAAAGTACATTTTATTGGAAACTAAGTATATGAATATCCAAAAAAACAGATATTGTTAAAAGTATATTTGGTTCGAATCTAATCTGTTGGCTTCCCTAACGCAAACTATCATGGATCCAATCGACAACCCAATGTGGGGCACTAATTGGGACAACATTAATTTAGTCATCTTTCATACAGGAAAGGAAATTAAAGCAGATGGAACAGATGGAGATATAGGGCCCAAAGATGCATCGTATGAATTCAAATCCTTGTAGCTATCCTGTGGTCCAACGCAGTAGATATCGATTATTCCCACTTTTCCCTTGTATGAGACATAAACAGTCACCAAATCACCATTATGAACATCAATTATATACATTATTGGTACGTAGGCAACGATGTGCCTGTATCTCCTTGAGAATGTGTACAGCAGGTTCACACATACACTCTCCATTGACCTTTTTTATATCACGTTATGATCCACGCGAACAGGCAAATGCGTGTACCAGGACGTGAGGGGCGGAGCTTGTATTAATAAAGAATTTTGCTTCAATATTTTGATCTCAGTTAAGACATCTATGGTTTGCACTTGGAGTTGATCTGAACACGAGCTTAGTTTGGCCCCTATGAATTGTGACGTTATATCTGAGAGTCCCAGATTTGGGAGATGGAAGTAGAGATGAAAGTGGAAGCCCAAGGCAAAGTGATAGAAATTGGTCACAACAGTTTATTTAAAGAAAAGATAAAAAATCGGTTAAAAAGGTTGTCAAACAACAAATAAATACAAAGCATAGTGACAGTATCTATATCCTCACGTAGAGTAACATCTTCTTCCAAATTCACGATATATTACTAATTCCAAGCTCAGCCAGCTGCAATTTTTTCCTGTATTATGTGGAACTTTCTATAACATCCTGTCATTTGTGGCTAAGATTTAGACGCGCATCAGTAGCTACTAGTTGGCCTTCATGGGTTCCATGCATAAAAGTAGAACCACGAGATGTACCTTTTATCGGTTTCGTTTTCCATCTCAATTAATAATAGATTTGGATGCTGCTGCTTATTAATGAAAGAAATTGAAATCCAACTACCAATTACTTCTTATTTTTTAAAAGAAGTAGGTCACATGGAACGCTGGCTTTCTAAATCTTGCCACCTGCTTCATCAAATGCCACAAATATTCAGAACTGTCAATGAACTAGATTGAAAAGCTAGCTAATTAAAGTGGGAGTACTATTAGCTTGACAGCTTATGTAAGAGAGAGCTCTTTCCTGGTTTCCTTCGGTGCTTTCTCGATTTCCTTCGAAGCCAACATGGTGTTCCAAACGTTTCTCCTCCTTTCCACAGTTCTCGGCCTTCTGCACATTTGCAGAGATCTCATGGAGCTTGCATGGTGGGTTTGGGCCTCATTTCTAAGGCCAATGAGAAATCTGAAGGAGTATGGGCCGTGGGCGATTGTGACGGGTCCCACTGATGGAATAGGGAAGGAAATCGCCTTTCGCTTGGCTCGCCACCATGGCCTCAACTTGGTTCTTGTGGGTCGCGACCCGTCAAAGCTACGCTCGGTTTCCAGTGAGATACTCAAGATGAACAGATCCATAGAAGTAAGGAGCATCGAGGTCGATCTAGCAGGCGACGTCAACGAGGGAATGGAGAATATCAGGGAAGGGATCGGTGGCTTGGATATTGGTATTTTGATCAACAACGCAGGCACTGGTTATCCATATGCAAGGTTCCTGCATGAGGCGGATGAAGAGTTGGTAGCGAGAATCATCAGAGTGAATGTGGAGTTTGATAAGAAAGAATAATTGATTTGGCATAAAGTGTAAATCCTGTAAATGGCGTTTGATAAGAAAAAACAGTGTTCAACTAAGATAATTGATTTGTAACTATGAACTCAAATTCTTCCTTTTCCATTTTTCATCCATTCTTTCCCTCCATCCAAACAGAGCTTAAAGGGGGTGTTTGATGGTATCAAAAAGTTTTGATGAAAAATCTCTCTGCGTATAGNTAATTTCATCTACGAAATTATTGTTAGCTACGTCATGCTGGCCGGTTTATGCACATGCCACTTTAGAAAATTAGCACAATGTTAAAAAAATAAAAGAATATAATATGATTTGAAACCACCCAATGTTGAAATTGGCCTATTCCAAATCCATTCGGCTCATTGACCGTTAAAAGGGTGTTTTTATATTTTTAAAAATACGTTTAATCTTTTCCTATTTAATTTTTTGTTTATAGGTATTCTTGTACTTTCAAAAGGAAATAGCGTGTAATAACATTTCTTCCTGATTCATTCATTTGAATCGGAACCCATGCCTACTTACCAGTATGTCTGGCACTGCAACCTCTTTACTCAAATCAAATCTGACTGTTTACGAATTATTTCCGGTCAAGCTGCCGGGAGTCGGCTTTCCCACCTTTAAATTGATCAAATAATGGAGAGAACTGGAAGAAAAGAGTTCAAAACAAGCTTCCATTGGAAGAGTCCAAAAGTCATCGTGTTTTTTAATTATTAAGTTCACGGGGCCTACACCCACCAAAAAAATTTAGGCAAATAAGGGTTAACTACTCAGGTCCTTGCTCAAATTCTCTGGTTTCCTTTCTGATCGTTGTCACCCTTGGGCCTCCAAGAGTGGATCCGTTGTGAAAGAATGGAGGCTGAAGCCATAGCCAGAGTCCTTGCAGCTCTAGGGTTTGCTTGGCTCTTTAAGTCCACTGTTCTTTTCTTGATTTGGGTTTGGAAGACCTTCCTAAGGCCTGGGAGAGCGCTGAAGGAGCAATACGGCTCATGGGCACTGATCACAGGCGCTACGGATGGCATAGGAAAAGCTCTTGCTTTTTCCCTCGGGAAAAAGGGCCTAAACTTGGTGCTGGTGGGAAGGAATCCTGAGAAACTGGGCTCTGTTTCCCATGAGATACGTGAGAGTGATGAGAAGATAGAGGTGAAGAGCGTTGTGGTGGACTTCTCTAGAGATGAAATTGATGAAGGGATCAAGGTGATTGAGGAGGAGATTCAAGATCTGGACCTTGGGTTGGTGGTGAACAACGTCGGGGTGTGCTACCCGATGTACATGCATGAGGTTGGGGAGCAGCAGTTGCAGGAGGTGATTAGGGTGAACGTGGGGGCAGTCACCAGGGTCACTCACATGGTCCTTCCCCACATGATGAAGAGGAAAAAGAAGAAGAAAGGAGCCATTGTTAACATTGGTTCAGCTGCTGCTCTGTCCTTCTGCGGCTTCCCACTTCTCACAGTCTATTGTGCAACAAAGAGGTATCTCTCTGTTTCTCCCTCACTCTGTCTCTCTTTCCCTCTGTCAGGGGTGTGGCTTCAGAAATGAACCTTTTCAGGTACTTGGATAAATTTTCTAGAAGTTTGCACATGGAGTACAGGAGGCTTGGAATCGACGTACAATGCCAGGTTTGGTGTTCCTATCTTCCTCCTTTCCAACATAGTTAAAGACTATTGGAACACGGTTTTCTTTGATACGCCGAAATGCTAGAATCTGTCTTGACCTGCTCCTGTCTCACAAGTTTCGTTGTTTTCATGTAGGTTGCTTACTTATTTATACGTTAAATGCTCGTTAGGCTAACTATGCCATGAATCTGCCTAGAAGTTGAAGCATATTCATAGAGTAGCTTTTAAGATGTTCTATGAATCTGTCTTAATGTTTGAGTTATATTCATAAAACACTTTGAGTTATATTCATAAAACACTTACCTACTGTCCTGTTTACATATAAGGTAAACAGACCCTTTATAGAATTTTTGAAATAGTTGCTCAAGATTGTTGACTCCACTACTTTGTTGAGAGCTTTTTATTTCTAAATTATAGCAAACCAACACAGGTAATTCTTATCTCTCATGTGAGAATATTGTTATGACTCCGAAAAAAGTAGTAAGAATGTTAATTGATTCTACTGTTGATTATGCTTCATGTAGACGCCTCTGTTTGTCGCGACAAAGATGACAGGGCTGGAGAGGTCATTCTTTTTTGTCGCCTCACCGGAAGAATATGCGGAGTCGAGCATCCGATGGATGGGGTATGAGGGGAGCTGCAACCCATTCTGGGGTCACGCAGTGCAGTGCTGGATGGCAAGCCTTCTTCCTCAACGTCTGCTAGATTGTTTCCTTCTTCGCTTTGTCCATGACCAAGCGGACAAACGACCGCCCCGACTTGCAGATGAATCATCTGCTTCAAGCACTTGATCAGTTTTTCATGTTAATGAAGGAACTGCAGAAAACTTCCTTGTTGCCGACTCACTTTTGGCGTCCACCAGTTCAAGATATCTTTTGCGGACTAAACTACAAAAACAAGTAGACTGTTTTTGGACAAAAAATATCATCATTTGGTATGCTCAGACGTTGATCTTGCACATCTATCATCTCCTTTTCCTTCGCAGGTTCGCAAGTATTGCTCGCATTTGGTTCATTTTCTGAACTAATGTATCTGTTGTCCACCCTGATGCAATACATAAACTCATAACTGTATTGTAGCGCTACCCGTGCATAGCACAACCCAAACATCAAACATGAAATTATTAGATTCTGCTCCAATAATCAACAGCATTTTACTCTTATGCCCATTAACAAACCCCATGCAACCTTTTTGTCATTGTTTCTATATCTCTAAAATTTGAGTCAGATTCATAAAACTCTTTTTATTATGTTTCATGAATTTGTCTGAATTTTAAGTCATATTCATGGAATTGCCAAGCACCCCCAAGAGTGCAAAGCGTGAAATACATGAGTGTATAATGACAAAAATTACCCCCACTAACATAAAGGAAAGAAACTATTTGAAAGGGGTATAACGAGAAAGTGAAAAAAGTTTAAAAAAATATATATAAAATATACATTTCTTTATAAAAAAAAAATTGAAGAATACACCCAACCCTCGTTGGTGCATGCTTCTTATCTCAATCCCCAAGTAAATGACTTGCTTTGTTGGGCATAGTTCAAATTTTTTTTTTTATTACAATAAAACTTAAAAGTTATGAATTGGGTATGGTCCATACTCTATCCAAAACATGCCCCTTTGCTTCGACCC
This sequence comes from Nymphaea thermarum, assembly GCA_011799765.1. NCBI lineage: Eukaryota > Viridiplantae > Streptophyta > Magnoliopsida > Nymphaeales > Nymphaeaceae > Nymphaea > Nymphaea thermarum. The sequence continues at coordinate 66,524 of JAANDH010000290.1, read as the reverse complement.
GTCACAAAACGTTGTGCTGTGGCTCGTATGAGGTCGCCTAGTTTTCTGTCAGAGCTTATTGGCCGCCATTTTTTATTCTGCGTTGATATCAGAAGGGCAAGCTCTTCTCCTGATTTGCTCAGTTCTTCTTCTGTCCATATCGGTCTTGTGAAGCTACGGAGGCTCTGCTCCACTCATTTGTTGATAAATCATCCCTCAGCTCGACCAGCGATCAAAAGTTTGGGTGGGAACGGCCTCACCCCAATTAATTGAAAAAAAAAATTATATTACAAAAATTAAAAAATTTTGGATATGCTTTGGCATATGTTTAGTTAACTCTTCCAGCTATGCAACTAGCACCATGCATATGCTTTGGCATATTGATTTGTTGTGTAGTGCATTAAAAATAAAAGAACCATAATTATCATCTACCCAATAAAGAAGGGGAAGGAGGAGCTGTGACAGAACCAATATGTGAAAAAAGAAAATCAATAACAAATGGCCCAATGCCAAACCCTGCTGGTTAGGCTAAGTATCTTGAGAATCAAAGCAATATAGTTTTGTCAATTTCATCCGATATGTTCTTTGCAAAACAATTTCTGTTTTAATGAAAAGTTAGCAAGAATAGATTATAAGGTGGACAACAAGTGGAGAAAAATTAGCCGATAAAAATCACGCAAAGCAGCAACTAGTAGTTGTGCAAGACTTACCATTAATGCAGGAGTTGTCGTGGAGAGAAAGCCCTTTCTGAATCATTGCCAAAACAAAAAACAGAGATAAGTGCAGAAAATGAGGTAAGTTATAGCAGTTACCATACGTCTACCAGTATGGCTAGTAAGAAAATGCAGTTTAGAATAATCAGAAACAAAATAAGTTAGTACAGAAGACTCACCAAAGAAATGCAGCAGATTAGAGGACCCAACCTAAGTCAGAGATCCTGCACATCGATGAAATGGTTACTGAAGTCGTGCAAGTCACCCACCATCTAGAAAACGACGTATCTGGCCATGATCGGTCAAAAAAAAAAAGGGAAGAACAAAGGGGATACTCCACGCCTCTGTGGGTCGGTCATGGCCAGGACACACCTCCCGTCGGAGGACACTATGCTGAAGCGATGGCAGGCTAGGAAGGGTACAAAAAAGGGAAACAAATAAGAAGAATAAAGGGTGAGTGAGTGGCATACCTATTGTTGGAGAGGGAGAGAGTTGAACCAGGACTGCAATGGTGGCTATTTGCACTGCTAATGGGTGGACGAAGGAGAAGAATGCGACTTCGTGGGGAGGAGGGTTTCTTCGCACGAGCAACGCAGGCGCGGGGGAAGAAAGCTTCGCGGGCGGTTCAGAATTTTGATTCCGGAATCAAAATCGGACCACCCAGGGTCGGGTTTTGTTTCCGGAATTTTCATTCCAGAATTGGCCCTCGATTCTGGAATCAAAATTTCATGTTTGATTCAGCAGTTCCATGAATTCCTGCTAATCAAACGCCCTTCACACTTGTTAGAATCTACAGCGATTGGGAAAAAGTCCACGCAAAATTTATGTCAAATCTTCTTTCATTCATGTCTCTAAATTGATGCAATGTTGTTTTGTATCTACTTCTTAACATGTATTGATGTTTTAAAGTGTCTTCAGTAACAACTAACACAATCAAAACAAGGTAAAAAGAGAAAAGGGACAGCAATTTTTCTTCCGTGAGGAGGAAGAATCTTGAGCAGCAGAAACCATAAAAATTTCTATTAAGAAGGGAGCACAAGGACCAACCTTCTACCAGCACAGTGATCTGGTGGGTGAAAAGAAGCGGGAAGATTTATCACAATACCGAGGTGAACACAGAAAAACTGAGCAAATCAGGGGCAGGGCTTGCCCTTCTGATCTCAACACAGGATCGAATATCTGCTGTACCACGATATAAAGGGAGGAAAGAAGCCCTGATGGAAAACTAAAGGACCTCATACGAACCACAGACCAGGCTGAGGCCGAGTGCAACGTTTGGTGACAGCGGTCGAGGCAAATGGGTATGTTTTGGTTCGACTTTGGATCATACTCGATTCATAACTTTTACATCAATAAACTAAAATTTTTAAATTTTACACATAAAATTTTGTGAATTTTAAAAGTACAAGCGGGGTCTATGAGCCCACTAGAGAATCATTTATTTTGTGATCTCTGCAGCCTCTAATATTGAAGGAAGCAAGTAGGTGTTCTATATATATATATATATAATATATAGAGTGTCCATCTTATGAGAGCTTATGAGGATGAGCAACGTATTATAAGGAGGAATATTCCTGAACATGGTTGGGAGGGCAGAATGATCGTGAATATATATATATATATATATATATATATAGATATATATATATATATATATATATATATATATATATATATATATATATATATATATATATAAAGATGGACACCGTTGTCGGTGATCAAGAAGATGATAAACTTGATTGGATCAGCTTTCTTTCTGGATTCATTCTTTTTCACCACCCACTTTTTATATATGTTCCTTTTGTGGTTTTGGATCTCTTTCAGGCCATGATTAATCTGATCTTTTCATGTGTATATTTCGCATCCCTTGGGATTTAATGTCATATCCACACTTGAGCGATTTTTAAATTTATCGACGATTTTAAAAAGCTCTCGTACAGAAAAGTGGCGCAAGAAAATCCGAACATTTATGCACCATTGGGCTCACGCCCTCATCCAAAATACAATCTTGAGTTGGACTTGCTTAGTTAATACGCATTTAGCTACTTGTTTATCATATTTCAGCATTTATTTTGTAGACGTGACCAGTTGAGTTTAAATAAGTGAGTTCTTACAACTTGAACTGGACTTGTTTGACATTTCAAGCATACATTTGAACTCAAGCTCTACTCGTTTATAAACAAATGGAGTTTTGATGAGTGCTCAAACTGACTCGACTCATTATGCAGCCCTATTTGGAAGGTGCTAACTGCTACACGGTTTAATCTAAGTGTATTTAAAATATAAACACTAAACTTAGGTTAGACTTCCGAGAATTGGATCCTAAACAAGTTTGGTTCATTTGAACTTCATTAAGCTCGTGGGGTGTGACAAGAATATGTACAATATGTTTCACAATATTATCACGAAAAAAAGATAGTTCTCTAGTGGGTTTGACATGTGTCTCACGAACGTGAAGTTTCGTGTTAAAAGTAAAATTTTTATTAAATGGTTCGAGCTAGCTGTCTCAGCTGTGCTCAAGCTCTAGTTATGGCTCAAGGCACTAGAGTTAGAGTTTGAGCTGGCTCAGTTAGGCTCAAACTTGGCTTGTATCCAAGCTTAAGCAAAAGACATGGTTTCAAACGAAAGTTCTCACTCAAGTGAAAGGTATTTGCATCCAGATGAAAAGAAAAAGGAAATAATCGTCATTTTACCTATACAAGTCATTGACAAACTTTTGTCTCCGATGCTTCAAGTTGTCAATCTCATTGCTGTATTGGATTAACCACATCCGGTTTTTTCATCTTTGTATTTTACTTCCAGGTGTAGCTCCGTTGTCACGTATGATTTTCAGCTATGTTTTTTTTGGGTGCTGATCATTCGTATGTTTGTTTCCACCCTGATTTTGTATAGCTTTTTCTGATTAATTAAAAGTAAAGGGACACCCAGATCCCAACATCCACAGCGTTAGGAAATGAAGTTGTAATGAAATTATGGGGAGAGAGAGAGAGAGAGAGAGAGAGAAAGAGAGAGACAGAGACACATACTTTCTTTTATTTATTCAAGTTTCAACAGTAACATCAAAATACAAAATTGTGAACAAAAAAGAAAAGAACATGTGGAATACAAACAACATGGGATTGACATTCAATGTCAGGTACGCTCTACGCAGGCAGACACACAGTAGCTTGAGCTTTTAGATTAATTAGGACTGCCTAGGCATTTGCTGGGGTAGCCAGTTGATATATATATATATAAGAGAGAGAGAGAGAGAGAGGGAGAGATTGGTAGAAACCAGACAGCTAGAGGTCAGGGATAAAAACCAGACGCTTTAATTTGGGATATTTAAAATGTTCTTTTAGCAATCTAACCTTATTGATATGATCTTAAGAACATGTTGATGCAAAACCTATATTAAAGTTGATCATTTGTTAAACTGTAATAGTGTTTTTACAATAAGAAGGAAATGAATGTTCCACATAGCATCAAGATTTTGATAATGAAAAATATATATATTTCTCATAAAAACAACAAAAGATGATTTATGTCAAAATAGTGTATATAAATATATTAAGATGTTTATATTTTGTCTAAAATAACATTTTAACCAAAAATTTAAGGGTCAATTTTTTATCCCTGACCTAAGTATTTGGTTTCTCTCTCTCTCTCTCTCTCTCTCTCTCTCTTATATATATATATATATATATATATATATATATATATATATATATATATATAAGAGAGAGAGAGAGAGACAGAGAGAAATTGGTAGAAACCAGACAGTTAGAGGTAAGGGATAAACTAGACGCTTAAATTTGAGATATTTAAAATGTTCTTTTAGCCATCTAACCTTATTGATATGATTTTAAAAACATGTTGATGCAACGTACCCAAATAATGGGATGACAGTGATTTGTCAAGGAATTATGTCCTCCAACTAACTTTTGTTACTTGGCTATCAAACTAAAATTAATTTTTTTTTAATCCAAGGAATATATATATGTGCGTGTGTGTGTGTGTTGGAAAAATAATTTATAACATGTAAAATTTTTTAAAGGACAATATATTATGCAAAACAGAAATGGCAGAAACAATGTCTATACAATTGAAAACTCACAATGATAGAATTAAAACAGAATCATATAAAAGAAAAAGAAAACACTATTTTTTTAAAAGCATTCAAGGTGAATTTAACAATTTTTATCCAAGGAAACATATATATATATATAATAATAATAATAATAATAATAAACCTAGAAAAATATTTAGAAGCAATAATTTTGAATTTGAACAGCTCTTTCAAGGCTAACTAAGAAATCCTGTAAAAAAAAAAAAAAAAAAAAAAAAAAAAAAAAAAAAAAAAAAAAAAAAAAAAAAAAAAAAAAAAAAAAAAAAAAAAAAAAAAAAAAAAAAAAAAAAAAAAAAAAAAAAAAAAAAAAAAAAAAAAAAAAAAAAAAAAAAAAAAAAAAAAAAAAAAAAAAACCCAGCAAATTAAGTCCATTATGCAATACAGAAAATGGCGGAGACAATGCCTATACAGCAAGAAATCCAAATGCCAGAATTAGAAGTGAATCATATGAAAAGGCAATTTTTCTTAAGAAAACATCGTCTACTTTCCCTATTAAAAATCTTCTATCTTTTTGCTTTGTTCTAATTTTCACAAAAATGAGAACAGAATGAAATAGAGATTAAGAAACCTAATTAAAATCAACAAGCTCCCATAAGCACCCTCTTGTATGGTGTAGCTGGCCGAAGGCACGTAACCGGCACAAAAATTCTCAGGGGCGGTTCTTTATACTGGCACTAAGAGTGGTGCTGATTGATATTATCTATTAGTGTAAGAACAAATCGCAAGCGGTTGGATTGGGTGGCGTGTCATAGCTATGTCCTCCCTTCAAATCTTGGAAGGTACTATCTCAATGATATTGAGGAATGTTGAGCTTGGAATTAAAGATGCCATTATAAAGGGTAAATTGACTGGTTCTTGTCAATAATGGAAAGTGTAAACACCTCTTCAGTTTCTCTATTTCAGTGGGTCATTGTGCCTCCCTAGCCTGCTTAATCCATGCATCCTAATTAATTCTTTCACTCAAATGATATTTTCCCAGCTGTGTCTTACTCCAAAGGAGCCTCTCCCTGCGAAGAGTATGTATTCTCTAGCTTCTTTGTCAATTTGTACACGGTATAAAGCATGATCCGAAAATCTTACACTTGCGAGATCTGAAGCAATCTAGATCTTATAACTAACAGAGTTCTAATCAAGGGGGAAACTTTGGGTTTGTTCATTTTTCTCCACATGATCTAAGAAATGGTCTGGATCTTAAATTTACGGTTCTTAAAATTTTGCTGATTGGCAGAACCATGAATCTAAGCCACGCAGGTTTTGCACTAAGTCTGATGAAAGCTAGTTATATATATCCAAAATGTCAGTCGGCTGCTTTATTAATTTTGTGTATATATGATCTGATTGTCATGAAGAGGAGGATTATTTTGTGTTCAATCAATTTGGTTGTAGGCTCCGTTTTACGTGGCAACAAAGATGACAAAGATGGAGCCTTCCTTCTTCACTCCTTCAGCAGACGGCTACGCAGATTGGTGCATGAGTTGGATAGGAAAGGAGGCAGTGTGCACGCCCTATTGGACCCACTCCATACAGTGGTTTGCCGGACAGCTACTGCCGGATGTACTGCTAGAATGGTGGTCTCTTCGCCACTTCCATCTTAAGAGACAGAAGGGCATGATGTATGAGAATTCAAAGCACCTATGAGAGCATCATGATTTAACCCACTCTCATACCGGGCTCGGTCTCCTAGTCTATGAGATTTCAACCGCTATCTAGTATTTTGGATTCCAACATGAAGAAAAGACTGAACAATTTATAAGTCTCTCAATACTTTTCACTGTCTTAGATATGAGACTAAACTTTTGAGGTAACATTACAAAAAAAGATGGTTTCACCGACATGTAAAATATGATATAACGACGGTGAAAGTCAACTTTTACTCATGTTCAGAGCCAAAGAGAGAAGGAGATGTTGTACATATATTACAATAAGAAGTTTCATATGATCAATGGCAATGAAGGTACTTGCATTTCGACCCAAAACACACGACAAAATGTCAAATGAAGAACGGTATCATTAACAGGAAAAGAGAACTGGCAATCATTTAATGAAATGATCAAGGACATACTTGTTCATCATATCCAGGACCTCCCAAAGTCATGTGATGGCCATAGAATTCATTCGGCGGCCAAACAACCAAACTGTAGCAGTGGGGATGTGAGGCGTAGGTTGAAGGAGTTTCTGGTGCATCATATAACTGCTTATTCTGGACGTATAAGCCCATTTTGCTTATGTATGCAGCCTTCCCTACTCCTTCCCATGCAAACTCGCCACTCCCCATTTGAGTGCTTGTGTGCCTTCCATTTCTCTTCGTGTTCTTTATATGCCCTCCCCAAACAACCTGATCTGCCAAGGAAAATCTATTGCGATAATTTTTACTTGGCCAAAACCCGATCAGGTTGTCGTCGACGAAAAGATCCCAATCTCGATTATCATTCTGTTCACCCTGTTCACCATGAAAGGCATTAGAAATCGATAACATATAACTTTTTCCTCTCGATTAAAACTAATAATGTTTTTTCGTATTTTTTCTTTTGGTTTAATAATTTGTACTGCCTTGAGATTTTCAATCAGGAGAATTTGATTGACATATTAGTGCAACCGAAACACCTAAATTTCAAACCGATGGACTTAGCGCTCTATTGCATTTGTTCTAAAGGTTGCGAAAATTATTAGTTATAATATGAAGCATGCATATCACAATGTCACTTATATATGCAAAAATGCATTCGCTTGTAATGATCTATTGTATGTCGTTTGAAAAAATCTAGGTCGATTGAAATCGATACTGATAAGGTCTACTCTCATTCCAACCTAGGTCACAGATGCGCTGAAAATGATGGTGCACCCGAGTCTACTCGGTTGCAAACCGCCACAACACCCAACTCAGTCAAACCGAGTCCAATGTTATTGACTGCACCCATTCTTTTTTTGTCTTCTCTTATTTTTCCTTCTTCTTTTTCCCCTTTTCTCTCTCTCATCCCCCAATTTTATTTAATAAAGCTTCAAATTTTTGTATAAGATCAAGGTAAGCTTGATAAAGGAATTTAAAAAAATATAGATAAATAAAATTGCTTGTATAACAGATTATATATATATACACACATACACACACACACACACACACACACACACATATATATATATATATATATATATATATATATATATATATATATATATATATATATATATATACACATATATATGCATAAAATTTGAATTTTATTTATTGGTGTCAGTATATTTCTAGGCGATCAAATGGCCCTAATAGAATTGATTGGTGTGGTAGAGGGTTATTTACCTTTTTTATTCTAATTCTGATTTCGCGCTGATGCCATATGGTTGAGGTAGGACTGATTTCTCCACCACAGGGCATGTAATTGCTGTGTCGTACAAATTCCAGATCATTGTTCTCAACTGGTTCCTTTTTACTCTCACCGTGGAGGATTTTTGTATCATTCTGTAAAATCAAAGAAAGTTTACAAGGATTATGACATTTCAGAAGGGAAACGAGAATTTAACAGTGTATCATGTAGTAATGTTAATGAACAACCTTAGCTAAAACTATTATAATGCATACAATAATAACCTTGCATATGCAGTTCACCAATTTTCAAATGTGGTTTCAATTTATCACTCCCTAGCCAAAACATGTAAGTAGTTTTTCCACAAAATAGACTTTACCCATGTGATGGTCATGACACCAGAAGCCCCTCCTAAGATAAGCCTCTTAAGATCATGTGTTGCAAGTGCTTTTTACCCTTATATATTTGCAGCACAAAGATGGTCTTGAACACACACACACACACACACACAGAGAGAGAAGGTTGGTGCAATGGTTGGAGAAGGGGCTGGTTAGTGGCCAGTTCCCATTTTGAGTTCCCCGAGCATCAACCCCTTGAGCTACAAAACAGGGTGGTGGGGTACAAGTAGAAAAGTTGCAGAGGCAGCAACATAAGCACCAAAAGAAGGTATTGTACTTTAAATTAACAAAGGGTTGGATGGGAATCTCACATTTTTTATAGTGAGAAAATGAAATACTCCTCTACTCACACACACACACATACAAAGATAGGAAGAGGGGGAGAAAGAGAGAGGATGCAAGGACCATGACAACAACCACCCCTGCGCCCAGAGAACGCTATGAAATTTACATGTAACTTTAAAAAAAATTTGCTTTTTATATACAAAAATTTAAAAAATTATATTTTAACTCTTGTTAAACTTTTGAAACTATAATTTGGCTCTCCTTATGAAAACTTTGTAGCTCCACCCCTAGAGGGGGAAGGGAGAGAGAGAGAGAGAGAGAGAGAGAGAGAGAGAGCTTGAGTAGTCAACCCCAGAAGAGGGACAACTCCCACTTATTTGCATATTACAACGACATTTCTAGCACTAGTACTGGCATAAGAAAGAAATTACCGCAGTGACGAAATAAAACCGCGTTCTAGCATCTCCAAAAGAAGCAGGATCCACCTTCACCATTAACCCAAAAAAATGGTTAAATCGATTCATATAAAATAAAATAAAATAAAAAAATCAAAGAACTCTTGCTATCAGAGGAAGTAGTTTTTCCTTGATGCTGAAAAAGGAACCAAAGATACCATCCAACCGGCTTCCATTGTCAAAACTTTCCGGTCATGAGTAATGAATTTGACAGTCATATGTACACAGCTCATCTCATCAGATGTCTCAACAGTGGGTTGCCAAACGTTAAGAGATCCTTCACCTCCTGCATATTCTCCCTTGCTTGAACCTGCTATTGCAATCTATGATCCGTGCATGTCAATTGAAGAATTACGTTAGTAAGGATACATTGGTCATGCTGTGGTTAGTCTAGAAATCTAAGATCAATGTAATGGTGTAGCTAAAATGCGCAAACAATCAAGTCCAATAGCTACAAAGGAAGAACAGACGAAGAAGGAGCTAGGGAGAGAGGAAAAGGTATATATATATATATATATATATATTTGAAAGAAGATTGCAGACCTCATAGTCCTTAATAGAAGCCATTGGCTTTATAGTCGTGGATCTGAGAAAGAAGTTGGCACGTGATCTTGCAAAATCAGCAATAGCACTATGATTAAGCGGCCCTGCTTTGGTAGCCTTGAAAAATGGAATAGTTCCCGGTGGACACAGGTCGATCCTTCCCAACTTGTCACTACCCAATTCATGGGATTCGTTCTTTGCTGCTATTGTCCCTTGGGGCAAGAATTTTGCCCTTGACTGCAGCCACAATTAACACACAGACATAGATATAATGTTTAGACACTTTTGTTTCATACAACATGGGCAGTCTTAGATGTTGTTATGGCTTATTTTCATGATAAAACTGCTTTTATTTTACATAAATCAAGGTGCAGGGGGCAGGTGAGGGACTCTAAAAAAAAGGTGCATTTTAAAGCTAAAATGGTACTCGATATACATATAACAAGGTACATGTGTAATTGAATTAATGTACAAAAACTTTGATCAAAGTTCAACTGGGTTTCTTTCTCTGCAAACATGTCAAAACTTGGTGACAAAAACTGAAACAGAAGAAAATATTGATGACCCAATCAAAGGATAGAAGGAGAAAAACAATCTTTTGAAACAGGCAGAAAAGTTCTTCTTACTCAAATACCTATTAGAATAATATTAAATGTTTCCTAGTCAGAAATTTAAAATAGAAAAAGGAAAGAAAGAAAGAATACCAGTGCATTTTGTCTAATGAGAGGGTCTCTCATGGCAGGCTGACTGTAAAAGTCCACACAATCGATAATGTCCCCATTATCCAACTGAAAATTAGGAGAAGCCATTAGAACCAGAGATGTTGTTTGAAAAGCAAGGAAGCACAGCACTACTCTCTCTCTCTCTCTCTCTCTATATATATATATATATATATATATATATATATATATATATATATATATATATATATATATATATATACTTTTGAGTAGAGTCACTTAACTTTCTGATCAGGACCATCTATTTGATGCAAATGGATAAATAGTTGAGAGAAAAACATGGAGAAAATGGTGGAAATTAATACTAAATAACTAAAATACTCATCACTTTTTTTTTCTCTTTTTTTTTCTTTTAACCATCCATCCATCATGATGGTTCAAACGACTCTTATTAGATGGTAGGGTAACTCAATTTATATTGAAATATGTCTGCCAATGAATTTTGCTGGATAGATCTTTTTTAAAAAAATTGTAGCTGAAAACCATCACAATAGGTATATTAACAAGGATTGTGTTATACCGAGGGTTTCAAGGCTCTTACCGGTGGTTTTTAAGTTTTTCGGCAGTGGGGTTTTTTTTAAAAAAAAAAAATCCATCCAGCAACATCGGGCAGTCGGCAAATTTCAATTTTATACCCACACACATACGCATGTAGTCGATTTGGATTTTTTATAAAGCTACAGTGTCTGTTCATGTCAAAATTTCCTAACAACGCTCTCGATACTGATCATATGCAATTCCATCACATATTTAGATGCACAGATTCCTTACACATATGACGACCATTTTCAGTAACAGGTGCCAAAAACATGTCATTCCTTACACATATGAAAAGATTTCTTCGTGTGAAACATGCACGCATGCACTTATGCTTGTGGATTGGAAAATTGCGTGTCCTCCAACTACATGTATGATTTCAAATGAGTGATTTGGATCAAAGTATCACTATTGATTATTGGACATCGAGTGCTGCAACTAGGAAGCATCAGATGCAAACAAAGGCATATTCTTTCTTCTTCATTTTTTTATCTTTCAATGTTCCCCATACGAGATTGGAAGGCACTCGGCATGATATAAGATATAAGACATAATTATATGGGAAAACATGTTCCCAGTTTTTTAACAGAGATATTTGGTGAACTTTTTTTAAGTTCCATTTTTTACCTTATAGGGGAGGGGGTTTTCCATTTAACGAATATGAGTACTTTGATCATTTCTAACATAGAACATGTGATCCCTTGTTAGCGCCATAACATATAACCGGCTTCAAAGTTTTTGATTTAAAACAACCACTAACTATCTAAATTAATGAAATAGAAAAAGAGGATAAATAAAAAATAAGGAGAGAATACCAACTGTGATGGTCTTGAACGGAGGCTCGTCTGGATAATATTTTATCTTCAATGCTTGACTTAGCATGCCATGATTAAAGAAGAAGAAGAAGAAGAAGACACACAGAAGGAGAGGCACGTATCGAGTCATAGCAGGAGCGAAAACTTTAGCCTTGCGTGTCCGTCAAAGTGAACAATCGGCAATTTATAATGGGTATATGAAATTTTCAAGGAAAGAAAGTTATTTAATAAGTGAATTGATAAAAGAAATGCAGAAAAAATGGACACAAATCCTTTTCTTCTTTGAGAGAAAAAAATGTGAATTCAATTTTGTCATCTTCACTCATTTATCATAATAATGGACGTCATCCCCTTCTAATTTGGCTCATATATTTTAGTGGGTGATGACAATCTAACGTAAAATTGACACATTGATTACTTAAGTAGGAACTGAATAAGTAGTTCGTTTTTCTTTTTTGGTTAAAAGTTTATTAATCCAATCCACCAAGTAAACTTTTTCCATTGAGATGGATGAACATGCCAGAAAAGCAAGAGGAAAATATAATAAAATTCAAATCCTTCTCTTGTGGGGAACATATCTTTCGCTAGTCCTCTCTTGATCACTCTGAAGAACGGATGCAGGGGGATAGCCCCCCTAACCGCAGCAAAATTGATCGTTCATTAATTGTCATAACAATGGATACTGGCCGTTTTTAGTTTGGTTCATAGTGTCTAATAAGTAGTGATGTCAATCTAATGTCAAATTTAAATTACATTAGTTACATAAGAAGGGATAGTTTGAGAAGTTCATTTTTCTTTTTGTTAAAGTTGAATATCTCATTAAAAGGGTCGATTGTCATCTGTTAATTATTGTATCATTTGTTGATTAACTTTCTGTTAATAAAAGGGGACAGCACACCCCTGCAGGATTGCATTGGAAGGGATTTTTTAGTTGTCTTAGTAATTTTTTCATGTTTCGCGTTACGGCCGTGCGGTTGATCTTTTATCGAGTGTACAAATGCTATATATAGTGATCACCAAGCCTCGAAGACTTTACGAGAAAACATGGGGTATTAACAACCGGAATTATGATTCAATCTTTCATTTCCATATAATCCAAATGCAAGAAAGGAAGTCATATATGACTTGTTGCAGACAAAGTCGATGAAGATATATGGCGCAATGAATCTTCATATTTAATGAAAATCATGTAGGGCTGTCAACTTGGGGGATGGGATCCTTGGCCAAAGCAGGTATTATCTCGGGTATTAACAACCAGAATTATATTATGATTCAATCTTTCATTTCCATATAATCCAAATGCAAAAAAGGAAGTCATATGTGACTTGCTCCAGACAGAGTCGACCAAGATTTATGGCACGATGAAGCTTCGTATTTAATGAAAATCATGTAGGGGTGTCAACTTTTGGGATGGGGTCCTTGACCGAATCGGGTTATATATGCCCCTGTCAATTTCATGCGCACGCTTGTGATGCTACTACGTGATGACCGAAAGTTTTGGGATTCGATAATAGAAAATATGTCCAACAGCCAACGAATTTACTTAGTGAAAAATGCCCTCATGATGAAGGTGGGAATGATAGTGTTAGTCTGTATATACAAGTCATTATGACTAATATATTCGTCTGAGTGGCAAAAAAGTGCCTTTGTTTTTTTTTTCTCTCTCTCGTTCCTTTCATTATCTCGTATTATGTTGGTTATCTTAGATTTCTTTCACTGTCTCAGACGTTATGGACGTTATAAGGCTTGTTTCCTTATCTCATACATTTGCCGTTAATTTGAACGTTACAAGGCATGTTTTGTTATCTCACTAAATCGGTCGTTATCTCATAAGTTATATTATTCATTTTGTTATGTCATACCATTGTCGTTATCTTAAACGCTATAAGACTTACTTAGTAACCTCATACTTTTGTTGCTATTTCATATGCTATAAGATTTGCTTTGTTATCTCATACCTTAGTCATTATCTCAGGCAGGGACAGAGCCAGGATTTTTTTTAGAGGCAGGCTAAACAGTCCAACGAACTATAATATATATTATATTATATTTTATTTTATATATATATATATATATATATATATAATATATACACACACATTAGATAATATTTGCAAACCACAGTATAGTAGAAATAAACATATATCGTATATAATTTGCCCACGTCCTGAACGTGAAGCGCGACTTGTCCTATGGCATATTTAATAATTGCTTGTGTCATTAGCACAAAGCGTGATCTGTTCTCAGCAGATAAAGTGCTCTATTTCTATTACAGTGACGTAAGTGTGAACAGTGAACATAAGGTGGACATACAAAAACAAAAATAATATATCTTTCTGACTAACTAACTCCTCAGAACCTAGCCTTAAAAGTTGGGATTAATTAGGATGTTCAAGTTCTCAAAATTAACCTGCTTTACAAAGTATCATCCAAGAACTTCAGTGTCATCTAATTGCCCATCACCTACTCATGAATGTGTTCTCAAATTGTACAATCAGATCGAGAAAGGGAATTAGTCGTGGAAAATGTGCAGCAAAAAAAAAAAAAAGGACCAAGGTATGTCTTTCTCTCCAACTTGTTGTATATAATATTTCCTAGTCATAGCTTGTGGAACCAAAGAAACAAAGAACTAAAATATCAAAAGACAGGATGTACGTTACTAGATTGTCCTGTTAGAGACAAAAGAAGTCCATAAATGACAGGAAGGTATAAGCTAATTGCTAAGGCAAATTTGTAGTATGTACACCAGTGATTTCATGACATGAATATTACCAATTACATAGAGGGATATTACTAAGGTAGCCTAGGCATATTATTACAGCTATAACGGGAAGGTCGAAAATCAATGTGTACTATGTCACATGGGTGTGGGAACGAGTACGGCGATATGGGTACGAACACGGAAATTTTAAAATTTTGGATACGCGGATATGGCAAATTTTATATTCTCAAAAATAATAAAATAAAAAACATTAAATTAATAGTTCACTCTTATAAGAAAGTTTGTTTTATCACAAAAGTGCTGAGTATTTAAAAGAATTGTTCATGAAAATAATTGGCTGCATCACAACAAAATGATAAAATAAGAAAATAACATTAAATTAATAGTTTATTTTTTGGCGTGTCCCGTATTACATGGGCTAAACCCAAGTATCCGTGTGATAGAGATGTAGATAGAAACATTCAATAGGAAAGATTAAGAACCATACAATAGAACCCAATGCCAAACTCATGCACACAGTTGGATTTTAAGCAGAATAACATATATATTATCAAGCACCACCAACAAGGCAACAGATGAACATATCAAAGAAACTTCACTTGGAATGCACATTTAAATCAAGAATCACAAAATCATACGGAAGTGTTTAAAAACCTGTTAGCCACTAAATTCTTATGGATTGGGCCGCAAACAGTTCAGGTATAAATCAGCCAATGCATCATGATTCAAACCAGATATGAATACAAAAATTACTTGAAATTACCACGTAGAATCAATTTTCAGCCCTTCTTATAAGCATCATGCGAGCACTAATGTCAGATGATTTGCAAAAAGCCTTAGCTATGCAGCAGCAAGGTGAAAACAAATGGTTAAAAGAAGAGCTTATCAAACCAAATATTCCACCAAGTGCAAGACATCAAATGAGTGGTTCAACAGTATGATGTTCCCCTCAGAGGGCAGGAAATTTTCTGATTATTAGAGGACTACCTTGGAGTGCAGATTCAAGAAGTGATGCAAATAAAGTGATGCAAGCCAACATTCATATAAAGACCGTAATTTATAAAATTGATGCACTTAAACATTTTCCAATAATATGTCAATAGGATAATGATCAAGACTTGCAAACTCTGCAAATGTACAGAAGGAAATGTTGCTTTAAAGAGTGTCGATTGCATCAGAACATAGAAAACTGGACCACAGTGAGCTAGCTGAGAGTTGATTAACAACAACAAAAAAAAAAAAACATTTTCCTCGTAGTAGCCTCGTAGACGATGAAAGATGAATTTTTTGTTAGAACTCTTCGGTCTTCAAGTAGGAGAAGCCGCAGGCCAGCAAACAAACTGAAAGACAAGTGAGCACTGCCTAAATACAGAAGCGACGAAGTAGTCACGAATCCTACATGTTATCTCAAACGTTGTATGGCGTTATTTGTTCTTGTTCATTTTGTTATCTCAAAAGCTACAAGATCTAAGTCAAGAATGTCTACATGTTATAACATTGAAGTAAATATGCACATTGTACATCCTCCGTCACAAAAGCAGTATAAAAAATTCATAGATTGGTAGTATGATTCACCCTTGATGTACACTGTACAGAGGTATAAAAAGTTCATAGATTGGTAGTATGATTCACCCTTGACGTACACTGTACAGAGGGTGGCACACATAACCCATTCTCGTCATTAAGGCATTCCTACTTTTCTTTTGATGTGATTGGGACAGTCAACAACTCACCATTATGAACATTAATTATATATGTTCCTTATTAATGGAAGGATGTAACCGATATCTCCCTGAATATTTGATTTGGCGAATGAAGAGATCAGCTCCTGTGTACTCAACCTAAGTACTGGATCCAAACTCCTGCCACTAAGAAACGTTCAAAATGCATGATCTAGTGGATCTGCAATGTCAGGAAATTCAGGCAGAAAAATTCTGCACCAATCCTAGAAAGTTGTCGTCGAATCGTGAAGATGGTGGTCTCCTTGAATGTGCAGGAATTCTTCCAGTTAATCACATTATATACTAACGAATTGCAGCTTTCATTACACCCTAATGCCTGTCGCTAATTCACAAAATTTTTGTATGAACAACGCCCACCAAGAACCAGACTGCTTTGATGGTCCTGCCTCCTAAGAGGAAGGCCACCGAGCTTGGCTCAGAAGGATAATGTCAAAGGAAATTAATGCAGTCCTTTTCAACCACATCATTGAGCTTAATTTGCTTGTTAATTTGGAATAATGGCTTCAGTTTTGAGGAGGGAAACGAATTGATTGTTTCAGATTACTGCAGTAAATTTTTTTGTAGCAAGCAATGCAGTTCGTCAGTGGAGGAGGAGCATCGTACTCCTGGTGGTTGGGCAACTCAGAATTTAATTTTCGGACCAGCAGGCAGGATGGGTCATTAATGAAACTGTACCGAAAATAAACGGCCAAAGAAACAACTCGCAAGAAGCAGCCCATACCTGCTTACTATAAAAAAACTTGCTGAATTAGTAAGCGTTATTTCTGAGGTCCCAGAGAGAGAGAGAGAGAAAGAGAGAGAGAACACGGTTCCTCGTCATCCAAATATGCCACCAGAAGCAACATAGCCAAACCATCCAAAGGAAACGCTATCTCTTGGATTTCTGAATCGAGGTCACATGCAAAAATAGTACCTGATTGATGAAATCACTGGGGTCTCTTTATTAGTGCCTGGGCACAAATAGTAACAACTTGTAAACAGTTGAGGAGTTGTGCTGTTTCTGTGTACAATTTGCAGTGTAGTGCTGCCAAAGCATTTATTTTAGAATTTATTTCTCTTGTCTCCGACCACCAAAGATGCTAATTTGATTCTTTATTTCTTCTATATATGCTGGTCAGTTCCTCAAAACTCACGTTCTTCAAAGAAACCACCGATGGAGCTTCAAACTCTGCTCATTATTTCTGCAACTCTTGCCCTCTTCCATATTTCCAAAGCGTTCCTCGTTTTGGCAAAATGGGTTTGGGCTTCCTTCCTGCGGCCAGTGAAGGATCTCAAAGAGTACGGGTCATGGGCTATAGTTACAGGACCGACTGATGGCATCGGGAAGCAGCTTGCGTTCCTCTTGGCTGGACGCGGCCTCAACTTGGTCCTAGTTGGTCGCAACCCATCTAAGCTGAGCTCAGTCTCTAATAACATACTCAAACTACACAGCTCTACAGAAATAAAGAGCATTGTGGTTGATCTTGGGACTGAGGTCGACAAAGGGATGAAGAAGATCAAGGAAGGGATCAGTGGCCTGGATATCGGTATACTGATCAACAACGCAGGCACTGGCTATCCTTATGCCAGGTTCTTGCATGAGGCAGATGAAGAGTTGGTCGAGAGAATCATCAGAGTGAATGTGGAGTCCACTACTAAGCTCACCCACCTTGTGCTGCCTGACATGCTGAAGAAGAAGAAGGGAGCGATTGTCAACATTGGCTCTGGTGCTGGATCTCTTGTGCCTTCCTATCCTCTCAACACCATCTACGCCTCTACAAAAGCGTAAGCCTCTCTATCTCTATGTTTTACACTCTTAGATGGTTTCATGCAGGAAGCTGTTGAATTTGTCTCTCCTTTTTAGCTACCAAATTTAGAATTTGGTAACTCGCAGATCCTCAAATCCATAAACTCTTGAGGCGTGGAATGGTAGGTTTGGGAAAATATATATGCTCAAATAGTTCAGGTCTGAGCTTTCTCTAATAACTCATTGGAAAGAAGAAAAAAGATCATCCATTCTCGGAAGAAAAAATAACTAATAAAATGTGAGGTGAAGATCTGAAGCCCAAATACGAAAATATATTTGTGGTTTTTGTACTTTTTTTTGTTGTCGATGATTATTTAGTTGTGGTTTTGGAATTAACTTCTCAAGTTCTTACTTGCATACATATCAGAGGCTTTGAAAAATATCGTGGGGAAGGTCCACGATGAGAAGAGGCAACTAGCCAACTACTAATTTTTCTTATGAGTACGTGACAGAGACTTTTAATAGCCAATGGACTCTACTTTCGGAGATATCATCTAAATATGTCCCTCCTGCAGTGTTCAGTTCGTTAGGTTTCTTTCTTCCTCTTTTTTTTTTCATTCCTTCTCTCCGCGTCATTGCTCATCTATTCTATTTCACAATAACATTTCTTTGCGAAAAAAGTTCTTTTCTTTTATTGATGAAACATCAACATTTCCAAGATTTTAAAAGTGCTCAATTGATTGTTTCCTTTTTTGTGTAATCCGAGCGACTAAAAGTAAAATAATCAAACACGATCAAGCTCTATAATTGCTTCAAAAGGTTGAACATGCATAGCATTAAAATCTAAATTTGGTATATTGTTTTGCTTCCCCTTTTTCTTTCCAGAATTGGTGATAATGGTTGAGAAAGGGAGTAGGAGCCTCTTCAAATTTTTTCACCCTAGCACACAAACTTCCCCCTGAAAGATTCTGCACTCCAAACGGTATCTGCCCGCTGGCTCATATGCCGCTCCGTTGTGTCTGAAATGCAGTAAAGCCCCACTCTTAATCAAGACAACATATATATATATATATATATATATATATATATATATATATATATATATATATATATATATATATATATATATATATATATATATATATGCAGATGTGGAGGAACAATATTTATACCCAGAACACTCATTTTATGGGCACGCATGCTCATGTGTGTGTCACTATGTGCATTTACTCCTGCATTTATGCTGCTACCTCCACCATGGTTTTGGGATCATGACGCATGGCGTGAGTAGTGGGGAGAGCACAGGTGTTAGGTCCAGCTCTAGCAAATTTAATGGGGTAACATAGTTATCTGCCCATGAAAAGATTTGTTGCTCGATTAAATGAAATGAGTAGGGATGTCATTAAATGGATTTGGATTGTGAACATCATTTGAACCTGATATCCATCCAAAATGTTTAAAAAATTGGGATATTTAAAAAAATTTAACATCCGATCAAAATATCAGTTGGGATTTGGATTTAAGAAAAATAACATGTGATCTGATTTAGGATATCTACTTGGATTCAATTTCATATTTGATTTCTGTTTCAAACATGCAGACATATTTAACTTAAACCTCATGACCTTTTCCACAAATGTTGAGGTCTTGGCTATAAAAATAAAAATAGTAGAAGCAACCCTAGGGCATATCCGCCTAGTTGCTTAGCTAGGTCAGTTGGACACATGTTGAACTTTCATTACAGCTAGGGGGGAGCCAGAAAATTATGGCTAAGGGGCACCAAATATAAAATTTTAAATGTTAAGGGGCACCAACATGTAAGTAAAATAATCCTCAAAAATATCAATACAAAATTAAGAAATTTTTTGGGTTCTGTGTGGGCAACTGCCCACACCTCCCTCCGCCCCTGATTGCAGCCCTTGTCAAGGAAGAACTTCATTGAAATAAAACGACCCTTAGGTGCTAGGTACATGCATTATAAATTGTGTCGGCTGTTGAAAGCATTCGTATTGATGTGGAGAGGAAGGAAACATAGATAGCCAAAATGTTCTGCGTTCCTTTTGTCGTTCTGTTTTTCTCAATAATTATACCTCCAATAACAGATATCAATCCTTCCCTACAAACATAGCATAGTAAAAAAATCTCTCTCTCTCTCCCATCAATTTAAATGTCAATTGAATGTGAGAGAGAATACGGTATGAATGGAAGCTCCTCCTACCTGATCCAACTCATTTACACCCCTAAGGGCCTGACCTTCACTTGGACACAATAAACAGCTTGCATTTACTCTGCCTCACCTTGTCAGCGGGCATTTAAGGGACTGCTCTAAATAGTTTATTTTCTCGTTGAGAGCAGTGGCGGAGCCAACGTGGGGCAGGTGTGGGCGCCTGCTCATGCCAGCCCAAATATTTTCAAGAGCTCCCTCTCACTCTCCTGCCTACGCCAGCCATTTCTTCAATCTTCTTTCTCCCTCTCACTGTTCTGCTCACGCCAGCCAATTTTTTTCACTGTTTTGCCTACGCCAGCCAATTTTTCTGGCTCCGCCACTGGTTGAGAGTCATCTGTCTCCAATATTTTAATAGCAGCCCTCGAACATTTTAATTTTTCAAAAAGTGCACCCGTTAAGAAGGATTGGGACGTCGCTGTGTCATGATGAGTTTAGCTAATGCATTTACCTAACTTTGACGCTCAAGAGAGTATAAAAGAACTTCCGTTTCAAAAAAAAGGCCAAATAAAACACTAGGCCTGGGCATAGCCTTGGCCCGGACGACAAGCAGTTGGGTTTGGGTCGTGGCCTGGCCCCGTTAAAATTTAAATATACTTTTTAACATACAATAATATATAAATATAATTAATCACAATAAATTAAATATAGTTATATATAGAAATCAATAAAAATAATATGGAAAATACTTTATCGAGTCGATTGTGCTTAATCGAGCCAACCTTATCAGACCACTCGATGCCTATTTTCCAGGCTGAGTACCAAATACCCATCGGGCACCCGGCATGATGCTTAGGCTTATACACACTCTCTTTCTCACAAAAAATAAATAAATTATATATATATATATATATATACTGGATCTTCTCCATCTTAAGATTGATCTATTCTAAAAGGAAAATATTTTATAGTTTAAGCTTCTAACTTCATAAAATAACAAAAAAAATTATAGTTCTAGGAATGATCAATTATTAAAAAATTGTAATCTTTTCTTTTGGCAAAAGAAACAGATGTATGCAGCCTCAAGAGATGTATTGGCTGGGGGCAACGAGGTCTATTTCAAGGGGGTCTTTATTACAAAAATCATAATCACTGTTGCCCAGTGTGTCATTCACTTGGACCATAAAAAAAAACGTCTTGAAACATGTTTTATGGATCCCAAGTGAGGGGCCTGGGGGCTGTGATCTTTTTTTGGGGCTGTCCAAAAATAACCACTAACCTTGGAAAGAAGGGAAATGAAATTGATGTGAGGATGACATGCAAGCAACCACATGCATGGTAGATTGCATAAGGTGCATATAAAAGAGGGCATGAGGCCATGTGCATATTCTATTCTTTTTGGATGATTAATTGATGTGTAAGTGGAAGCATGGTTGGCGAAGGCAAATCAAGCGTTGAAAGTAGGCCTTGTAACTTATGGGACAAGGGGTTGAATAGATACTATTGTTCCCTTTATATGGTAAAATGAAATACTTTTCCTGCTCACCCAGAATATCAATATCATATATGTACTAGTATTGCATGCAAAGATTTAAAAACTTGCACAATTAAAAATTCCGAAAAGCGGTAACCCGTTTACCTTAAAACTGGTGCTCTTTAATGGAAGCCCGGATAGGATGCACCACCGGATTGGAATACAACGACTAGATTACAACTCTACATGCTGCAAATTTTTAACACACAGGCATATATGGATTTGATTATTATTCTGAAGAGGGAGAGAGAAAAGCTCAAAGAAAGGAAAGGATAACCTTTTTCTTATGCTAACAATAATGAATTTGCTCTTGCAGATATATTGCCCACTTTTCCAAAAGTCTTCACGTCGAATACAAA
The DNA here is from genome assembly GCA_011799765.1 of Nymphaea thermarum. NCBI lineage: Eukaryota > Viridiplantae > Streptophyta > Magnoliopsida > Nymphaeales > Nymphaeaceae > Nymphaea > Nymphaea thermarum. Next base: position 44,399 of record JAANDH010000290.1, on the reverse strand, counting down.
CAATTTGGCATTGATGTACAGTGTCAGGTATGTTCAACTAAGAACTTTGGAGTTTATATATATATATATATATAAACTGAGTGGTGATATTCAATTTATCTAGAGATCTAGCAATATCAAACCTGGGCCATCCATCTAAAATCTGGATGGCCCAAATCTCTCTTCTCTTTCTCTCCTTTCTTCCCTTCTCTCTCTTGCCCCCTCTTTCTCTTTCTCATCTTCCAAGGGAAACCCGACGGTTCTCCTTATGTGTGTGTGTAGACTAAAATCTGTTCGATGTTTAAAAATTAAAAATCTTGAAAGCACCATAAACTGTTGGTAAAAGCAGTACCATAAACTTTCATCAATGCTGCTGTAGCAACGACAAAGATAAACTTTAATTTTTTAGTCATCCATATATGTATATATGTGTGTGTGTGTGTCTGTGTGTGCGTGTGGAGTTTTAAGCTATGTGTGTCAAATATTGTTTGATAGTCTAAAATTAAAAATCTGCCGCTAAAAACTGTCAATTGAAAGTTCTGCCAAGTGAGCATTAGCGACTGTTTTACATTTAAAATCTGCAGGAAAACCATCATAAAAGATTGTAGATATGCCAACACAGGGTCCCCAACACACCATTAATGATTTTGGTTCACTTCTTGGCCTCAGGTTCCAATGTTTGTCGCAACAAAAATGGTCGCCAAGAAACCGTCCTTCTTAGTGCCGAGGGCCGATGAGTTCGCTAAGAGTTGCATGGATTGGATCGGCCACGAGTCTCTGTGTGTCCCTTATTGGCCTCACTTCTTGCACTCGCTTGCCCTCAGCCAGCTTCCTGATGCTCTGCTCAACTGGTGGTTGTTTCACCTCTTCCTTGGCCTCAGGAAGAAGGCGCAGATGAAGGACCAAACCAAGTGATCATAAGTACAAGAAGAGAGGGAGTATGCTGAATTATGCTTCCAAAATGGCACAGATTGCTCGCCTTCAATACTTCCCTTTCATATTATGTTATATATTTTCCTGTGGTGCTGTGTTATCCCAATGAATGTCCCTTATATGGTCAGGTGTTTCCTAATTAGGAGTTGCAAGTTGTCCAAATCTGGTTTATGGATTTTGTCAATCTCTAAGTATATGGAATCCGATTCCTACCTGACCTGAACTGTATTATGTTGACCTCGATCTGATACTTAACCGATAGCATCAAAAACTACTCCTATGTCATTACTGTTTCAAGCGTATGCATCTATTATAAACAATATTAGAGGTATAGAGGTAGACCTCTAAGAGTATCGTCAACATAGTTCAAAGTATCGTCAAAAATATCGTTTTCCTGAAAATAGTTTTTCTTGAGTATTTTTTGAGCAAGTTCCTCTCCAAAAAAAATCTCAAGAAAAACTCCAGACTTTTCCCGATTTTTCGTTTTATTTGATTTTCTTCTAAATATCATGAGATTGTTGAAAATCTCTCGATATCTGTGACATTGATCGAACTTCATCATATGTCATTTCTTAAATCCGAATCAAACTGAATTTTAATTTAGACTAAATTAAAATTCAGTTTGATTCGGATTTAAGAAATGACATATGATGAAGTTCGATTCAAGCCGGTCTTGTTTTAAATATCCAGTACGGCAATTTAAGTTTGGGTTTGGATTCTGATTCAAAAGAATATCTTATATCCAATGTCTTTTCATTTAGAAAGTTCGCCCTCAACATATCATCATGTGCTTTGGATTCGGTTGTGTTTTTCAAAGTCAAATTCATATTTGGATCAGATTTTGATTGCGAATTTAAAATTGGATTTGGATGTGGTATTAGACTTTTCTTCATTCATATTCGAACCACAGAATTACAATCCATGAACATCTAATAAATTAAGGTTCATCAAACAAACAATCTTTCCATTTGTCACATCCTTAAATTATTATTTTTCATCTTTGTTCTTCTATATGGTATAAGAGCATTCTATCTGCACCCATGTGTCTAAATTCTCATAGCTTGATTGAGACCACTTGATATGGCCCATAAGGTGAGAATGAAAAAAAAAATACTATGGGAAAAGAAACCTCACTTTTTAATCAAATCTATAGGAGCTACAGGTTAATTGAAGGGGACACCGGACATCTTTATATCTATTAAGGTGCAAGTGAAACCAAGCAACAAAACATTACTAGAGATCTTTCTCCACAATTTGAGGCCATTGATTTTCATTAAGGTCGTCATTACTGGGCATCGTTTCCATTGTCAACGCATGAGCTCATGACAGTTGGGAATAAACAATTAAGTGGCGACAAAAAATTAGACTCTTCCTAGTTTTAAAAATAAGAAAAATTGAGAAAAACATTTATCAAAGGGAAATAACGAACCAAAATCTATATAACATATTATTATATGCAAGTAAGAACTTAATCCATATCTCTTATAAAAGCGAGTTCCGGTTAACTTCTTCAAGTTGAAAGCGTCCAAGAGAAGAGAAATCTAAGTTTTAAAAATATAAAAAATTAGCAACTTACTATTAAACTTGATTAACTTTGAAAAAAAAGAAAAGAATTGGTGGGTCGGACAAAATTTTGGACAGTTTAGTGCTTTCAGAAGTGAGATCAACCTCCAAAATGGAATCATTGTGATGGTCTTTCAGCTCTTCCTACATTTCTATGATGCATTTTCTTGCATGAAAATTAATAGCAGCAGTTATTATTACCACTCTTTCAGCACCTTCAAAAGTGCGTGTATATGGGCTTTCAATATTGACAGTAAAAGAACAAGCAGATTGAAACGACCAAAGAACTATGAACAAAATCGGTACACATTCAGATATTTAGGCGAAACAAGAAAATTCTAAGTATTATTGGATACTGGAAAATATGTATGGGGGTAAAATATACAGGCACATGAAAATGAATCTCATAAATTTAGAACAAATAAGACCTAAAAGCATAATCGATAGCATTTCGGTCATACTGCTTTGTTCCTTATTCTAATCGCCACGACCATTTTCGGTCATACTGCTTTGTTCCTTGTTCTAATCGCCACGGCCATCAATCTTAAAGTTAAAAAATGGACCTCAAAGAGGCACTTTGAATGTCATCATTATGTTAAAAGTTCCAACATACTTTGGAATGAAACCATTAAACATCAACTAGAGTCTATATACATGCAGCTGGTTACTAATAAGTTGAAGCCCCGCAGTAATTGTTGCATGCTCCTCTAGCAGGTGTAAGTTTTGAATACCAAAGAGACCTTCATCTCAGAGTTTTACCCTGTTGACAACTAAAGAAACTATAATTATGTAGAACATATTAAACTGAGAAATGGCAGCATCTTCATTACCAGTGGAAAAAGTAAACACTGATATAGGTAGGTATCACAGATCAGCAACGCTTCATTTTCATGTCGTTTCGGTTCCATGAAATTGGCATGAATTCCCCTTTTCATATCTTTGGGGTTGCATTAATATAGTTCCTAATTTTGAGTGAACCAACTTTTTCCTCGTGTCTACCCTTTGTGGATGCAGCTGAGTAGATGACTGGTAATGTGGGGGGCCTTATGCCCAACTGTTTGGTAACTAGGGTGTCCACCAGTAGAAGATAAGAAAAGAAGAGATTTTTTCCCTCAATGAGATGGACTTGCTAGTCTTGCATGTGTTTCATCTTAATAAAAAAAAAACATTTACTTGGTGGATTGAAATAATAAACTTTTAACAGGAAAGGAAATATGAACTTCCCAAACTTTTCCTTCGTAAGTAATTAATTTTAAATCTGGCGTTAGATTGACGCCACTCATTAAAATTTATGAACCACATTACCTTATTACGATAAATGGGTGAAGATAACAAAATTGGATTCACCAAATAAGTCAATTTCTCTCCCAAGGAAAAATCTTTCACCCAAATTTTATAAAGTTACAATTCACTTAATTTTCTTTCCCTCAGAATATTATAGACAATATATTATAAATTACCAATGTCTTCATTTTAATCGGGCCGGGCCCACACCGGGCTTGGGCTCAGGTTATACTAGTCGGGCCGGGCCAAGGTCGAGTTTGGGCTCAGGTTTTTCGAGTCGGGCCTGGCCAAGGTCGAGCTTGGGCTCGGGTTTTTCGAGTCGGGCTTGGCCTGAACCCGGTTTTTAGATGTTGGGCCGGCCCAGGCCTGATTCGTTATGTGGCTGGGCCGACCCGATGCCCAAGCTTGATTGGGGCCTTGGGTAATAAAAGATGCCCTCTTTTTATATTTTATTAATGTAAATACTTATTAGTTGTTTTACAAGGCAAAAAAAATGAAAAATGGGCCCATTGAAAATAGTTTGGTAGGAATGCGTGGGTTTATGCATAGCAGCAAAAGCACTATTCGTGGGGATCCTGAATGATTCAGATTCTCGGGAAAATTGAAAAATTCAGAAATAAAAGGTCACCTGGTCAGGAATGCCTTACAAGATTCTTCATTGATGCAACACTCAATGTCCATTCACAAATAGTAATATTTTAATGCAGATTACTTACTTGGAGTCATATATCTAATTAGAGAGCAATATTTTTTTCTTTGTTAGATTGGAGCACAAGTTTTCCAATTCATGCGGAGAGCGCACATGCATGCATTTCGCAAAATGACATGCTTTCGACACCTGTAAATGGAAAAGATAGCCATATGTGCACGGAATCTATGCACGCAAATAGTGGGATTGCATATGATCAAACATCAAGAGTTGCCAGAAAATTGGGACAGGAATCTAAAGTGTCATTACAAAGAGAATTGCTTCCATAAGTGGAGATTACTTAAGCCTATTGAATGTAAGCGCACTTTCCTTCTCTTTCTTTTGGTCCTCTTCCTCATCCTGTCTTTTCCGAGAGCAAAGAACCGTTTCTCTCCCCTGTTCCGTTCATATTCTATGTTGTGCATTTCTGTGCTGAGTTGCTGCGTTCTGAACCTTGTTCCTGTTCGTTTTTCCGCCGTTGATATATGTTACTAACTGAAGCATCATTTGTATTGCTTCTAATGGGAGAATGGAGATGTTCATTACGTGACTTTGTATTCATCACTTTAGGATTCTGATAGAATCTGTCACTAGGTCTTTTGTTTCCATGTATCTGTTTGGTGCTGCCAAACCAGGTACATGGAAACAAAAGACCTTACAGATTTTATACCAGAACTCTAGCAATCACGACAAAGTCTTATGCACACAATTTCAAAATCCTAAGCACTTAATGAACATCTCCATTCTCCCTTTATAAACAATGCCAACGATGCTTCAGTTAGTAACATATATCAATGGGGGAAAAAGCAACAGGAAGCATGCACGGAGCAAAAAAGAAGGAAAATGAGAAACTGAATCACACGCTGCATAAATCACATAATCTGAACCGCAGTCCAAAACAAAGTGGTATCCCTTCAGTCTTGGAGGATATTACGTTCCACTAAATGCCATAGAACAAAAAAGGAAAAGAAAATCGTCCATGCTCGATGAATTAGATACCAGTGGAAAGGAAACCCTTCGGCCCTAATGGATCAGAGCGAAGCAACTCAACACAGAAATGCACAACGTAGAAATAGGAACGGAACGAGGGAGAGAAACGATTCTTTCCCCTTGTTAAAGAAAGGATGGGGAAGAGAACCAAAAGACAGGGAAGGGAAAGTGCGCTTACATTCAACAGAGTAAAGCAAATGTCCCACTGATGAAGCAATTCATAATGAGAATATAGATCAACTTCATCGTCCCTGCGTTTCAAGGACCTGCAAGTGGAACCAAGCATGGTGACATCACTCTCGATCTTTCTTTAGAAGATGAGGTCATTGCTGTTCATAATGGTCGTCATCACTGAGTATTTTTTCATTGACAAAACATAAGCTCATGACATCCCATGACTACCATTAGATCATAATTGAGGTAATTAAGTTATATGTAACAGTTCAAATCACATTCTTAAAGGAATTTAAAATCTCTGTATAGTCTGTTACTTGGAGCTCAGCTCATTTTCCACCACTACACACTCCAACAGCAGTTGAATCCAAAACAACATGGAGAAAACCTTGTGAAGCAGCCCTTCTTCATCAGCACTAGAAAATTTCCCAGGAACTTTCCAGTTTTACTGTTCTTCGTCCCATTCGTCGGTCTTGTACGAGACAAGCGTGTCAACCTTGTGGATCTGCAAGAACCAAAAAGCACGAGAAGAATGAGAAGGCATGCCGGCGAGGAATCAGACGTGGAGTAATTCTGAATGATAGTTCAAGACGCAAGTGCTGGATGGTGAAAAAGGCATTTGTCTATGATCTTCTATTTCAGATTATGAAACAATTCTTCCAAGATGGGATCCCAATTACCTTTGTATCAAAAGAATGAAGCTTGACCATTTGTGCGTTCTTAATCAGTTTGGCGTCACTCTCCATCCAAGTTACTGGCACAGTCAAATCCTTATCAGTGTAGGCCAACACATCAAAGATACCTGCATAACACCCCCAACTTCATTTTCATGTAAGACAAGAAGAAGAAGGATTGCTAAATTAGATAGGGGATGAATCCATACAAGGCTCATCAAGACAGGGCAAATAAGTGATGCTAGAAGCAATCTGCCGCATAATGGCTTGGATTTCCCTCATTATCTCTTTATCACTCTTGGCTCTAGAAACACTGGACAACAAAGAATCAAAGGTAATGTCAACTACCGGCAAAGGGAACACAACAGAGAAAATTCATATTAAAATGGCTTTCATCTTCATTTGAGTGAACATACAAGGGATGCATAGAAACTAGGTGAAAAAGTTTACCCCTTTTCGACAACTTCGCCATCCGTTTCAATTTTGAAATTCCATCTCTCCAAGACCTCGGAGGTGGCCTTGCTCATGATCACGAGAACTACTCTCTGGAGCTTTCCAGATTCAAGCCATTCTGCGACATATTATGATGACAATAGTGCTTGAGACTAAGAGAAAAAAAATTAAATGCTCTTTTATTCGTTGGCCTTCTTGTTCAGATATTTTAATTTTACAGAAACGATTCCTCAAACAGATAATAATTACCAGATAGTTGGGTGGTTATGTTGGTGATGAAGGTCTTCACACCCTCGTCCTCTGTTAACAGCATGGGCAGGCCATATTTCTTCACCTTAACGAAGCTTTCTTCCGGATAAACGCCTCGATTGTACAGTATGCTGCAAACCCATACATTCAATGTTCAAAACCCTCTCTTCCTTCCTTAAACCAGTGCTTTTTCTTTTCCATTTTTCTTGAAAAGGAGTAGATCATACCTATTTGCCGCGTAGCCTGTTTCAAGCACAGATGAAAAGATTTCTCCGTTAAGAAAGAAATGCACTTAAAATATTGCGAATCAAGAACAAAGAAAAGAGAAAAATGGAAACAGAAAGTCGCGTTCTTCTAACATCTAAAGAATGACGCACCAAAGAATTCGCTGACGATGGCAGCGGATCCTTTCAACGTGATGATGTCCTTTGAGATCGTCCTGGACGCCGCCATTGCGTGCCTTTGTAACAGGATTGTTCTTTCACCACCTTCTGGTTTTCCCTTTTGCAGACGAGAAATGAACGATGGGGGCCACAAAGAGAGAGAGTGTGTGCGGAAACAAAGAAGAGAGAGTAATGCAGAAACGGGCGCGGAGGCTTCTTTTGTTGTGCCGAAAGGGAAAGAAGAAGAAAAGTGGGATGGTCTCCAACGGCTAGTTTTTTTGGTGTTGTCGTTCGAATTTGTGCACCTTCAACGGTAAGTAGCGATGGGCCCAGCCGCCTGTAAAATCAACCCTCCCCCTTCCCGAAACCACCGACTTTTGCGGTATTTGGGAACAAGGGAAAAGAAAAAATCCAGCATGCATTCGGCACCGTTCTCCATGAACATGAACGTTAGGATCTTGTCAATCATTCCCCAGATATTTGATTAGAGTACCCTGTTTTTGCCAGGAAAAATTTTTCTAGACCAAACGTCATGTTTGATTGATAGAAAAAAGAAGAGACTCGAAGGGTGCATTTAAGAAATCGAGAAAATAACGACGTTGCCAAGAACACACCAAAAAAAAAAATTTTGACAATCGTGCTTAAGCGAAACTAGTCACGAAATTTGTGTGTTCATTATCAGTAAAACTTTGAATCCTGGTGTGAAGAGCTACCAAAAGGCTACTATGGCTATCAAAGGGAGCAAACAATTCTTATTTTTGAACAAGAAATTGTTTTTTTATTTAAATTCGCTCCTGCCTTGTAGCCAGGCAACTAGCACGTCTATAGACCCCTTATTGTGAATCTTCCTTTTTTTCACTTTTCTCATGGCTGTCTTAGCAGCTTACCGCTGTCAAGTAGCCAATGAAACCTGCATATATTTCTTAAAAACATATGCCTTTATCATTGTTTTTTTACTTCCCTTTATGCATGCTTGAATTATTCTTCCCAATCTTGGTTAATAAATCTAACTTCAAGCGCCAATTTGTAATACTTGATGCTGGAAATCGTATTTGTTAACAAAAATAATGCAAGGAAGAATTCGGGAGCGACGCATGTTGGAATATGAAATCGTCTCCCCTGCAGGAGAGGGAGGCATGGAACAGCAAAGAAGAAGAAGAAAACAGAAATGCGAAGTACGATTCTCTTCTCGAGAATTGGAGTTTAGGGTTTTAGTATATAAACAAAGGAGCACCCTTAATTAGGTGGAAGAGAGTCACACCTTGACCACATACCAAAACTGGAAACAACAGAGTCCACACATGAGCTCCACTCTTACACTTTACAGCAAGTGTGGGTGATACATATGGTTAACAAATTGTAGTCCTAGGTACAATTTTTTCTTAAATTTTCTACAAGTGATGTCAAGAAAAACAAATCATCACTTGGGTCGACTTTCAACTTCAGTTCTTAAATCCAGGCCCTTAGAAAAGTCCAGTATTTGATTTGATTTGATGAAAACTCTCCCAGTAAATATTGGCGGTTATTTGAAGAAGTTTCGCCTAAAAGAAATGTACAAGGAGAAAGCTTGTTGCCGAATCATGCGAGATAGCCAAGTATCATAAGTAGCCAATCAATAAATCTCTCCTCAACTCAGCGGTTTTCCGCTACAGCATATTAGTAAATGCTTCGCTAATGGCAAAGAAGCACGTCACTGAAGGGCCGGGCCTCATCGTTCAATAAATACAATGTCTCTTTCCGCAGCGGAATGAGTTTGCAGCCTCCATTGTCGGAAGCAGCGTGTGCCCGCACGGAGAAACGGAAACCACACACAATCACACCCTTCAGACATTTTTATTGATTGTTTCCAGCTGTTCAGCGTGGGTGTACATCCAGCAAAGATGTTTTCACCTTAAAATCAGGTGAGGAAGGTCGGTCGAAACAGTGAGAACAAAAGGTGGCTGGACAACCAAACAAGGCCTTTGTAGGCATGGCCCAAACGAGTCGAACATGCAATACCCTGGGGAATAATAACTACCAGTGTAGAGTAACATCAGGGGTGGGTCCTTCCGTTTATTCCACCTTGTTTTCGTTTGCAGGAAAAACAAAAAAAAAAAAAAAAAGCTCTAGCCATATTGTAGTACATCCATGGGTTTCCCGGCTTCCCCACCCAAGACTCTTACTAATACCATACACAGATAGGATCAGAGAATATCAAACGAGTAACGGATAGGCGACAATCTGCATGAAACCTTATAAACAATGATCTACCACAAAAGAGAAAGGTAAAACAAAATCTAAATTTTCCGGTAAATCAAAATCCAAATTTTCCAGATGATCTTCAAGAACGTATCAAGATTAAGATGATACCAAGTGCAACCGATAATACACGGAACCACATATATAATGAACAAGCACAGCAGCAACCCCACTCCTACCCTACCTCACCTTCTTTGATCTCCGATCAATAGCCCTACTGCCAATCTGGCGTTCGTTACAGGGCAAAGGCCACAAATGTGAGACCCCAAAAAATAACAGGGGAATCAAACTCAGCGGCAGGAAACGTGGCATATTGAGGTGCAACGCACTGTGTCCTCATAGTCAATCAATCCATAATGCAATCACAAACGAAACAGGGAAAGAAGATAAAAGGAGGTCATTGAAGAAGGATATCTACGGTTAAAAAGTTTCCTCGAGATAATTTATTTATGGGAAATAAGCAGAACATCCGAGTACAAGCAAAAAACTAAAGCATGTTTGCCTCTCCTACATAGCATTTTATGTGTGAAACACCACCACTCTGAGACTCGACGCAGCCTCACCACCACCGGCAAGCAAGCGGAGGAGGCACATAATAGGCGAAAATCCCAAAACAAAAAGACAGACAAAAATTAGGCAAACATTAAACACTCAAATGACATTTCAGAGAGGAAGGGCCACTCTCTGTTCCTCTGGTATTTTGTTTTCTTTCGCTTACACGGAGACTTTGTGGATGTGACGGATCAAGTCGATGACGCGAGTGCTGCAAGGAAGAGAAGCAAATGTATACAAAATGAGGAATTAATAGAATGATAGAGAAGGTCACAAAATGAGGAACTAATAGAATGATAGATAAGGTCACAAAATGAGGAAGAAGGACTAGATACATGTCCAACTTATTTAAAGAATAAGGTAGCCACCAAATACTGGATTTATGGTATGATAATAATACCTGTAGCCCCACTCGTTGTCGTACCAGGAGACCAGCTTCACGAATTCCGGGCTCAAAGCAATGCCAGCCTTGGCATCGAAGATACTCGACCTGTGCGCACATTGGACAAACAGTCAGTGGCTATGGACAAGTTATTAGCCAACGTCCTAGAGAAAATCTCTCTCTCGCTCTCTCACTCTCTGGTGGAGACGATCTCCTTCAATAAAAAACAGAGGCACGGCTTTTCTACTCGTGAACTTGCCACCCATAAATCATGTGAATCTTTTTCCTTCATGATAAGGAATAAACAAAACGATGCACAAGGCGCACCTGCTGTCGCCAACAAAATCCGAGGAAACCACGTCATCTTCTGTGTAACCGAGGATGCCCTTCAACTTCCCCTCTGCCTCTTCCCTGCATCGCAAAATCAGGGACCCGTTAAAATCTCAAAATCAAAGGGCAAATACTATTATTTGTTCACTTAAGTACTGGTTGCATACTTAATAGCTGCCTTGATCTCCCCGTACGAAGCACCCTTTGCAAGTCTGACGGTGAGATCGACGACGGAGACATCTACGGTGGGTACTCGGAAGGCCATGCCGGTCAGCTTTCCGTTGAGAGCAGGGAGAACCTTGCCCACAGCCTGAAGTCGCGTAGATCAGAGATAATATTCATCATGTAACACGTTTGCACATGGAAAAGAATATCAAAAAAATCGAAAATAATATGAATAATCAAATTATTCGTTGCATTACAAGTGAAAGGCCTCAACCAAAGGGTGAGAGAGTTTTTCACAGGTTTGCGGTGAAATTTAATCTGAAAGGAAGTTTTTTATTTATTTAGTTTAGCTAGACCCCAGTAGTGTCATACCTTGGCAGCTCCGGTGCTGCTTGGGATGATGTTGAATCCAGCAGCCCTTCCGCCCCTCCAGTCCTTGTTAGAGGGTCCATCCACAGTCTTCTGAGTGGCTGTCATGGCATGGACAGTGGTCATGAGTCCCTCAACGATACCAAATCTCTCATGGATCACCTGCATAACCAAAACACCGGCTCCATTAGTCACAAACTAATAAGAGAAGAAAAGAGACCGCGACGGAGAAAGATGGGTAGAACCATACCTTGGCCAAAGGTGCAAGGCAGTTGGTTGTGCAACTGGCGTTAGAAACGATGTTAAGCTCTGGCTTGTATTCATGCTCGTTGACACCCATAACGAACATAGGCGCATCCTTGCTTGGTGCAGAGATGACAACCTTCTTGGCACCACCCTGTTCATCATCCAACATAAATATAACCATTTCCTTGGAAACTGATTAAAAACACAGAGGTGAAGTATTTTTTTACAGCAAAGATACTCAAATTCCAATCAATGCTATGGAAACAATACTTGCGCAAAATTAAAGAAAGTTCACTTAAAGTAACGAACAAACCACCAAAATCCATGGAACATCCAATAAATTGTAAAGTATATGATAAATGAAATTGAAACAACAACAAAATCGTAAAATTACAACTTTAACTTAGTCCAAACTAACACAACCCGATAAAATAAGAGTTTGGAAGGAAGAAAAAACAACCCCTCAAGAAGAAGAAACACGCCAGAAATCTAAAAGATGATAGAGAAGGATTTTTAGCTAACCTTCAAATGGGCAGCGGCCTTGTCCTTGTCAGTGAACACTCCAGTTGACTCGATGACATACTCGGCACCAGCCTCACCCCATGGGATCTCCTCTGGGTTCCTTCACATACCACATAACCACGGAGTAAGCTCGTCGAAGTCAACAAGCAAGCACCAGAAAAGAAGAATCTGGACAACCATCAGATCTAAGGGAAGCAAGCACATAACCAGACACAGGAAAAAGCCATCTACCTGATACCGAAGACAGTCACTGGCTTCTCACCAAAGAGAAGTGTCTTCTCATCCTTGATCTTGAGGTCGTGGTGCTTCCACTTTCCGTGGACACTGTCGTACTTGAACATGTAGATCTACAGACACAGCCAACCAAAATCGATCAAAAACCACCTACACCTACCAACTAAAGACAGAACTTCTTCTCAGATCCCCCAGAAGCCCGCACGCACCATGTAATCGGTGTTGATGAAGGGATCATTGACAGCGACAAGCTCAACATCCTCGCATTGGAGCGCCACACGGGCGACGAGACGACCGATCCTTCCGAACCCTGAGTTTCCAAAACCAATGCACCCACGGATCGATCAGTCTCCGCAGAAAACCACATAAATCGAAAATGATGAACAAAACACAGAGGGGATCGCTAGTTCGTTACCGTTGATTCCGATCTTGATCTTGCCTGTTGCAGCCATCAGCAGAAACACAACAAAAAGTAAAAAGAACCAAAAAAAAAAACGAATCAGATCTCAAACTCGAGAGAACAAAGCCGAAAATCGGAGAATGAGGAAGACCATCGACAAGTAAACAACAAAAAAATCATCAAATGGACAAACGGACTCACCCATGCTGACGGATCTGAGAGCGCGAGAGAGAGCGAGAGATAGTAAAGTGAATAGAGGGAGAGGGGAAAGCAAGGCAGGAGGAGTGGGCGGAGAGTGGTATTTAAAGCAGGGGTCGCGTGGGTGACAAGACGGAGGGAGTGGAAAGCGGTTTAGGGCATCGGCGGGTTCTGAAGAAAACCACGGTTTTCCTAATGGGAGATGTGGTGGCCAGTGGTCTCCGGAGTCCACAGGCGGTTTTCAATGGAAGACACTAGAAGGTTTAGAGAGAGAAAGTTAGAGAGAGGGAGGACGAATCTCTGGGTGGGGCTCGGGCCCTTTGTGACGTGCCTCCCTCTTACCGGCCCAAAGCACGTGAGGAGCGCTTCCATTCAGGGCGCCACTGTCTCCCAATCACCATTCGGTGCCCTAAATCGGTTCCGGTTCGGGTCAATCCAAGTTCCCGAATCAGACCCGACCAATTACCATTTTTAATTTTTAATTTAGTGAGTCAGATTTGGCAAAAATTGACTCAGTTGTTATTGGATTTGATTCCAGAACGAGCTTTCAAAAGCAAATATAGATTTGAATTTGATATTTGATTTTAGTTTAATATTCGAGTCCAAATTTAAATCCAATCACAACACGTCTAAGCCAATACCGTAGAAATCTGGGCCGTCCAAGGGATTAAGGGAAAAACATAGGGGTGTTTATGTCAGTTAAAATGGGGGCGGGAGGGAGATACTTTGCGAGTGTAGGAGGAATATTCGAAGGTTGGGACAGAGAGAGAGAGTTGGTGGGTCCGAGTCCAGTCGCCGCATCAGGCACGCAGCCCGTCTGCGTTCGAGCCCACTGAATTCCTCCCCCTTTTTCTCTCGGCGGGACAGCTGCCGGCTCGGCCCACGGGATAGAGTCGACGGCAGGTAAGTTTTGAAGCGGCGAATCCTTTTCCAAATTCTCGTTCTAGGGCAAAGTCAGCTATCGCTTCCATTGCCATGTTCCTTTGATGAATGTAACCCTAACAATCTGCCATACTTTTAGTCTTTGCACATCTTTGCACATGAATTGAATCGAGACGATGCGCTGCGCTTTTAATTGCTGTTTGTTCGACCAGTTATTCTATTTTATGAAAGCAACTGTTACTGATCAGTTGTTGTCACCTACTCGAGCCAAGATTTTTTATTCGTGGAGTACTTGTGTAAATGACACAACTTTGGTGTGGGCATTATATATAAATTTAGAATCATAAGAATGTGATGTTAACACATTATAATGAAATTTTTGATGGGTTGGCGTGGGCAGTGGCTCACCCTAGTCAACAAGTATCTCTGTTACTGCTGCTCAGCCAAACCAACTGTGAGATGAGAACTTCGATGACCAACATTTAAAATGGTTACTAGTCATACCTCTAGAATGATTATCTTTTCGCAATTTCTAAAATTTTTGCCATCCAGCAACTTAACTGATTTCAAACTTGGTTGGCTATGACTTTGTTCTTCTTCAACTTTGCATTTGCTTTGAAAAAAAAAAACCCACGTTAAAATGTTGTTTTAGCGCAATTTTTTATGCGATTTTTTCTTTCCAGGGCTCATGCTATGCTTTATATTAAGTAAGATGAGAAAGTTTGAGAGTTGGTTCGTATTTTTTTCATTGATTACAAAGGTGTGCTCTTGTGATGTACTTCATAAAAAAATATCAAAACATACAAATAAAAAAATTGTATATTAAATGCAGGGTATTGTGATTCTGAAATGAGCCCCACTAAAATATTCATTGGATCTATGAAAATATCCCAAATTGAATGGTCTTGGGTTCGCACCCACCTGTTGACTTTAATGAAAATTGATTTTCTTTTTTTTTCCTTTTATTTACAATAGGAGACTTGCTGTCACGACTTGTTGAGGGAGCACGCCTCTGCTGCAGTCACAGGTGACATGTGCAATCACAGGCGAGCAGAGTCTATGCGTAGATCACAAGCTCTGACCCATCAGCGAGACGGATTGCAGGAACAAGTGTTGAGGGATTTTCTTTTCTCCGATTGAAAATCGCGGTTGAAGTATCTCATCTTGCACTCAACTTGTCAATGCCACGGCGATTTAGATGATCAATCTAATGTCCTCCACCGTTCAAGTCAAGAAAAAAATCAGAAAAACATTTCCACCTCTGTAATCCACAAATTCCTCACCGGAGGACAAAAATAGAATATGAAAAGCTTTTTGGACGTGTCAAACTTGATATCCTGTTTTTCTTTTTGTGTAATTGCATAAGGAAACCACGTTAGGTTGAGAGATTTAGCGGGTATTAATAGTCTTGGATTTGAGATCCTTAGGATTTGGAAATCGTAAGCTCTCTATCTTTTTGTCTTAAATCAGACCTTTTGTTAATATAAAGAAGTAACATAAAGATCTTAAGTGTAAGATCATAAATCTGATTTAACATTCTTAGTTTGATGAACCATGAATTCTAGCATAATGGTTCATGTTTTTTTTTTTTTCTCCATTTTCCCCTGAAAAACATTATTCATGGATTTAGCAGTCAGCATAATAGTGTGGTGCTCTTTCCTTCTCCCAGTAGGCTTCGTCAGAGAAAAAGAGCCACAGGCAGGTCACCAAGGTCGCCGGAATCACCGGCGGACGGGCAGCCACTTGGCCTGAACCCGTCCTGTTGTCGAGAAGGTCCCGTTTCTTGGGGGTCGCCATTTGCAGTTTCTTCTTTTTGACTGCTGATCTATGGCCGGAAAACCGTGAGCTAAAAGTAGAGCACCGACGGCCAAATTTTGCTTCCGTAAGCGAATTGAGAACTTCATTCTGTAAAATCAAGCAAGAAATCTTCCTATTGGAGTACTTGATCAAAACCATGGGGTTGAACTTTGTCCTTTTCCTCAACTGCAAATGGACCATCATTTTTTTTTTCTATAATCGAACATCTAGTGGCATAATAAGAGTTAGACTAATTCATCTGTCATCATCATTTAAATATGTAATAAACAAATCCATTGGATTACACACTAATCAGAGATATGCTTTAACAGGTGGATCTGGTTTTGGTGTTCAAAGTTGGTCCAAAATTTGGTTCCAAATAACGGATTTTGATTGTTAAGAAATTAATCAATAACCAAATCTAGTTCAAATTTGGGGTATAAAACGGTTTTGCTTGATAGATTGAGCGGTGCATTTCAAGTGACCATAAAGGGCACAACATAGCTGGTCGGTTTAAGGGTATGT
Source organism: Nymphaea thermarum (assembly GCA_011799765.1). Lineage (NCBI taxonomy): Eukaryota > Viridiplantae > Streptophyta > Magnoliopsida > Nymphaeales > Nymphaeaceae > Nymphaea > Nymphaea thermarum. Next base: position 28,189 of record JAANDH010000290.1, on the reverse strand, counting down.
GAAAAGGTAGGTCTATGGCATTATATACCTAAATTGAAATATGCTCTGCTGCGATTATTGACGCCCATACAACCCAGAACCCTAAAAGTATGAAGAATTGGGGTACGGCTGAAAGAGGTATTGGAGCTTTTTCTTTTTTAAGTGGTAGGTTATCAATCTCCTACTCATCTTGGTGTGCCCCAAATTATACACGTCATGTTATTCCCTACCATATAACCATTCGATTACTTGATGAAACAGCCAAAACAACTCCATCTATGTGATGTACATTAACTTATTTAACAAATAACAGCCTTTGAAATACATTACTTTTAACATATAAAGAAGATTGAGGAATCATTCATTAGCGACTTACAATGAATCAACAAGACATGCTTTTGGCATGACAACTATACCAATTTTATTTGTGACATTAGTATATGTGACGTTAGTGTCATTTATTGCCTTGAACTTTAAAACATACATACATCTCCTTCTAGGGCATTAGATTACTTTATATTTGAGATCTATGAATCTAATGTCGATATAATACAACACGCTTTGATAACGTGATAAAAGATCTACCGTCAAATCTATTGTTGATATTATGTCTTGAGAAAATCTAATATTTATTTTAGCTGCATTGAGAAAATATTTGATTTAAGATCCGCATATCTTAAATTCATTGATGTCAAAGTTTGAGGATAAAGGCAAATATCTTACTAGGATGAGAAAAGCTGAAGGAAAATGCAACAAAGCTTTGAAAAGAAGAGGCAAAATTAAGAATATTTAACTAGGATGGTGACCAATAACTGTGAGAAGTGAGGGAGGTGTCATTTTCTACGTCTCTGAAAACGGACAAGTAGATAAACAACATGTTCGAAGCTGCCTTCGGTAATTCACTTAACAATTTCCATATGTTTCACAATGTCATATTTGAATCTAAATCCAAAATCCGATTTCACAATGTCGATCTAAATCTGAATTTTGAAATAGAAGAGATTTTGGAAACGTAAGAGCATTGAATATATAATATTTGTTTAAAACTAAAGCCAATCCAAATCCAATCGAAAGTCGTTTTTTAAACCGAATCTGATCCAAGTTCCTAATCACATAGTTTATTTTTTTTATTTTTGATTGTTTCAAAGCCGTTTAATCAAATATCCAATCCAAATCATACATATTGACAAGATATATTGACATTTCTATTGAGAAAGACCTTTAACGGTGAGAGAAACAAACCCGTCACTGTTTTCCAGTTCGGACATTTTGTCCTGGACGGCTGGATTTTTGCCTTGGCCGGGATTTCGGTCAACCTGACCAGCCGTTCTCCAGCCGGAGATATGCTTTCTCAAAGAAAGATCCAAAAAGATAAGTAGGCGTGGGAAGCGGATAGGCAATTGCAGGAAAAAGGGCAGTCCACAAAGGCAATTAATGGGCACATGAGGCGGAGCAGCTCACCAACTGGCTTTGTTCGTCTCTGGTGGACGGAGCAAACACCTGGGTTTCTTCTCCGCCACATCTCTTTTCCTTATCTTGTGTTCTACTTCTACCAATCCGGTCACACTCCAAAAAATGATTAATTTGATTCAAGTGGTTCATGAAACTGGTTTTTGAATCGAATCGAACAGCCAAACTGTCCAGTGAATCCACTGAAACGAAAATCAATAAATTTCAAAGAATAAAAAAACTACAAAATATTAATCGCATGGTGGGACTTGTTGGTACTCACCCGAACATTTATGAAGCAATGTTAAATCTGTGACACTTGATAATTATATTTATATCAACAGTGTACTGATAAGCGACCTGAAGACATATAGATATATCATTTTAGCGATCATAAATAGCAACATGTTGATGGGTGGTCCTTATAAGTGCTCATGCAAACACAACATGACATGAATACAAGATAAGAACATCTGAATTTAAAAGTAGAAGAACTTTTCGTTCTTAAAATACGAATAAAAAAAAGTCTGTAATAGATCGGAAAAAAAAAATCAAAATAAAAGTTGTTCACGCCCTCTCATGTCCGCAGATTCTCACAATAACATCATCATGTCGTCATGATATGCGTGCCATCGTTCGAGTCAGAAGCCAACGGCTTTCCACAAAGACATTGTTTAATCCTCACGCCTGATCAACCAACAAGTCTATAATGCCATTCTCTTACCTACTGCACTTGCTTTCATTTTTTACATTTTTATAAAATGATTATTCATCGGCCTCTGTTCTACTATCGTCCTGGCTCTCATCAGGCATGACATCATAACGTTGCAGCATATGTGATTGGGGGAAAATATTTCATTTAGCTCTCGCCTTTCCGATAATTTTAGAAACCAGCTGGCATTTCTCTGATTTTTTTAAAAACCACTTCGTAAATCGTAACATATATGCGAGGCCTAGGCTCCGGACAATATATTGAGAGTTAGAGGCTCGTAAATGACAAAGGTACCCTCAAAGGTAAACCAAAAGACCTTTTGGTGAAATAGTAAAAATTTTGCACTTTGGGGACAAAAAAGTTGCACACAAATATACAATGATCAAAATGCCCCTAGTAAGTAAAAAGAGGAGGTCTAAAGACAAAAAAGTAATGAAAAGGTTAAAAACCTAAAAGGTAAAATGCGTATATAAAAATTTCTAAAATAACTCAATTCCCCTTTCTAAAATATATTTGTTTTATGGCTCGGATAAGGGCCCGGACAACCTGGCCCGGATTGGCTCAAGGGGGTCCGATTTGGACAGATAATCTTTAAAAAGTATTTTTCTATGAATAATAAATATTTTATTATTAAAAAGATATTTTATATTTAAAAAAATATTTTATAGTTTTAAAAATAGTTTTTTATTATAACCGCAGACATCGGGTCAGCCCGAACATTTACTAAGCCAGCTCTTTTGAAGGACATCAATTTCCACTTTTTTTACTTCCTGGGAGACAGAAGCAAATGTTGAATTTTCTAGCAATGTAAATCCAAGTGTTAAAGAAGGTAGCGGAGGTCTTCTTCGTGGAGACGACGTAGAAAGCAGCGACCAGCAAGATGAAAGCCAATGTTTTTCTGCAGAGGCATGGGAGCTTGTTATGACAGGGGAGGTGCAGAAACGATTCGGCCCTCGGGTGACATCGATTCTTCAAAAAAAGGGAGCCTCTACAACGGATGGAGTCCCAAACGTCAAATCTGCTTAGATTGGTAACCTTTATATTGCTCTTCAGTCAGTTCAAACTTCAAAGGAATGGCGCAGGATTGAAGTTTGTCAAGAACAAACTGTCCACTAGCAGCACACCGATCAGGAAGAATAGGAATGCTAGAATTCCACCTAACAATCTAGATTTGGAGATTTTCCATTCCACTAGATGATTCACGTCAGAGCAGCAGATGCTTCCAAAGCCAAGAATGATTGCTCGTAGCCCTGCAGCTCCAAATACCATCTTCCAACCAGTGATTTAATTCCAACACCGCCTTCCCCAAACGGTCTGCAGAGAGCTTTCCATGCAATGTAACGAGGACCTTCGTTTTTTCCGGCCAATCCTTCCACAGGAAGCAAGCCATTTGCTCCTCCATGGATTTGAGAACCGAGGAAGGCAATGGAAGGATCGAAGTCTACTACTCCACCAGACAGACAGGATACGACTCTTCCAACAGCAAGCTGCTTAGCTGAGACAGCTACCTCGAACCATTTCATAAAAAATTTACTTCAACACAAAACCTCAGGTTTGTGAGGCACATGTCAAACCCACTAGAGAACCATCTTTCTTTAGTGACAATATTAATATTGTGATACATATTCCTGTCACACACCCACGAGCTTAATGAAGTTCAAACGAACCAAACTTGTCTAGATCCAATTCTGGGCAGTCCAAACTAAGTTTAGTGTTTACATTTTAAATACGCTTAGATTAAACTCTGTTGCACTTTCCGAATAGGGCTGCACAATGAGTCGAGGCAGTTTCAATTCGACTCAAACTCACTCGTCAAAACTCGATTTTGTTTATAAACGAGTAGAGCTTGAGTTCAAATGCATGCTTGAAATGTTAAACGAGTCGAGTTCAAGTTGTAAGAACTCGACTTATTTAAGCTCAATTCGTCTCGACTACAAAATAAATGCTGAAATATAATAAACAAGTACCTAAATGAGTATTAACTAAACTGAGTTAAAAAAAAAATGAGACAAACAGATTAACAAAAACAACTTAAGCGAGGCCAACTCAAGATTGTATTTTGGATGAGGTCGTGAGCCCAACGGTGCATAGATTTTCTTACGCCACTTTTCTGTACAAGAGCTTTTTAAAATCGTCGATAAATTTAAAAATCGCTCAAGTGTGGATACGACTTTAAATCCCAAGGGATGCGAAATATACACATGAAAAGATCAGATTAATCATGGCCTGAAAGAGGTCCAAAACCACAAAAGGAACATATATAAAAAGTGGGTGGTGAAAAAGAATGAAACGGGAACCGTGAATCCATAAAGAAAGCTGATCCAATCAAGTTTATCATCTTCATCTTCTTTTTTCGTGACAAGGAAACTTCCAGGGCCAGATCACCGACAACGGTGTCCATCTTTTGAGAGCTTATGAGCAACATATTATAAGGAGGAATATTCCTGATCATGGTTGGAACTTGGAAGGCCAGAATTATCGTGAACATATATATATATATATATATATATATATATATATATATATATATATATATATATATATATATATATATATATATATAGTGTCTTATCTAGAACACCTACATGCTTCATATATATATATATATATATATATATATATATATATATATATATATATATATATATATATATATATATATATATATAGAACACCTACATGCTTCCTTCAATATTAGAGGCTGCAGAGATCACAAAATAAATGATTCTCTAGTGTAGGCCCTCCTTGTACTTTTAAAATTCACAAAATTTTATGGGTTCATAGGCCCTCCTTGTACTTTAAAAATTCACAAAATTTTATGTGTAAAATTAAAAATTTTAGTTTATTGATGTAAAAGTTATGAATCGAATATGATCCAAAACATACCCATTTGCCTCGACCCCTGTCACAAAACGTCGCACTCGACCTCAGCGCCTGGTCTGTGGTTCATATGAGGTCGTTTAGTTTTTCCATCAGGGCTTCTTTCCTCCCTTTAAATAGTGGTACAGCAGATATTCGATTCTGTGTTGAGATCAGAAGGGCAAGCCCTGCCCCTGATTTGCTCAGTTTTTCTGTGTTCACCTCGCTATTGTGATAAATCTTCCCGCTTCTTTTCACCCACCAGATCACTGTGCTGGTAGAAGGTTGGTCCTTGCCATGCTCCCTTCTTAATAGAAATTTTAATGGTTTCTGCTGCTCAAGATTCTTCTTCCTCACAGAAGAAAAATTGCTGTCCCTTTTCTTTTTTTACCTTGTTTGATTGTGTTACTGAATACACTTTAAAACATCAATATATGTTAAGAAGTAGATACAAAACAACATTGTATCAATTTAGAGACATGAATGAAAGAAGATTTGACATAAATTTTGCAAGGACTTTTTCCCAATCGCTGTAGATTCTAACAAGTGTGAAGGGCGTTTGATTAGCAGGAATTCATGGAACTGCTGAATCAAACATGAAATTTTGGAATGAAAATTCCGGAAACAAAATCCGACCCTGGGTGGTCCGATTTTGATTCCGGAATCAAAATTCTGAACTGCCCGCGAAGCTTTGTTTCCCCGCCCCTGCGAAGTTTTCTTGCTCGTGCGAAGAAACCCTCCTCCCCACGAAGTTGCATTCTTCTCCTTCGTCCACCCATTAGCAGTGCAAATAGCCACCATTGCGGTCCTGATTCAACTCTTTCCCTCTCCAACAATTGGTATGCCACTCACTTACCCTTTATTCTTCTTATTTGTTTCCCTTTTTTGTAGCCGTCCTAGTCTGCCATCGCTTCAGCATAGATGTCCTCCGACGGGAGGTGTGTCCTGGCCATGACCGACCCACACAGGCGTGGAGTATCCCCTTTGTTCTTCCTTTTTTTTTTTTTTGCCGATCATGGCCAGATACGTCGTTTTCTAGATGGTGGGTGACTTGCACGACTTTCAGTAACCATTTCATCGATGTGCGGGATCTCTGACTTAGGTTGGGTCCTCTAATCTGCAGCATTTCTTTGGTGAGTCTTCTGTACTAACTTCTTTTGTTTCTGATTATTCTTAACTGCATTTTCTTACTGGCCATAGTGGTAGACGTATGGTAACTGCTAGAACTTACCTCATTTTCTGCACTTATCTCTGTTTTTTGTTTTGTCAATGATTCAGAAGGGGCTTTTTCTCCACAACAACTCGGTAAGTCTTGCACAACTACTAGTTGCTGATTTGTGTGATTTTTATCGGCTAATTTTTCTCTTCACCTGTTGCCCACCTTAAAATCTATTCTCGCTAACTTTTCATTAAAACAGAAATTGTTTTGCAAAGAACATATCGAATGAAATTGACAAAACCATATTGCTTTGATTCTCAAGATAATTAGCCTAACCAGCAGGGTTTCGTTTTGGGCCATTTGTTATTGATCTTCTTTTTTCACATATTGGTTCTGTACACAGCTCCTCCTTCTCCTTCGTTTTTGGGGAGATGATAATTATGGTTCTTTTATTTTTAATGCACTACACAACAAATCAATATGCCAAAGCATATGCATGGTGCTAGTTTCATAGTTGGAAGAGTTAACTAAATCTATGATGGGCCGTTTGGTGCCACTCTTCGAATGTGTTTTTCTTATATAGGAAACCCACATGTTCAGAAATGGTATGATGCAGTGTTGTAAAAAAATCAGAAATTGAATATATATCTATATGTATACAAACCCACAAAATGTACGAAAACAAACACAATTAGAAAAAAATATAAAGCTTTATCTGCATATGCCATATGCTGGATTCAAATTGGTTGATTCAGATGTCATAATGACATGACCCATCTTTATATTTTTGATACGGTTATAGTTGTTTTTCCAAATGAAGGACCTTATTTTTACAATTCTATCTCAATTAGGGTGCATTGTTTTACTTCTTAGTTGGCATTTAGATTCTGATAAGTACATGAATGACAGATTTTATCTATACTTATCCTACTTACAGAACTAGACCTTATTTAGGATGGTGTCTATGGTCCATGTCAGGTGGCCATGCCATTTTGGTTTTGGGTACCTGGTGCATTCCACAGAATGTGAATGTGGCACACAATTGTTTTGTTACGTTAGTAGTTTTTTATGTTCTAAACATATTTTTTAAAATATTAAAGATTTATTAGTTGTTCTGTACTGATGAAAACACCAATCTCCTGCATTTCAGATAGGAAGATTGCAAGTCAAATGATGTCATATGTCATCTTATGCATATATGGTTGCAACGATTAACACATCTTCATATCATCTTTATTTTATTTGTTCTATTTGACCATTCTCTTCTGATAGAGTTGAACAAAATTTCTTGTGTAAACCACGGTAAGAAAGGTTTTGGCTAGTACTTTTGTTGCTTTCTGTGTTTATTGGATTATCTTGGATGCTTATTGTATTATCGTGAGACTTTGCTTTCAACTGCAAGCATTTTATCTGATGGTCCGTATGCCTGATGACTCTGATCTTTCAGTGCTTTATTCGGTAAGGATGACAGTTGAGGAATGTGTTTATCAACCCTATTTACAGAAGTGCGAGTCGATAAAGATGGTTGCTGAGATGATCCTGTCGAAGGCTAATAACAACTGCACAGAACCAGACATTCATGATAAATCTTTTTTCCTAGTTGTGTCATGCTTATATATTTTTTAGGTCTTTTTCAGGTTGTAACATGTAAAACTGCAAAATAGATTCTCAACATCAACCTAGAATGATGTCGTTTCAATTAATTATTTTTATAAACTATTTTTTATTCTAGATGTTTTTTTTTCTCTTGCTGGATCTTCAAGTTGCTGAGTGGAGTTGGATTATGTTGTAAGGCTGGCTCTTCGAGTTGCTGAGTTGGTTTATGTTGCTAGATACAGTTATGCAGTGTAAGGCATGTTAAGTCTAGTTGAGTTTTGAAATCCTCGGGTTCTTGTATTATGTGGTTTGTATTTTCATTCCATCTGTGAGAAAACGAGACTACAGCCGACCCTAAAACAGAGCATGCATCTAAGTTAAGGGCTTGTTTAGAGGATTCAAACAAACTACAGGAAATAATCGTATACCAGAACCCCCATGAAGGGTCTGGCCACAGACCTGCGATACAAATTTGAAGTGGGAAGACTCTCCTGTCATCCCGAACCTAGGACTATACCAAACCAAAAAGAGGAGCAGTCCAGAATGACGTCGACAGATGTCAAGGCCTGTTCAGCTCGACATACAGCAAACTTAAAATCAACAAACAAATAAGGAGGGAAGGAAATACAGTAGGCTTTACCGACGAGTAGAAGCAGTCGCCCATCCGACTAGAAACCAGTAGTCTTCCTCATGTTGGAAACCAGTCGTCTTCTTCATGCTGGTAGCAGAGAGGCTGTTGGGTAGTAGTAGTGGCCAAGAGCGCTACCACTCATCTCGTAACTGCAAGGGGGCCTCACTTGCAGTTAAGAGCTTTAATGCTCACCTAAAATCTCTCACTAATTGTAACTGCTACTCATTGTAACTGCTGGATTTGGAAACCTATGGGGCTGGCTATTTATAATCAGCGAGACTAAGTATTAGGTTTGATCCTAAGTATTAGGTTTGATGGTTTACACATGAGGAGCCCCTTAAAAGGAAACCCCAAAAACTGACATTCTCTTCTTCTCCCTCCTCTTCAGCTCTTGCTCTGCTGCTTTCTACAGGGATGAGACTTCTACATGAGAGGAGAAGACGACTTGTAACTTCCGCTGCAACGTAAGTTTCCCCAACAGTGGTATCAGAGCTAGGGTTATCGATCTCAAGTAAGTCCGTTCATACTTCTGTGATACCCTTGGTGAATACCTACTTATGTATCATGCTGTGAATGCGTAAACATGCATCATGTTTTCCTCGAATCATGTTTCGTGAGTGTGCAAGCATGCTAGATTATTGTAATCTACAATACAAGCATGATAGTTTGCTGTGCTCTATGCTTTATCTTTGAGTTTCAGAGGAACAGAGATCCTGTGTCGATCTCTGACCCTAGCATGAGTAAATGTTAAGTGTCAAGAATGGAAGACACTGTAATAGGAACAGAAAGCAGAGGGTTTGGACAGAGAAGGCACAAACTAAAAATATGGGAGAAAGAATAATACTCCGGATGCAGCTTGTTGTCGGAGAGCCCTCTCATGCTTCTGTTCCAATAGACAAGCGAAAGCACGGACATTACAAAGTACTGCGATAAAAACTTCCTTTTTTGTTTCTGTCGACTCCTTTTGCACGCCAACCGTGCTCACTCCCGGTTGTAACTCGGGTGAGGGCACATAAAGCGATGGTTTGCATATGGTAGGCAGGTTCGCTTGCTGAGGTCGGAGGGCAACGTCTATTCCATTGCCGACAGTGGGAGATAGTGACTCCATCGGGATAGAACCAAAATGGCTGTTTCTCCTTCTTCAGGAAAACCCTGAGAACAATAAAAATCTGAAAAGGGCACACGCACTAAGACAGAGAGACAGGATTATCTTCGTGTTGTAACTTGCGATTTGAAGCCTCTGATAAATTGTTTTTACTTCTTCTGTAACCCGGACATTCTGGAACAACCGGAAACCCACGGCTGCTCTTGATTCAACAGACACCCAAGGACATGGACTACCCAAAACCATAGAAGAAAGTATTGGATATGGATAGTTGTTTCAGTTGTTGGCCATCTCCCTCGTCGTTCTTTTTGTTTTTAATTTGAGAACACCTATTGTTCAGCAATCTGTCCTTTTTTGGGGCCAACAGACGAAGTTTAGCAGGCGTGAGCATTCGCTTGTCTCATGCCTCGGCCACCGTCTTCATCCTCAAGCGTGAGCACTCGCTTGTCTCCTACAAACGAAGTTTGAGTCGCTGCTCCTGTTGGACAGGAGGACAGGACAATGAGAATCTTAGGAGTCTCCCTCGCCAGTAGCAAGGTCTTCTTCGCGCCGTAGGTAGAGACAAGCTGGTTGCAGGGAGGCCGAGAGGAGAGGGGAAGATCGGACGAAATCCGCAAGAGGGGAAAGAGAAGCTCTCGAGAGGAGAGAGAAAGAAACCGTTGAAATGAAAAATCGAGCGCAAGGGTTTTTTTTTAACCAAAGTTTCATAATTATAAAATCAGTCCACATTTCGGCATTATATTCTATAAAACTGTTACTTTTTTAATAAATTAATGCCGCAACATTTTTGCTAAAACATTTTTCAGAAAGAGCCTTGCGAAAGTTAATTTCGGTGAAAACCAAATATGAAATTTCGGAGTGGTACCCTTTGAGTTATTATAAATTTCGGAAAGAGGGTTACAGAAAAATACTTTTGCAATTTCTGCGGAAAACCGATATTTATGTACAATTACTTTCTGATACACTCAAGCTTATTAAAATTTCAGAAAAAAGGGTTTCGAAAATAACTTTCAAAATAAGAAGGGAAACTCATGGTCTAAAAATTTAATAGAGTTTTCCTTGTTTTAAGTGGTACCTTGGAATGTTATTGGAGTTTTTCCTATATATTATTCTCCATGTTGTTTTCCATGTATTATTGCTTTATATTTGTCATGGAATTGATTTAGAAATGACTTCAAAAGTATGTTGTTTTCCATGTATTATTGCTTTATATTTGTCATGGAATTGATTTAGAAATGACTTCAAAAGTGGGAGCCTCAAGTGAAAACTGATTTAAAAAAGTTATTTAGCATAACATCATTTTTTTTAATTTAAAATAATGCTTTTTGTTAGAAATAGGTGGAGCCGACTCGGTTTTGAATGAATCCATGCTCGTTTTAAATCCAAATTGGGTTCAATTGATCACTGGCACCAAGTAGTGAGCTCAAAAACACATCTTGGCACGATAATAAAATGTAAAGCAAAGGTAAGGTTTGTGCATGTGTGAGCGGTGCTCGAAGCATTAAATTTTGTCATTTTGATCTTGGTTTTGGATTTTGAGTTTAAATTTCTGAATTTAGATGTAAACTTGGGTTTTGGATTCAATTCATATCCAAAAATTGGATTTTGGATTTGAATTTCTTGTCCAAAGTTGGGTTTTGAGTTGGAATTTAGTGTTTTGGGTTCAGACCCTTAGAGATTCATTTAAATCTGAATAAAATAAAATACAGTTTTTTTGAAAAAATTTGGGATGATAATGTTGTCATAGAAAACATTTGGAGATCATTTGATAGTGTAAAACATTTTGATTAGGAAAATCTTGAATTGAAAAATCTTTACAAATATTATTGGAAACATTTGGAGATCATCTTTTGGAAATCACTTTGGTGTTCTATTAAGACTTTTAGTGGGTTTGAAGTTTTGTTCTAACTCGGTTACTACCTATTAGAGCTCAATCTCATCTTGTTTAAGTTCTTTGGAGAGGTGCTTGTGATCATAAGTGATGTTAAGTGTGCGTGAATATATGAATACATTAATTTTACATGATTAAAAGAGAATAATTCATTTCGACCATAATATTCATCTAAAAGTAATCCTACTATCACATACTAAATCTCTTATTTTTATTTATAAGATTGTCATAGATATAGTTATGAAAAGAGAAAAGTTTTTGAAAATGGAATGAAGTTGTAGACCATCAAGCATGAATTCAACATTGGGTCATTATTTAAGTTTTGGTCTTTGTGAAGTCGGTAAATAAAAAAGTCATAAAAGAAAGGGAGAATGAGATAAAAAGGGAGAATGAGATTTTGAAAACTACAAAACAAAGGATTTAAAAGAGAGAATAGGAAAAACTTGAATGTAAGAGGAATGTGGAGATAAAAAGGGAGAATGAGATTTTGAAAACTACAAAACAAAAGATTTAAAAGAGAGAAAGATATATATATATATATATATATATATATATATATATATATATATATATATATATATATATATATATATATATATATATATATATATATATATACATTAGATTTTAGAAGAGGAGAGAGAGAGAGAAGTTTTAAAGAGAAAGAGAAACAAAGAAAATGGAACACACATACATGTATTCATTTATATATATATGTGTACAAGAATTTGAAAAAGAACATGTTAAATCAAAAAGAGTAAAAAAGAAATGTACTCATATGCACGTATAAGTATATAACATGTATCTACGCATATGTCTTCATTAGCATACAAATCAAGAAATGACTTGAAAATATCCGACTCGATCTTTTTTATATATGCCGGAGAAGAACTTTGACTCATGCAAGAACCAATACTAAGTCTCCAAGGCTGCATTAGAGAGAGTATTTGCCTTAGAAAATCTTTTGAAAAACATGATACTTATATTTTTATAGGTGGACATAAAGTATTATTATTTTGTTTATTACAGGAAAATATGTTTATTCCACCGTTGGTATGGAAGGAAATAAAATATTCATGAAGAGCAACGTAAGAAAACACTTATTGGGGTCCCTAATCGAAGGATTAAAAAAGAAATTAAACGTGAGAATGACATGAAAATGCATTTTAACATGGGCACTCAAAAAGGCCAAAACCGCTCCCCCAGGGGTGGTTTTTGACCACGAATAGGGCTTGTGCCACACGCAGGCTCTGTCTCGGCACGCCAGCGTGTAGCCGCGCATGATGAGCTGCTGCAAATGGTTGAAACACGCCACGCGAATGCGTTCGCGTCACATGAGTGCTTGACTCAAAAACACATCTTGGCACGAGAATAAAATGTAGAGCAAAAGGAAGGTTTGTGCATGTGCGCACAACACTCGAAGCATTAAATTTTGTCATTTCGATCTTGGCCTCAGAATTAGAGTTTAAATTTCTTGATTTGGATATAAAATTGGGTTTTGGATCTAATTTGGATCCGAGAACTAGATTTTGGATTTGAATTTCTTGTCTAAAGTTGGGTTTTGAATTGGATTTTGTGTTTTGGGTTCGGACAGTATGTGCTTTATCTTTAGCAGGCACTAGTATGTGCACTAGTATGTTGGAACCGAAACTAGCCACACATCCATTGGGTCCAAGACTGCATCTTCTTGATGACGAGTGAGAAGTGGGGGAGTCTCGATCATATGAGGTCTCTAATTGGTAAGCTACTTTATGTGAGTATGTGACCATGACATGCCGTGATATTAGTTTTTCTTTGGGTAAATTAAGTTAGTTCAAGGAGAAACCAAGAAAGATACATTGGGATGTGACAATGATAAAAGTCAAATATCCTTCTGGCAAAGGACTTCTATTGAAAAAAGCAATATCGGTTGAAGTTGAAGCTTATTTGTTGCAAACCATGCAGACTCAACTGATGATAGAAAGCTATATATATATATATATATACAAAGAGAGAAAGTTTGAGTTCCATTATACTTTTTTTAGAAAGAAAGGTTAGGCACATTTTTTTGAACTTGTATATAGGAATATAAAATGGGCAAGGTAAGCTCGAGCTCAGCTTGAGTCGCATATTGCTTAGCTCGAGTTTGAGTCAAGTTGAGGCAAACTTGAGCTTAACTCGGTAAACGGGGTCTGACCTTGATTTGTACTCGTTAAATTGAGTATGAAGTCCATATCACCTTTTTAACCAGGAAAAGGATGTTAAAATTTATTAAAATTACTGACATATCCCTGAAGAATAATAAATAAAGAAAAACACGAGTCAAGCCAAGTCGAGTTTAAACTAATCAAGCTCATGTATCTCGGATTCGACTCATTTGTAAATCAAGTTTATATCTCAACCTCGACCTCAACTCGTTTATTAGAACAAACCAATTTAGATGAGGGAGTTTGACTAGAACCACTGTACATCCATACTTGTACGTAAGTTAGGTTACATATAAAATCTTGAATTTCTTCTGCCACTTGTTGGAAGCAGAAAATAATCATCAGGCTCATCACAAATTAATCAACCACACAACGATGTCCCTGTTAATACTAAAATGGTGTACTTTTGAAAAATTAAAATGTTTGAGGGCTACTTAAAAAATATTAGCAGCAAATTGCCATGTAATGCAAAAGATGGTTTTAAATGTGAAAAATACAATGTTTAGTGTTGTTACCGAGAGTAGTCCCTTAAATGCCCACTAATAATATCAGGCCAAGTAATCCAAGGGAAGAGCCCTTTGGGATGGAAATGAGTTGGATAGGGCTTCCATTCAAATGGTCTTCTCTCACATTTTCTTTGCATTAAGATTGGTGGAAAAGAGAGAAATGGGAAGGTGTGAGGCCCCATGTTGTTATATTTGTCGGAAAAAAGTGACAGCTACTATTGGGAGTACCAGTATTGAGAAAAATAGAAAATAAAAGGATGGCATGACATTTTGGCTGTTAATTAGCACGGTTTTTCTTTTCTTTCAAATCTCCATATCAATGTGGATAGTTTCAATAGCTAAGATGGATTATAATGTGACACTCCTACTCTTTTTTATTTCAATGAAGTTTATTCCTAGCCAAGAGAGGCAACGAAGTTTCAACGTGTGTCCAAATTGCCTCGGCAGATGAGCCCGAGGGTTGCTTATCCTCCTTTTCTTTTATAACCAAACCTTTTTGGACCACTTGTGGAAAATCCGCTGCTAAAATGATCCCTTGTTGTAATGCAAGCCCTTTCAAGACGCTCTACCCAAAGACTTATAACTCTGCCTGTATGACAGAAGTTGTTATGCAAGCTATCTAATGTTATCAACTAGGATATACACAAAAAAGGAAGGTAATTATCATTAAAGATCATGTTGTAGCCCACAAGGAAATGATATATATATATATATATATATATATATATATATATATATATATATATATATATATATATATATATATATATATATATATATATGGAAAGGAAGAAAGTCTCTCAATTCTATTCTAACGTTACCGATCCTTAAGGTCGATGGGTAGCCTTCTGTGGCAAAAAATCAAGTTAAACCTCATACTTATGGCATTTGTTATGCTTTCTAGCATCGTATCAAAGCAAGATGATCCCTACATGGTGCATACAAAATGAATTTAATCTTAATCTTAAAGTGATTATCAAGTTAGGACAAAAAATGAAAGGATGGGTAATGATAAACATTTGCTAAAGAAGATTTAGGGTTCAACGATGACCTCCAAATGGGCAAGAGATGGCTTGTTCAACAATGTAATAGTTTGATGGGTATTCCCAAACTTTCCCAGGACAACTTGGACTTTCAAATACGTTGTCTAGTTCCAGGGAGGATGAGAAAGTAAGTCATTATGCAAAGTAATCAAAGTTACAAAACAAGATTTTCACTACAAAAGGGAGGTTGTTATTATTAAAAATAATATTGTGGTCTCTAAGGGAATGACATCTGTGTAGGTAAAGAAGTCAAGAAAAATAATAATGGCATTGTTATCAACAAGGAGGGTCATCAATTTGGCATTGCAAAAAAAAAAAAAAAAATCAGTTGAAGTATTTCTGGGACTTTTTGAATGTGTTTTTAAGTTCGAGAGAGGATGACAATGGAAAGCGGTATGTAAAATATCTAACATGATCAAATAGGACCTTCCCAACAAAAGGAAAGTCATTATTGTTAATGATCATATTAAGATCCATAAGGAAATTATATCTATGGAGGTAAAGACACCAAGCAAAATAATAATAGTGTCATTATCAACAAGGAGGTCCGTTGACTTGGAGTTGCAAGAGAAATCTCTAGAGATTATGAAAAACAAACAGTATAAATATCAAACCTCATCCTATCGATCCTTAAGGCCAATGGTGGCCTTCCATGGCGAAAAACTGCATTAAATCTCCAGCTTTTGTCATTTTTTTATACAGCATTCGTGTGTGCAGTAGTTGGGATTTTTTTTATGTTTTTGAAGTAGAAAAGGAAAACATAAGTCACTATTGAAGGTGAAATGCCAACAAAACCGTGCAGATGACCTATAACTTTCTGCTCTCAAATTACAGGTGACATCTAGGTTTGACTGGCTGTGTTTTCATTGTACTTGTTTTGGCGTTTACACTAGCCTTTTTTTTATGGGTGTGTATTAAAAACGATCTACTGGAGGCTGTTAGGGGGTGTCTATTGAAGTTTTCTTTATTATTTTCAATTAAATAAATACATTATTGAGGAAATCCTGCTTAGTTGATGCCAAACATGCACTCGTGCTTGGTTTGAGTCCCAAAATTGGAAAAAGGTTGAATGCAGCTCTTGTATTATTGCCTCCAGAAATAGCTTGTGCCATTTACTTTACACTCAGCAAATCTGAGTGGCCCGTGCCATTCAAATGATTCTCATTTCAAATTAATTTGCCGAGATAATTAGGACTCTGACCATGTTTTCTTGTAGACTAAGGAAGTAACATCTATTCAGGGTGATTCTTGTCGACTTGGTCAAGTTCACGGGTCCTTCCCTTCTAATTGACTGGAGAGATCGCGTTGGTGATTAGGCTTAGTTGATCAGGCCAACTGAACCATGAGAGCGAGGCTCTCAAATTTTAAAACATGGCTTAATCTACTAGCCTTTATGCACGATCACTATAGATTCCATCTAGATGGAGAAATGATCATGATAAGCTTTCTGGTAAAAATGGTTGGTGATGAAGTTTTTTGACAAAGCTGAAGAAGATGAAGCTCTCTGTTTGCAAATGGCAATCCCATACGACCACACCCTCGTCCCTTTCTCTTTGTGAGGTCCGAGTCTAGACCATCCAATTACTGAACGTAGATCCATTGGTCTGCACGACTGCGTCAAGGATCGAGGTTGATCACTCGCATGGTGTTTCTCAAATCTTATAGAAGTTGTGTACTTAAAAGGTTTTGTCTAATGGGATGGGTATATATCAGAACTTCCCCAAAATTCGGGGGCAAGCATTTTGAATTGGTTCATGAAACAATAGTTCTAGTATTTCGTAAAACTATATGTAACTACATTTTTCATTGTCGGAAAAGTAATGTGTTGGACAGTACTTATAGCGGATTTAATGACTAAGGCCGGTGCATAAATTATTGTTTGGGCATCAAAATGACTAAAATGTGAACCCCTACCAGGTCAAACATGAGGCAGTGGAAAACACAAAAAAATTGAAAAGATAGAAATGCTTCTTACAAAGCCAGTCGGAAAGAGAGGGGGGGGGACATTAGGAAATGATGAGTGCGATTGAACGACAAAGTCAGTGGCTAGTAAAGTATCGGTTTTCTTTTATATAAAAGGGTATTTTGGTCATTTTGAATCTTAAGGTGTCTCTGACACAGTTGAAACTTTTATTAGTTGGAATGATAGTTGTAGAAAATAGTCCATTGAATTGATAAAAAAACTAAAAAATTGGTACAAGAAAATAATGTACAAAAAACTATTTAAAATATGAAAATTTTTAAAATACTTACGAAATTTAAAAACTGTTTAAGCTCCCGGGGTGTGACAAAAATATGTATAATATGTTTCACAATATGATCGCTAAAGAAAGACAGTTCTCTAGTGAGAGAGAGAGAGAGACAAATTTTTTATTATTTATTCAAGTTTCAACAGTAACATCAAAATACAAAATTGTGAAAAGAAAAAGAAAAACCTGAGAGCCGGAGCCTTACATATTCATGTTTCAACAGTAACATCAAAATACAAAATTGTGAACAAAAAAGAAAAAGAAAAACCTGAGAGGCGAAGCCTTACAGTCCACACGAATTGAGCTCCCTCCTGATTCTTGCTTATTTAAAAGAGATAACTTGGAATGATCGCCGTGACGGCCCCCATAACTATCGAGAGAATAACAAGTAATGCTGTCTTTTTACTTCCTGAGAAACATAACATCCACGCAGCCGTCACATAGTCCATTAAGCTGCATGTGTGGACAAAGTCACTAGTGTAGTGTTGAAGACATCCCACTGATGCATGAGCTTGTCTCTGAAGACCACCAATGTGGACTGTATGAAAACAATGACAAGTGAAGTGAGTAATGCAACTACGTAAAAGTGAAAAAGGCCTGGAAGAAAGGGTGGGTCCTTAGGATAGCCTTCCCTGCTAGAGGACCATCTTGGTGCACACCGCCTAGCGTATTCAACAACGTCGAGGACGCCAGGGTTGCTATGAGGACTCCAGTCACGACGCCAGTGTTTAGGACCCCGTACGGTTGCTCTTTGAAAGCTTCTAACGACTGCTCCACGACCTGTATCATCGTCTTGTGATGCAGTGGGCCTCATGAAGGCAAGCAACCATTCGCTCAAATTCTGAATGACGATGCTCTTCAATGGCAATATCCAAGGCAGTCTTTTAATGAATCTGAGCATCTTCATTGAAGAGCATCGTCATTGAACTGCTTTGGATATTGCCATTGAAGAGCATCCTCATCCAAAATCTGAGCAAATGGTTGCCTGCCTTCGTGAGGCCCACTGCATCACAGGACGAGGATACAGGTTGTGGAGCAGTCGTCATGAAGCCATCGTGACTGGAGTCCTCATAGCAACCCTGGCGTTCTCGACGTTGTTGAACCCGCCAGGCGGTGTGCACCAAGATGGTCCTCTAGCAGGGAAGGCTATCCTGAGGACCCACCCTTTCTTTCCCGCCTTCTTTACTCACTTCACTTGTCATTGTTTTCATACAGTCCATATCGGTGGTCTTCACCAGGCTCATGCATCGGTGGGATGTCTTCGGAACACTACTGACTTTGTCCACACATGCATCCTAATGAACTATGTGACGGCTGCGTGGATGTTATGCTTTTCAGGAAGTAAAAAGACTGCATTACTTGTTACTCTCTCGATAGTTCTTGGGGCCGTCACGGCGATCATTACAAGTTATCTCTTAAGGAAGCAGAGAATCAGGAGGAAGTTCAACATAGAACAATTCGTGTGGACTGTAAGGCTCCAGCTCTCAGGTTTTTATTTTTCTTTTTTGTTCACAATTTTGTATTTTGATGTTACTGTTGAAACATTAATATGTAAGGCTCCGGCTCTCAGGTTTTTCTTTTTCTTTTTTGTTCACAATTTTGTATTTTGATGTTACTGTTGAAACTTGAATAAATAATAAAAAGTCTCTCTCTCTCTCTCTCTCCCCATAATTTCATTGCAACTTCATTTCCTAATGCTGTGGATGTTCGGATCTGGGTCTCACTTTACTTTTCATTAATCAGGAAAAGCTATACAAAATCAGGGTGGAAACAAACATACGAATGATCAGCACCCAAAAAAACATAGCTGAAACCATCATACGTGACAACGGAGCTACACCTGAAAGCAAAATACAAAGATGAAAAAACCGGATGTGGTTAATCCAATACAACAATGAGATTGACAGCTTGAAGCATCGGAGACAAAAGTTTGTCAATGACTTGTATAGGTAAAATGACGATTATTTTCTTTTTCTTTTCATCTGGATGCAAATACCTTTCACTTGAGTGAGAACTTTCGTTTGAAAGCATGTCTTTTGCTTAAGCTTGGATACAAGCCAAGTTTGAGCCTAACTGAGCCAGCTCGAACTCTAACTCTAGTGCCTTGAGCCATAACTAGAGCTTGAGCACAGCTGAGACAGCTAGCTCGAACCATTTAATACAGATTTTACTTTTAACACGAAACTTCACGTTCGTGAGACACATGTCAAACCCACTAAAGAAAAACATATTGTGATAATATTGTGAAACATATTGTACATATTCTTGTCACACCCCACGAGCTTAATGAAGTTCAAATGAACCAAACTTGTTTAGGATCCAATTCTCGGAAGTCTAACCTAAGTTTAGTGTTTATATTTTAAATACACTTAGATTAAACCGTGTAGCAGTTAGCACCTTCCAAATAGGGCTGCACAATGAGTCGAGTCAGTTTGAGCACTCATCAAAACTCCATTTGTTTATAAACGATTAGAGCTTGAGTTCAAATGTATGCTTCTAATGTTAAACAAGTCCAGTTCAAGTTGTACGAACTCACTTATTTAAACTCAACTGGTCACGTCTACAAAATAAATGCTGAAATATGATAAACAAGTAGCTCAATGCGTATTAACTAAACGAGTTAAAAAAAATGTGACAAACAGCTTAACAAAAACTCATTAAGCGAGTCCAACTCAAGATTGTATTTTGGATGAGGGCGTGAGCCCAATGGTGCATAAATGTTCGGATTTTCTTGCGCCACTTTTCTGTACGAGAGCTTTTTAAAATCGTCGATACATTTAAAAATCGCTCAAGTGTGGATATGACACTAAATCCCAAGGGATGCGAAATATACACATGAAAAGATCAGATTAATCATGGCCTGAAAGAGATCCAAAACCACAAAAGGAACCGCGAATCCAGAAAGAAAGCTGATCCAATCAAGTTTATCATCTTCTTTTTTCGTGACAAGGAAACTTCCAGGACCAGATCACCGACAACGGTGTCCATCTTTATATATATATATATATATATATATATATATATATATATATATATATATATATATATATATATATATATATATATATATATATATATATATATATATATATATATATATTCACGATCATTCTACCCTCCCAACCATGATCAGGAATATTCCTCCTTATATATATATTCACGATCATTCTACCCTCCCAACCATGATCAGGAATATTCGCTCATCCTCATAAGCTCTCATAAGATGGACACACACACACACACTCTCTCTCTCTCTCTATATAGTGTCTTATCTAGAACACCTACTTGCTTCCTTCAATATTAGAGGCTGCAGAGATCACAAAATAAAAAATTCTCTAGTGGGTTCATAGGCCCTCCTTGTACTTTAAAAATTCACAAAATTTTATGTGTAAAATTAAAAATTTTAGTTTATTGATGTAAAAGTTGTGAATCGAATATGATCCAAAGTCGATCCAAAACATACCCATTTGCCTCGACCGCTGTCACAAAACGTCGCACTCGACCTGAGCCTGGTCTGTGGTTCGTATGAGGTCGTTTAGTTTTTCCATCAGAGCTTCTTTCTTCGCTTTATATAGTGGTACAGCAGATATTCGATTCTGTGTTGAGATCAGAAGGGCAAGCCCACCCCCTGATTTGATCAGTTTTTCTGTGTTCACCTCGGTATTGTGATAAATCTTCCCGCTTCTTTTCACCCACTAGATCACTGTGCTGGTAGAAGGTTGGTCCTTGACTTGCTCCCTTCTTAATAGAAATTTTAATGGTGTCTGCTGCTCATTCTTCTTCCTCACGGAAGAAAAATTGCTGTCCCTTTTCTCTTTTTACCTTGTTTTGATTGTGTTACTGAAGACACTTTAAAACATCAATATATGTTAAGAAGTAGATACAAAACAACATTGCATCAATTTAGAGACATGAATGAAAGAAGATTTGACATAAATTTTGCGTGGACCTTTTCCCAATCGCTGTAGATTCTAACAAGTGTGAAGGGCGTTTGATTAGCAGGAATTCATGGAACTGCTGAATCAAACATGAAATTTTGATTCCAGAATCGAGGGCCAATTCTGGAATGAAAATTCCGGAAACAAAATCCGACCCTGGGTGGTCCGATTTTGATTCCGGAATCAAAATTCTGAACCACCCGCGAAGCTTTCTTCCCCCGCGCCTGCGTTGCTCGTGCGAAGAAACCCTCCTCCCCACTAAGTCGCATTCTTCTCCTTCGTCCACCCATTAGCAGTGCAAATAGCCACCATTGCAGTCCTGGTTCAACTCTCTCCCTCTCCAACAATAGGTATGCCACTCACTCACCCTTTATTCTTCTTATTTGTTTCCCTTTTTTGTACCCTTCCTAGCCTGCCATCGCTTCAGCATAGTGTCCTCCGACGGGAGGTGTGTCCTGGCCATGACCGACCCACAGAGGCGTGGAGTATCCCCTTTGTTCTTCCTTTTTTTTTTTGACCGATCATGGCCAGATACGTCGTTTTCTAGATGGTGGGTGACTTGCACGACTTCAGTAACCATTTCATCGATGTGCAGGATCTCTGACTTAGGTTGGGTCCTCTAATCTGCTGCATTTCTTTGGTGAGTCTTCTGTACTAACTTCTTTTGTTTCTGATTATTCTGAACTGCATTTTCTTACTAGCCATACTGGTAGACTAATGGTAACTGCTAGAACTTACCTCATTTTCTGCACTTATCTCTGTTTTTTGTTTTGGCAATGATTCAGAAATGGCTTTCTCTCCACGACAACTCCTGCATTAACGGTAAGTCTTGCACAACTACTAGTTGCTGCTTTGCGTGATTTTTATCGGCTAATTTTTCTCCACTTGTTGTCCACCTTATAATCTATTCTTGCTAACTTTTCATTAAAACAGAAATTGTTTTCCAAAGAACATATCGAATGAAATTGACAAAACTATATTGCTTTGATTCTCAAGATACTTAGCCTAACCAGCAGGGTTTGGCATTGGGCCATTTGTTATTGATTTTCTTTTATCACATATTGGTTCTGTACACAGCTCCTCCTTCCCCTTCTTTATTGGGTAGATGATAATTATGGTTCTTTTATTTTTAATGCACTACACAACAAATCAATATGCCAAAGCATATGCATGGTGCTAGTTTCATAGTTGGAAGAGTTAACTAAACCTATGATAGGCCGTTTGGTGCCACTGTTCGAATGTGTTTTTCTTATATAGGTAACCCACATATCTTCAGAAATGGTATGATGCAGTGTTGTAAAAAAATCAGAAATTGAATATATATCTATATGTATACACACACCCACAAATTGTACGAAAACGAACACAATTAGAAAAAAATGTAAAACTTTATCTGCAGATGCCATATGTTGGATTCAAATTGGCTGATTCAGATGTCATAATGACAAGGTTGACCCATCTTTATATTTTTGATACAGTTATAGTTGTTTTTCCAAATGAAGGACCTTATTTTTACAATTCTATCTCAATTGTTTTACTTTTAGTTGGCATTTAGATTCTGATAAGTACATGAATGGCATATTTTACCTATACTTATCCTACTTACAGAACTAGAGCTTAATTAGGATGGTGTCTATGGTCCATGTCAGGTGGCCGTGCCATTTTGGTTTTGTTAATAACTTTTTATGTTATAAATAAGTGCATTCCACTGAATGTGAATGTGGCAACTGATACACACAATTGTTTTGTTATGTTAGTAACTTTTTATGTTATAAACATATTTTTTAAAATGTTAAAGATTTATTAGTTGTTATGTATTGATGAAAACACCAATCTCCTGCATTTCAAATAGGAAGATTGCAAGTCAAATGATGTCATATGTCATCTTATGCATATATGGTTGCAACGATTAACACATCTTCATATCATCTTTATTTTGTTTGTTCTATTTGACCATTCTCTTCTGATGAAGTTGAATATCATTCTTCTTGTGTAAACCATGCTAAGAAAGGCTTTGGCCAGCACTTTTGTTGCTTTCTGTGCTTTTTTATTTATCTTGGATGCTTATTGTATTATCGTGAGACTTTGGTTCCAACTGCAAGCCTATTATCTGAAGGTCCTTATGTCTGATGAGTCTGATCTTTATTCGGTAAGGATGCCAGTTGAGGAATGTGCTTCACAACCCTATTTACAGAAGTGCGTGTCGATGAAGATGATCGCTGACATGATCCTGTCGAAGGCTGATAACAACTGCACAGAACTAGACATTCGTGATCAGTCTTTTTTTCCTGGTTGTGTCATGCTTATATTTTTTTTTTAGGTCCTTTTCAGGTTGTAACATGTAAAACTGCTGCTGTTGTTTCCCTTAATTATGTTTTAACCTAGTTGTTTTTTTTTTTCTGTTGCTGGATCTTCAAGTTGCTGAGTGGAGTTGGTTTATGTTGTAAGGCTGGAGAGTTTATCGAGTGAATTCAACGGTCACATGCTTCTAATTCCAGGTTTTTAATTCCGTTTAAATCAAACAGGTCATTTTCAACCCTGGAATCAAAATTCCAAGTTGTCGAACACAAGAAAACTAGAATGAGGTGGAAATTTTCATTCCAATTCCAATTTGAGTTGGAATTTTGGTTCTGGAATTTTTTTATTCGAAAATCAAAATTCTAGGCCATCAAATGCCCCTAAGAAAATAATAAATAATTTTCTTTCGTCGTACATGGATTATGAGATGTTTTAGAGCAGAAAATGCTTTGATTCTATGATCATAGTTAAAAAAACATGCCTTTTTCAAAAGAAACGCGAAAAATGTGATGATTAAAAATACCATTTAAAACTAAAAAAACATTTTTTTTGAAAAAAAATGTTAAAAACTAAATAGTGAGAAAACACATGTTTTTAATGCATTTTTTTTTTCATTTTTCATTTTTTTCATGTTTATTAATGCCAAACAGTTTTTTATTTTATTTTTATTTGTGCAAATCTACTGATTTTTTGATGTTTGTATTATTAGTTTCTTTCTTATTTTATTCTCTCTCATTTTTAGTTTTTTTTTTTTAAATTTACTATATTTTTTCTTGTTTTTCCGTTTTTTTCAAGCACACTGTATTATAGAAAAATCTCTCCGTTTAAAACTCCAAAACGTTATTTATGACTACGATTCTCACTCTATATGTTCTGCCGTTCATTGAATCAAATCGGCATGCAGATGAAAGTATGGAAAACGGTTTTGGTATGTGTGGGTATGCACATAGCACGTTTGATTAATTTTGATTGTTAAAATGTCACTCACAAAACTGAAAACAAATGATTGACTTAATATATGTTTACCCACCAAAAAAACTATGTTAGATTTGGTTTTCATCCTTGATCTAATCTAAGTGGATTGTCTTGAATAAATGTTTCCCTGTCTCCCTCTCGCTTAGCAAAATACCAAATGATGATAATTCTGTGCCCAAAAAGAGTATACTTGTTTTGTTATAGTTAAGTCCGCAAAAGATATCATGAACCAAGGAACATACTGGTTGCCAAAAGTGAGTCGGCAAGAAGGAAGTGATCTACTTTTTTTTGGACCCTACCAATATTCTCACTTAAGAGTTATGAACTGCCTTACTTGTTTGGTGTAAGTTAGACATGAAAAGCTCTACAAAGCAAAGTAATGAAGCCAAAACTCTTGAGTTCAAAGACACTATTTAAAATATTTTTATATCTTAAGGGGTATTCTATGGCCAATATTTTCCTCTGAATGGTAAAGAAGCGTTTTCAATTTTTTTTATCTTGTATTTCAGTCATTATCACATACTTCTACTGTTATTTTATATACAGTATGTCATATTTCTGTCATTATCTCATACTCACTATCTTATATCTCTCTCGTTAACTCATACTCATCATTATCTCATATCTCAATTATTATCTAATACCACCTCCTAACATGATCTCAGATGCTACAAATGTGTGACTCATACTCATCGTTATCTCATATCTCAATTATTATCTAATACCACCTCCTAACATTATCTCAGATGCTACAAATGTGTGATAATGAAAACGACATGGGTATGAGATAACAACATGAATATGAGTACGAGATAATGAGTATGAAATAATGACATACGTATAAGATAATCACAAGAATATGGGATAATGATAGAGACATGAGATAACGACATGACTAAGAATATTCGTTGTGCACATGCAATATTAACACATTAAAGTAAATGTGCATATTGATGGTATGATCTAACTTTGGTTTATACTCATTATGTACACCAAACAGCATAGAGAACTCATTCTTGTTGTGAGTGCTCCGACCGCTATACCTAGGAGGTTAAAACATATATGAAACATGAAAACTCCCCAGTTCATCAACAGTTTGCTCAGATCAACTATTTAAGTATTGCATATAGTCGAAATTAACAATTGTTTTGAAAAACCAATGTTAATGGTAGGCAATCCTTGATTTAAAAATAATTTTGATGTGACAACTAATCTGCATGTATTTAATGTAACTCATAAATGTGCTAATCTTATCGATTTAATGACTAATTATTACTTTTAATTATGATCAATCAGGAGATTCATAATTTGATGTGACACACACATAATTTGCGTAAAATCTGACGACTGAGGTTGATCTCGAACTTTTATGTCGGGTCGAGCTTCTTTTGAGAAAACATTATAAAAGGATATATAACGTTTGATTATCTGACAATTCACTCATCACTCCTTAAAAATGTACAATAGACTTTGGAGGGGCATTATCGATGAGCCATCGGCTGACACAGAATAATATTACTTTTGATATAAAATAACAAAAGTATATTTCATCGGCGAAGAGAAAAACTGGTTCTTTATAAGACGTGCTTTGCCATTTTCAATACGTCAAAAACTAAATTAATTTCTCTCAGTAAATGGCTCTTTCAAAACATTGCATAAAAGTTGAGCGGCTTATTTGTTATCTTTCAAAGTTGTAACAGTAATTTGTTACGTGTCAAACACTAGGCACTTTTTTGTTAAAATTTATATGACATGTAATTAATCAAAAGCGTGACCAAAAGACATGGACGTATTTTAGCAACTCACTTGTAGCTTATCCAACTGTCACTCTCTTCCGTTGATACATATTTCGCGACTCTTTGAGTGTGTTTGCACACATGTAGCTTTGTAGACATGAACATGCGTCCTCCTACACACACACACACACACACATATATATATATATATATATATATATATATATATATATATATATATATAGAGAGAGAGAGAGAGAGAGAGAGAGAGAGAGCCGATAAAAGGAGAATATATATAACAAAATTTGGGGACAAGAAGTCCCCTAAATACAAAAGCAATCCGCAAAAAAAAAAAAACATCGCAAAAACACACACAGAAAAATGAAATTTACAATACAATGCACAGAGAAGAAGAGAAGAAGAGGAAAGACGAAGCGACACAGTCACCCAACCGCAGTCCTGCAACGGTGCTTTAACCGAATGGCAAACTGGACATCCCCTTGCACAAGACGAGCAACAGAATCTGGCGAAAAGAAGGAGCCCCTGAAGACCCTGTTGTTGCGCTCCACCCAAATGCGACACCAAGCTGAAATGAGCCACGACCTCCAGACATGACCCCAGGAAGCAGTCAGGTGGGGGGAAGGACAAAAGAGTAAGAGAAGACGAATGGATGGTGGGTTTGGGAGACTACTAGCTAGGGAAGGCCAAGTAGAAGCCAGGACACTAGTGAAAAAAGGGCATGAAGTGAAAAGGTGTACCCGAGACTCTGTCGCGACAAGACATAGGGGACACTGGTTAGCCAAACTGACGCCAAGGCGCTGGAGGTGATCAAAAGTGTTGATATGGCCAGTCAGAAGAAGCCAGACAAAAGCAATGGCACGAGGAGATGGGCCAGGAGACCAAAGAGACCGGGGAGGGAGTGATGCGACAGAAGGACCAAAGGAGGCCATGTAGCAAGAAGAAAAAGTGAACTCACGGGTAGGTGAAAGAGGCCAGGATGGGGAAGTGGACGATGAGAGGTCAGCAAGGCCGAGGAAAAGAGGAAGAACGGAAAGCATGTCAGACCAAAAGTTAGATGGAGAGGTGTGAGAGATGGAACTATGCCAGACGCTAGGGTAAGGTAGGTCGAATTTTGAACTAATGAATTGAGTGATGGGAGAACGTTCAGTTGCTAACCGCCACCACCAATAACACAGAGACGACTCGCATGCCCGACTAAGGTTGGTAACCCCAGCACCCCCAAGAAGACGTGGAAAGGCAACCACATCCCAACGCGCGAGGCGATCAGAAGGTCGATCCCCATCCCAAACAAACTTACGGATAAGCTGATCAAATCTACGCAAAACAGCCACAGGGGGCCGGAAGACAGACAAAGCATGGAGGGGTATCGACGTAAGGCAGTGCTTAGCCAGAGTAATCCGACCTGGGAAAGAAAGCAGCTTTCCCTGCCAACACTGAAGGCGATCCGTAAGCTTCTGCTCCAACCCATCCCAAAAAGAGGGAGCAGGAGGCGACAACGTGATCTGAAGTCCCAAATAGTCCATGGGCAGGCTAGAAGCCATACACCCAAAGCAAGCTTCCGCGAGAAGCACCGTGGCCGGATCCGCGTGAATGAGGGAAAGGTGACACTTGGCGGAATTGATAGAAAGACCTGAGATGAGCTCAAAAACCCGAAGGGTGAGCCAAGTTCTCACAATCTGCTGGCGGGAAGCACCACCGAACAGAAGAAAATCATCAGCATACTGAATGGTTGAGAAGGACGGTAAGTGGGGGAGCGAATGAGGTGTGAGGAAGCCAACGACCGTAGCGTGATGGAAAAGCGCCGAAAAACTCTCAGCAACTAAGTTGAAAAGCAAGGGCGATAACGGGCAACCTTG
>JAANDH010000289.1:237360-289037 GCA_011799765.1 Nymphaea thermarum | reverse complement strand
AGTCCAGTTTGAGGGGGGATATTAAAGCTGAAAGACACTCCAAAGAAAATCAGTATACATTAGATGCATTATGAAATATTTCTACTGTCAGGCCTTGCGTGAAAGATCAGAAGTGGCTAGAGGTGGTTACGCATGATGGAAGTTGTGGTGGAGCAGAGTAATGGTGGAGCAGAGTAACAACTACTTGTTATAACAGAAACTATCTTTTTGTTCTGAATATTCTTATGTTTTAGTATATAAAGCACAATTGTGCTCATTGTAAAATAGAGTAACAGAAAAGCACAAAGAGGAAAATAGAAGTTCTCTTTTTCTTTTACTCTTCCATCTAAAAAACGCCATTGTGGCAGAAAGGTGCAGCTGAATCAAAATTTTCCTTTTTTCTTTTCCATCTTCGAACCGAGGATCCTAATATCTTATTCTAAACGACCATAACTCTGTGTATCTGTCAATGGTGATGTCGAACGTGTTCTAAGTTCTAACTGAGCATATTACAAAAAGTTGGGATACTCTAGCCACACTTCTGCCAATCAAGTCTGTAGACCTTTTACTGACCTTCAATGTCTATTTACCATTACCATCATCTGCAACACTTAGAACTTTCATGGTATATGCTTGCAGGAAGGCTTTAAATATCATCACGCAGAACCAGGATATGTAATGTTAACCTATTGGATTCCGGATGACCCTTGTGTGCTTCCTGCTAATGCGTCTCATCAAGTTGGTGTAGGAGGATTCGTGATGAATGAAAACAGAGAGGTATATGCAATTTTTTGTTCCCCTCGAGCTCCTGGAATTGAGTTTCATCTTGGAATTTCCTAGTTGAAAGTTAGAGTTTGTAATAACGATTTGGACTCTGTTCATTTTGTTATGAGATGTAGATTCTTGTGGTGCAAGAAAAGCAGTGCAATTTAGCGTGGTCAGGTGTATGGAAACTCCCAACAGGTGTCATTCATAAGGTAAAGTAGATTGTCTTTTGGATAGAAGTCTTAAACTTTCTAATTTTTTGTAATGTGGGTGAGGCTCCACCACTCAGACTTAGGAGGACATCACCATGATTAATGACAGCAGAGCTGCGATTTCATTCCTCCGTTCCTACCTGCTCGCCACCTTTGATGGTTAAACTTTCTTAATCATCTCATGAAAAATGCTTTTCTTTGCTTTCATAAAAAGTTTGAGCTCCATGGGAGCCCAACTTTTACATAACCCAAAGTAGGTCCTTATTCAGAAGGAGCACATGATTGAGTTTGGGAAAAAGAAGAAACTCAATGAGACCATTTTGGAACCACTTTAAGCAAAAAAGCATGAAAGAATTTGTCATTTGTCTACAAGTCAGGACGAATTTTGAAAAAAGAAATTTTTTTATGATATTTTCCTTTGTTGCCTTTCCTCATAGTTATTAGCATTTTAAAAAAACAACAAATTAAGTGTCCATTTTGACTGTTTTCAGTCTGAAGAGATATTCGCTGGTGCAATTCGTTAGGTGAGGAAGAAACTGGGGTATGCACCATTCCACATATTACTTTTATCTGGCCATTCATGGTATATTGCAGTTAGCTACTTTCTAGTTCATTTTCTAAGGCTTCGTTTTTCTTTTTGTTTCTTCAGATTGATACTGACTTTCTGGAAGTGATTACTTTCAGGTACGTAAGAGAAAAGCAGTGTTCTGGACATGAATGTGATTAGCTTCAGACTTTAGCATAGATTCCTTCTCGTGGGTCATATGGCCTGAAATTAACACATGCAACTATCGATTGTGGGTCATATGGCCTGAAATTAACACATGCTAACTATCGATTGTGGGTCATAGGGCCTGAAATTAATATATGAATCTATCGATTGCCTTTATTACATATATATAAGTATTTGAGCACCATGAAGGCATGAAGTGTAGAACACGGATTTGGACAGTTAGTCCAATCTAAGTCATAATAATCTCATGTTGACCACTTAAAAATAGTATCTTTGCTGTTCATTTTTGTACTTTTCTATAATTAATTAGCTAATTAATCAGAATATTTGCTATTGCTTTGCTGCTTCCCTTGAGGTCCTGTTGCCCACAGAATTTCCTGCCATACTTGATATTCTTCTCAAACAGGATAGTTTCCATAACGTGTTACGTGCTCGTATGTCATGTTCATAGTATTGCTGTCCTCTCAGACATATGTATAACTCATTTTTATATAAAATTTAATTTTATATGATATATTAAATTCCTATACTGTAATCAGATAATAATTATGTATCCCAGTTAACAATATCGTTAGAAAAAGCTCTCTTCCTCCATTCAATGAGCAAATCGGGAATCAAATTAGCAAGAAACGGAAGATGTTTTTTTCCTTGAAATTCAGCCTCTGTCATGCCCATTTCTGCTATTTTGTTACTTCTGTCTTTGTATGCTCTAACATCTGTTGCTTTTGTATCAATTCAACCTCAACCTCAACAATACTGCAACTTGTGGATGAACTAACCTTCTGCTGAACCTCAGGCATGCGCACTGTGTCGCATTTGAGAAGTCTGATCTATTCTTCATTTGCATGCTGAAACCACTGTCTACTCAAATCACCATTGACGAATTGGAAATCCAAGCAGCCAAGGTAAGAAGGCTTTAATTATTTTTATTAAATACCAATAAATCGCCATTAATTGCCTGACGAAATTCACTAACTGTCACTCAATTTCACATGCAGTGGATGCCTATCGATGAATTTTTGGAGCAACCATTCTACAAAGAAGACCACATGTCAAGGAAGGCCCATGAACTCTGCATTGCAAGCCTTGAGGATCGTTACAAAGGGTTGACGGCTCACCTGTTGCCGTCAAAATTTGATGGCACTTCAACCTATCTTTATTTCAGCAATGCTGCAAATAATGACGGCGAAATTCAAGTCTAGTTAAATTGGTGTCTCTGTAATATGTTGTCTTTCCTTCAGCTGATATGCCAAAGAAACTATTTCCCTCTGATCTTTTCTTTCTCTGATGAAGAAAACCATCAAGTTTTGAAGGTGTTCGGACGTGGACCGTGGGGACGATGGTTACTTGCCTTCCCTTGGTTCCGAGAATCCTCCAATCTTGTGAAAATGGCGCAATCTGCAACAATCAAAAACTGAAAATCTATTTTTTCGCTCTCTGAGTTCAAGTTTCAACTTAGAAAATGCATATGGAATTAGAAAAGCGAAGAATTGGATCTATCTATTTGCCATTCCCGTCGCAAACGTTTAATCTGGCTAAATAGTTCCCCTGCCAAATTCGGATGAGAAATTGAGAACCCATATTTCTAGATTTTTCCTTTCCAAATTGTTAAAAAGTAAAAAATTCAGGCCTTGGCAGGGCCGGGGCGGCAGTTCAGCTCTTAACTGATGCTTGGGCTGGCTCGATATATGAAACCCAAACTCATGCTTAGCTTGACCCAACCCAGTTAAAATTAAAAATGTATATTTTAATACAAAATAACATATAAATATAGCTAATCGTAATAAAATATTATAATTATATATAAATCTATAAAAATAATGTTAAACATATTTTATTGAATCAAACTGGACTTAGTCGAACCCACCCGAACCGGCTTGATAACTTCCTTTTTCAGTCCGAATCTTAAAATCATTAAAATTTTACATGCTGGCATGTTGTGAATGAGTTTAATATTCAAAAGCAGGCATGGACGCCTAGTCGCCTACACAAGTCAGAGGTGGGTTTTAGAAAACTATGAAACTAAATGTCATTAAGTCAGAGGTGGCTTCGTTCATACTTCTATAATGTGGGTCTCTAAATAGCAACCTGCAGGTTCAGCAAATTCATGCAGATCTCCATGTGGGATCCCCACAACTTTGTTAATGTGTTATAATAGTAAAGCAGATAATTAACATAAGTAAACGGCGTGCACGCGCCACCATGCTGCTTGTTTGGTGAAGCAAATGGTTTCTTAAAAGTTTGTCCACTAAGAATCAGTGGGGTCTCAAAGAATAAGCAGGAACCACAGAAGGCCACAGGTTTCAGAGCAACATGATCAATGGTTTTGCAGATCTCTTAATGAAGAAAGCGACATTGGAATTCGGTTCTTTATTTTAAGCATGTAAAATTTCAGGAATTTTGAGATTTATTGTTTTGTAGATCTGCTTCACATTCTGAGACCAATTATTAGGGAGCAGCTTTGAAATTGTTAATTTTGTTGGGAGATTTTTAATCCCTAGAAGACTGGATATTTAAATAAAGTGGCTTTTTAAATGCACAATTTTCTTATTGCGTGAAGCATAGACAAATTCAGGAAATTGGCTCCACGAAAAGTATAACCAAGTTCTCGAACTTCAACTATTTACTTGAAGTGCAAGATCATCATCTACAAATTCTGGCGTCAAATGGGCCATGACCAATTTGACAAGGCTCGAGATCCGTCCTGGCAACCAAGTTCTTGAATTCAAGCATTTTTACTCATAATGAAGCGTGACCAAGTTCATGAAATTCAGGAAAACCGTGTTTGTAGAACACGGATATGTTGCTTAGCCTCAACGCTTTTAAGTTGGTGAATTCTAACACGTTTATTGGAAATTTGGCTTTCTCTAAGTAGGGCTGCACAACAAGTCGAGCCAACTCAGATTTGACTTGAACTCACTCGAAAAAACTCGGCCCGTGCTCGACTCATTTATAAACGAGCCGAGTTCGAGCTTACAAAGATACTCGAAACGATAAACTAGTCGAGTTTTAGGAGCTCGACTTGTTTATACTCGACTCATTGGGAGAATTCGCGCCTACTCTGACTTTTCGGGGACACGCGAGAAACGATAATAGATCTTGGCGACATGCAAACTGGTACTCTATATAATATTATCAAAACCGGTTTCACAAGTTACACGAATTGACACTTATGCGAGTTAATGCTAAATGAGTTAACACCTAAACGAGTTAAATGAGTCGAGTTCGAGCTCGATTTTGTGTAGTCGAGTCAAGTTCGAGCTTGCTATAAAGAGATCGACTCGAGTTCGTGCTCTAGTTTTTTGAGCCGAGTCGAGCTCGAACTGTCCAAGCTCGA
This sequence comes from Nymphaea thermarum, assembly GCA_011799765.1. NCBI lineage: Eukaryota > Viridiplantae > Streptophyta > Magnoliopsida > Nymphaeales > Nymphaeaceae > Nymphaea > Nymphaea thermarum. The sequence goes on along the minus strand of JAANDH010000289.1, from coordinate 284,011 downwards.
GGTCGACTCGGCTCGTGTGCAGCCCTATCTCTAATAAGCCCCACCAAGTTCCCAAATTCATGAAATCCCATATGAGCCCGAACCCGTTGCGCGCAGGCCTAACATTTCCTACTAGTTTGGCACCGGGAAAACACGACCAAGTTCCTGATTTTGAAGCATTTTCTTTTCTACAACACAAGGCTTGGGGATTTTAGATCTAAGACGTGGAACCCCGTGCCCAAGCAAAACCAATCTTGAGGAGGACGGTTCGGTCTCCGTGCGCCCACCAAAACAGGAGCTGCTGGTTTCGCCAAGTTTGACCATTAGGGGAAGGTTCTGCTGCCACAGTACATGTAAGGAAATATAAAATGCAGAGAACATGCCACATGATTGTTGATTCCCCCATGTCCCCTCCTCCCACTTAACTTGGGGGCCAAGCCAAAAATCCATGGGCTCACCTATCAAGGGTCCCTGGTCCCTGGTTCAGATGCAGCCGTTGGTCAATCTTTGACTTCATGGAAAAGTAAGGTCTTGTGATAGTTGGTTGGCTCAGTTCATCTTCCAACAAATCAAATTGATAATTTCCATTGTAATGAAAACTATAGGGTTTTTGAATTGAAAAACTATAGGGTTTTTTTGAACAAGAAAATTCATCTTTGAAAAGTGCAATGCTTGTTTAGAGCAAGAAAAAATATCTTTGAAGTGTCTCAGAGAATATGCACCTCCACAACAGTCAAACAGTTCGTCAATGTAGGTACCTTATAATATTTGACTTTTTCTGTAACTGATTTCTTACAACATTCATTGACAATGTCTTCTGTCACTAATCGTGTAGGTCATGAAATACAAGTTGATGAAGCAATGGATGGATCTATGCACTTCATATATGTTTTTAGCTTATTTTTAACACATTGTACTTCAATTTTTTTGATATTGTTTGAACTTCACATGTATTTTCTTCTGTATAAATATGGTTCTTGCTAAGGAATGGTTATTGAACTACAATCATATATGTATTTTGTTCTGTAAAAATATGGTTATTGAACTACAATCTACATGGTCTTTTGATTGACGTATGTATCGTTAAGGAATCAAAAGGTCTAGCAATGTTTCATGCTTAGAAATGTGGAGCTCCTTGGTGCAGATTTTTTTTTTTCAGAAAAATTGACAACCTCCAGTAATAATGACATAAAGCAGGAGGGATTGTTGTTTTAATTTGGAGTATCTTATTAACTGCATTTTTGCACTATAATTCAATCTTATTTGTCCTATTGTCTTGCGGGCCTTTCGAGATATATATATTCCACTCTTGAAGTGGAGTTACTGCATCTCCCAGCTTCTGCTGATCCAAGAAAGACACATCTTAAGTTGTAAGCAAGTTGTTGGTCTTGTACATGTAATGGAGAGATTGTTCTATGTCATATACAGATTGATATATTATGTAATAGCAATGTACATTTTCTACAAGAAATAATAGTGATCTACTTTATTACTAAATCGTTTCTCTTTCTATATATATTTATATATATATATATATATTATTTATAAATACACACACAAAAATACCCAACGATTTGGACCGTTGGGATTGAACGATAATTCCCGACGGTTCAAGTTGTAGGTGTTTTACACTATTGTCGACGTTCTACAACCAGGGAAGACTGTTTCTTTCGCAACGGTTCGAATCGTTGGGAAAGATATTTAACATTCCAACGGTCGTGAGCATAGGCAATGACATTATGTTATCCCCACGCTCTTTAACATCACCACATATAGTGCCAACGAATGTTTTACCGACAGCTCATAACCGTCCGCACAAGTTTTTCCGAATGCCAAAATACATTTTTGCCGACGACCATGCCCGTCGGTATATTGTACATTTGTTGTAGTGAGTCCTTGGTAAACTTTGATGTGCTTACAAGGAAGACGAAAGCAACATAGAAAAATCAATTGCGTAAACAACTACATATCTCTTAAGTTTTGAAGTCTTAGGATGCATTTTATCCATTTAGATTATTGACCACGACAATAAGGCAATAATGATGTTGAAAATCTTGTTGTACCCTAAAAACATGATTTGCATGTTAATTTTGTTAAATTAATTGCGTGTCACACCAATGTCTTAGAGGAGTTATAGCATATCGGTCGTTTATGTTTTGGAATAGTCACTGTCACGTCTCGATATACTCTTTCTTTAAAGTGTAATAAGTCACAAAATAAGCTTTGTGAATTTATTGAATGGATGACATAAAATGGAGGTAGTAGCCTGTTAAAGAGAATAGAATGAACCACTTACCCTTGAGAAAATTATAACAACACGATACAACTATAATTCTACATCGTTCAATTTGAATAAATTTTTTTAAAAATATTGGAATTCAAAACACACAGATACATACTCTTTTACATAAAATTCCAACTAAAGTGAAACCTACCCTGCCGAAGTTTTTAGATTGGATTAGTTGGGGTTCCGATTAAAAATATATGTATGTACAATGGCGTCACATTATTTTGTATTGGAAAACAGTGTTCGCTGACGACACTGAAATCGCGTAAAGCGGAAGACTTTCATGGAATTGTGGAAAGCATTCTGGTCAGAAAAATTTTTGCAACTGTAGGAGAAGATATTTTTTGTCTTCTGCATTCTGCCGAGACATCGGATATTCCAAACCTGCAAAGTATTCTCCTTCTTTCATGCTCCGCATTGCTATTAAATGAGTTTATTGGTCAAACAGCTAAAACTCTAAGGACGATTTTACCCTTAACGTTCAAACGTTGGACGGAGAACGCCGTCGCGGAAGTGCCGGATAGAGTTGTAGACAAGATAATTTAAATAGACGCTTCGGTCTTCGTTCTATCCCATAGCGTAGAGACAATATAGTAACTTCTTTTCCTCTTTTATTTCTAGAAACTTTTAATTCCAACTTCATATCATCTGACTTTCAAGCGTTTTGAAAATTAAGTGATCCTTTCACATACTGTTAATCTAGAATATCATCCCAACCAGTTGACCTATAAATAATGATGCAGGATGCGTGAAAACATTTTTTTTTCTTTTAGTATCAGATCCCAATCAAAATTTCATGTTTTAGTTTTTTAATTTCAAAAAACAAAATACTTTATTTGTTTAATTATTTTAATTTAAAAATGAACATTTTTCTAATTCTAAGTATATCAAGCAACCGGCATCAAACAGATGAGAATTATGCCCCTTTTTAAAAATATCCCAGCGTTGAAAACCTCAGGTGTGGGTTTGACGAGAATGCTTACCGCATTTCGGAGAATTTCGAAGCGCGGGAGAAGCTTCCAAGAAACATTGGCGGTCGTTGATCGTTCTGGAAGACGCGGTTCCGGGAATTCGTTCTAGGACCTTATGGTAATTTGGCATGCGGACAGTGAGATTGCTGCCATTTGGACAGTGGAGGAAAGCAACCGCCCCTCGTGCTCCCCTCGTCTTCTGGGCCGCCGGTTCCCCGTTGCTGTACGATCGCCCCCAGATTTGCGGGAAACCACGGAAGAGCCATCTGGGGTCAGCGAGACGCTTTCCTCCCACTGGCTCGAACCGCACGATTCCGGGAAAAGATCTCTCTGAGGAAATAAAGGCTGCGTTTGTATCGATAGAAGCAGGGGGCCTCCTCATTTTATTAGGACGAGTCCGGAACGTTCTGTGTTCTTGATTTGTTCCATGTTTGGTTCTCGTCTTTTGTTCCATCTACATGTCATTCAAACAAATAAAAAATAAAATAAAATAAAAAAGAAACTAAAACGTGGTTTCTGACCACCAGTTTCTATAGATGCCAGCTCAAAATCACGAAACCTTCCAGAAATTTATGAAGAAAAAGTTGAAAAGCTTCGCGCCCTCGTCCCGAAACCACAGTCAAAAGTGAAACAGCGTTACTTTTGACGCCATCTGTGGAACAGTTTGGCCGTCGACAAGTATCCAACCTTTCTTCTGCTCGGCTTCTTCTATCTTCTTCCTTCTCGGAATCAATGCAGTCGATTGTCAGGACGTTCTCATATAAGACAGTTGGTTTCCGCGATGACTGCCACTCATTTCATGGCAACGCTTTTCCCTGAACCAGTTCAGTAATGGCTTCGTTAACAAAAACGGAAGAGAAGCAAGGAGAGTGCAGAAGATTCGAGGGGCTTCCACGTTGGTAGAACTTCAACGTCATGCGGCGACGAGCTCTAGAGTTGCGTTGAATGGATTCTTGTCTTCTCTGCAGCATAACCAAAACCCGACTGGTCCTTTATGTATATATATAATATATATCCAAAAAAGTGAAGCCTCAGTCCACGGACACTTGACTTGTAAGTGCGCAGGGACGGTGACTTGCGGATACGTTGAAGCCATTTCAATCTTTCTTTCTTTCTCTCTTTTCTGTCAAAAACAATGCACATGCATTGGTACAAGTCTTGCTCAGTTTTGCTATATATTGTATAACTTAACTACCGGATTTAGAACTTTTTTATTGTATTATATGACTGCCATTTTCATTTGACATTTATGTTCAACTTTCGAAGCTACGGAAAGTCCAATTCAGACAGAGGTATACGGCTAAAACTGAATTAAAAAAAGAAGTGAAAAGAAAGCTGAAAAGCATGTGTTTTAAGAAGGATGATATGATATTAGACAGCAGCAATGTGAGGCCAGGAGTAGAGGAAACAAAACAAACGAGGGAAGCCAGTAAAAGGTAATGGACTTCGTATAAAGTGATGGAGAAATTGGAGATGCTTAAAAGGTGACTTACCAAAGTTGTGGAACTAATTCAAGAGACGAATCACGTTAATCAATATACAGCGCGTAAAAGCCAGTAAATGACAAATATGCGTTGAATGATAGGTGAAGTAAAGGTGGAGAAATAAACGATGAGATCCTTAGAATGGAGAGATGCAGGTTTCCCATGACAGGTGCTTTCAAAAAATAACAATTTGTAAGGGAAGTTTGGTATCATGAACACCTCTGAAAATTAGAGCAGGTTCATGAAACAATACTTTTAGTTTTTGATGACCGTATTCCAATCTTTAAAACAAATTCACTTGGTTGTCAAATGACTTCTTATGGCATGAGTTTACTATACTAATGCTAGCCATGATGAACAATTACCCGTGTCACTTGTAAAATGCTGCTTTATCTCTAATATTAAGAGTAGTTTGGTAGCATGAACATCTTGTAAATATTTCATGAATATACTCTAAAAATTGAAGAATGTTTATAAAACAATAATCCTAGTAACTGGTTAACATACTTTAATCTTTAAAATAGATTTATATAACACTGACAAAGTACCTTCGTTTGCCACTTAAAATGTTAATTTGCTATGTCCGCGTGAACCGAGTTGGGCAGCTGGGCCGGTTTAATATTTTCTGAGACGATATCGAAGAGTCGGTTTATGTACGTCACGAGCCACTCTATGCCACGATGGCACAATTGGTAATTTCAAGCAGTCCCGGGCCCGTTCACTAAGCCGCGATAAATACAGCCTCTTCCATTTGGTTTTCCCATTTTATTCTTCCCCGGCCTTCTTTTCCCTTTTCCCGTTTTAACCTTCGCTCACCCACGCCCACCCGCCTGGTGAAAAAAAGAAGGCGAAAAGGAAACCCGGAGGCTTCCAATACCACGTCTCCTCCTCACCCCTGTGTTTGACTCCCTGTCTCTCTCTCTCTCTCTCGCGGTGGCAAACGGCGGAAACCGACGGAATGACGGAGCGCTGCTGGTTTTGGACGTCCCTCTCAGAGCCAGAGGAGGAAACGGAACCCTAGAGAGAAGAACGAGGAGAACTGACCACAAGGGCCCCCACTCCTCGTTCTCTTCCTCCTCATCTCGGAGGACTTTAAATACGCCTCCCCACTGTCTCTCTCCCCATAGTCGTGATCATCAGCATCATCGTCGTCGTCTTCTACTCTCTTCTTCAGCTCTTCTTCTTCTCTTATTACTGCTACCGCTGTTTTTTCTTTTGGTGCCGCGAGAGCTATTGGGAGTGTTGGTGGAATGGACAGCTTCTCGTCATCGTCGTCTCACACGCTCAGTGTCATAGAGGCGAACAGCAGCTTGGCCAGCATGAGGGAAGGGAATCGGGGGTTTATCGTGAAGGTCGGCTCGGAGTCCGAGTTGAGGACGAAGCACGCGGAAGCGGATCCAATCCGCTTGGCCCGATCGAAGTCGAAGGTGACCATCGGGGACGGCGGGTTTGTCCTCGAGGACGTTCCTCATCTCACCGACTACATCCCGGATCTCACGGTCAGTCTCCTTAGAGTTTTTGTCTTTTGCTCTTCTGCTTCGACGGGGTTAACGATCTTGTGTTTTATTATTCTTCTTCGCGTTCGTCTTTGGGTTTCTCTTCTTCCTTTCCACCGTGATGTCCTCGGATCATCGTTAATAATGATCTTGAGAAGGTTTTCTTTTCGTGCATAAACATTTTGTCGGAGATTTCTCTGGGATTTCGGCGTTTTGCCCCTTCTAGATTTCCTCTTCTCTCTCTCTCTCTCTCTCTCTCTCTCTCTCTCTGTCTCTCTCGCGCGTGCGAGCCAGATTTTTCGCCTTCTCTTTCGCGAACTATTTATTGGAGTTTTGCATAAGTTTCCTGTCTTCTCAATTAAACAGTTGATGATTTGGCGCTTCTCTTCATATTCTGCTTGCATTTCTTCCCAATTTGAGGCAGCTATTGAATTTTATGTCTGAACCTCCGGTTTTTGCAAATATTTCCGAAACTTCTGTCTATTTTGGGAACTTTGGTTTCTTTCGTTCAATGATTTCATTTGCATTAATCTAGCTGTAGCTGTTTGTTGTACCTTTTTCTTGGTAGGATCTTTCGCACTAAGTAAACCCGCAGCTGGCTTAATATCTGCCTTGTTGCGTTTGCCGTTATATCTGTCTCGCTGTTTTGTTGGTTATACTAAAAAAAAAAAGTATAATCACTCTCATATTTCTGTTTTTTTTGCGCTTTGGCAGACTTATACGAATCCTTTGCAGTTCAATCCATCATATTCAGTTGTCAAGTAAGATGGCTTCAATAATTTGCCTCCACATCTTTTATACACTAATTTCATATTCATTTGGATTGTGAAATATGCTCCCAGGCCCTTATAAATTGTGCTTTATCGATTTTTTGCAGGCAATATTTTGTCAACCCTGATGATACCGTTGCTCAAAGGGTCAGTGCCTGATATCAACCTTTATTAGCACCAATCGTCTTTTCTTTTCTTTCACTCAACATTTGTCTGAAAATTGACGACTAATAATGTTTTCCAATTACAGATTGTGGTTCGCAAGGGTGGTCTCAGGGGCACGCATTTCCGACGAGCAGGCCCTCGTGAAAGGGTGCGCTGTTTTCTTGTATTCATGGGCTAACGTTCGGGAAGGTGATATCTCTGTGGTTTCTGATGAGCGTCGCTGAAATGCAGGTCTTTTTCGAGCCCGATGAAGTAAGCGCATGTATTGTCACATGCGGTGGCCTCTGCCCAGGTCTGAATACAGTGATAAGGGAAATAGTCTGTGGCCTTTACCACATGTATGGAGTTACCAAAGTTCTTGGAATTGAGGTAAACCACATGAAGAATCAAATTTATTTACTTTCGCTTTCTATACATTATAAAAACTCTGATGTGGCTTAATTTTCTCCTCGTTCAAAATCGTTAGGGAGGATACAAAGGCTTCTACGCTCGCAACACCATTCCCTTGACACCCAAAGTAGTAAATGATATACACAAGCGCGGTGGGACCATTCTTGGCACATCACGAGGTGGGCAAGACACCATGAAAATAGTCGACAGCATTCAGGACCGTGGTATTAATCAGGTACTTGAAAGAAGAATGAAGCTCTTTCTAGCGTTTGGCTTCTTGTTCTGCCAAATGACGTGTGACAGCATGTAATTTATCTTTTGTTGGTCTCAGGTGTATATAATTGGAGGAGATGGTACCCAGAAAGGAGCTTCTTCTATATACGCGGTAATGTCTTGATGCACTATGAGTATCCTGGCCTTCTTAGATCAGCGGCACCAAGCCGTTAAACGTGTCGCTTCTTCCTGCCTATGTTGAACGTTTGATTAGTATCTCTTGCAAATGCGAGACGTCGGTTTCACGTCACCAACTAATCTTCCCATTTGCATGTGGAGCAAATTTTTCAGAAATTTGCTGCCACCTATTCACCCTTGTTTTTGAAGAGTGCAGTAGGTGTCTTGGTGATTGACTGATTGTGCTATATGAATGCATATTTTTCCGCTTAAAGGTAGTCTAAGAAAAGCGCAGTATTTTCAGTTATTGGCATATGAAAAGAAAAAATATACTATGAAACCTCGTGCCACGTATTAAACTATAACTACTAAGTTACAACAAGTAGAATAGGGGCAGTTGTCATGATACCTGCAGGTATTTTTCCTTTCTAACCTAAATTCATCGTTTGGATTAAAACCTCTTGTCGTTGTGCTTATCTTTTCATGTTGCTTGGTCATGGAGTCACCATAGTTTATTGCACCGTGTTATTGTAACATGAATGTTAAACTTCTGGACTTTGTTCCCTGCAGGAGATTGAAAGCCGTGGTCTTAAAGTTTCAGTTGTCGGAATTCCAAAGACTATTGATAATGACATTGCGGTAATTTGCTTGCAACTTGGCATTGAAGCACTCTTTATTCCATAGGAGATATCAGCCAAGTAGATCCTTATGCTAAATGGCTCTTGTGTGTCCTTTGTTTTAGGTTATCGACAAATCATTTGGTTTCGATACTGCAGTTGAAGAGGCTCAAAGGGCTATTAATGCAGCGCATGTTGAAGCTGAAAGTGGTGAAAATGGTGTGGGCCTTGTCAAGCTGATGGGTCGCGACAGTGGTATGCTGCTGGTTTATTCATGTTGAGATTTTCTTTGAATTGAAATGTGCTGTAGTTCATACAACTTGAACTCTTAAGAGGTTCATAATTCACCTCACTTTGAAGATTGTGAATGCTGAATCTTTTGTAAGAGGATTTCTAAAAAAGGCACGGCTGCAACTCCACTGGGCTTTTGGTGCAGTCTTTCTAAGATCAAGTTGTTTTGTTGCTGCCGAATAGGAAGTTGGAGCCTTCTTTGAGACGTCTGGATTCTCTCCTTAAGAATGCAACCCCTCTTTTGAAGTGGGTTCAATTCGTGAAATGAATTTCTCTATCTGATTATTAATTCCGTCATGCATTTGATGCTGCAGGATTTATTGCTATGTACGCTACGTTGGCTAGCAGAGACGTGGTATGCTTTAAAATTCCTAACCTAATAAGTCTTGTGTCTTATGCGCCAGTCGAATGTTGCCTGGTTCTTGACAAACTCCGCTTGCGATTGGTAGGACTGTTGCCTGATTCCTGAATCTCCCTTCTATTTGGAGGGACCGGGAGGACTCTTCGAATTCATGGAGCACAGACTCAGAGAGAATGGTCATATGGTTATTGTTATAGCAGAAGGTGCTGGGCAGAATCTTGTCGAGGAGCACTTGCCCGACATGGAACACAAGGATGCTTCAGGAAACAAGGTCCTTCTTGACGTTGGGCTGTGGCTTTCTCACAAGATCAAGGTATTACAACTGGAGGACAAGGCCTACGCAGAGTGCTTGTAAGTGACAATGTTGAATAGTCTTTGAGGTCGATAATAAACTCGTCTTCCTTTGAATTGCAGGACCACTTTGCCAAGAGAAAGATTGTAATGAACCTCAAATACATAGGTATGTGAGTAAAGCAACTTTGGATGCAACCAAAAGATTGATCTAGAAGAGACTAAATTTGAACGATGGCATTTCTCTGCAGATCCCACGTACATGATTCGTGCCATTCCTAGCAATGCTTCAGACAACGTCTACTGCACGCTTCTCGCTCATAGTGCTGTCCATGGCGCCATGGCTGGATACTCGGGCTTCACTGTCGGTCCTGTTAACGGCAGGCATGCTTATATACCCATCTATGTAAGTTCCTCCGTGACTAAAAAACACCACGATTGTCTTATGTGCCAAATTTCCTTTTCGGTTTGAAATTTATTCGAGGCTGATTTCTGGCTTTCACTGTCCTGATCTTGCAGCGTGTGACCGAGAAGCAGAATAAAGTCTGTATAACTGACCGTATGTGGGCGAGGTTGCTTTCCTCTACGAATCAACCTAGCTTCCTCAGCCCAGAGGACATTGAAGAAGCCAAGAGTAAGCGAGAGTCGAGCATTCTAGATCTACAAATGTTCTTGGCGGACGGGAAGGCCTCGAGTGAGGACGGCGATTTCTCGGCGACGTCATAATTCGGATCAAGAGATTTCGATAGTTTTGTGAACCCGTGTGTCTTGCTCCTGTTACTTCAATGAAGACAGGGTAATGCTCCCGCGAGTTGTTAATTATGTTAATTGAGAGTTATTTTATAAAATAATTTCATTAAAGTGTCTTGCTTTGTGAAAACTCCTTTGCAAATCGTAGGAGTCCACGCACGTTTTAGCTCGAACTTGAAGTACCAGCTAACCTTCAAGGAAACGTATCAAAGTTGCACTCTTTTAATGATTACCATTACAAAGATCGTGAACCAATCGTCTGCAAGGAAACTAGGAGCCCCAGTTTTCGTTTGCCCGCCGATTGTACTTTAATCCATTTCAGATATTGGTGATCGCGTCTCTCGTGGCGATTCAAAATAAAAGATATTCGGCAGTTTCTCATATTCTGCAGAATGTTTAAAAAAAAAGTTGCGATCAAGGGGAAGCAAACTCTGTTGTTCAGGTGCCAAGTAGTCCGTTCATTCAGAAGAAAGCTATTGAGTGCAGGATGGTAACTCCAATTAATCACTTAATATGGTACAGCGTACGAAAGAAACTGGGTTGGATGTGGATCGGCCAGGTACAGTAAGAATGGTTGAATTCATTTAATAAATGGTAAATGATGAGGCTCCTCCATAACATCCGATCCATTTGTATCCATAGATTTTATGAACAATATCGCACCAAAATAAAGCAAATGGTGAAGCCCTTTCATAACATCGGCCCATTTACCTTAGTTGTTATGTACAACATTGCACCAAAGGCGTGGAGGAAAGTTGTGCAAAGGAGGACTTAATCTGTCCGAAATACTTTGTTCAGAACCTCTTTAAGATTGCTGCAAGTCACTATGGCTATCCCGCTTGTGTCAATGGCTTTGAACGACTTCTCTGCCACCTTTGGAATAACGCACTTCTTAAACCCCAACTTAATAAGTTCGTTTAGCCTCTTATCCATTCTTGCAACCTGAAATATCCAAATTGTCCTTGCATTGTCAAGTAGCATGAATATCCAACAGCTTAAAACATGACATCATCCAAGCACAGCACACTTAGCCGTGCACAAGTATGAAATTGATATTTTCAACGTTGAAGTAATGCATGCAATCTGCTAAGTCATCATGCCAAGCATCAAAAGATAGCTGGAACCAATCAGAAGGCTAAGGACCGTGGACATGTGTTCAATGTTAACTGTTAAGAGAGGAATGCACTTCATATCTTAAACGCAAAAAGAGGGGCAAACAGGTTAGGATGGCATGGTAACCATGCGTTAGAAATCTCTTTACTATGAACGGATTCCCTTGGCCAAATTCATTGATGTTATCAAGGTATTCATATGGTGATTGTCAGATGCTATCATCCAAAAAGAACAGATCGATACAGAATACTGGACATCCAAAAACTTTGATCGTAAAACCTTTCTAGAGAACAGATGGAGGAGGTTGCTGTTCGCACAGTACATGTCATTACAGTGCTAACGATCATGCGATATGCATTCAACATTCTCAATCATAAGCTTAAACTATGTTTGAAATATTTTTAATAATGTTTTTAAGGGTAACATGTTATGTATGTTAAAATGAAATCATTTTTCATTGTCATTTAAATGACAAAAAGAAAAGAGGATGCAAATTATAATGTACACAACTTTCTAAACACATACCGTTCGAAGCTCGCCACCAAGACCAACTTCTCCGATAAAAGCTACATTCTTAGGTATTGGAAACTCCAAAAAGCTATCAGCACATTTCCAGAAAACAGTATGAGAAAATAATCATTCGATCAGAACTCAATGCCATCCATGGAAAGAGTAACAAGAGTTTTGCTCGTAACAAAATTATCAAGAAATACATACCTACTGCAAATAGCAGCTGCAATTGCAAGATCCCCAGCTGTCTCTGTCAACTTCATACCGCTAACAACATTCAAGAAAATGGCCTATGGAAAGAAATTTCACCAAGTTAGCACGTATTCTTCATGGCGTGAATAATCAAATTTCTTTAAAGAGAATGCAGAAATTAATTGATAGAAAGAGTTAGAACATAATTAAAAACATTTTATGCCAATTTCGTCCCAGAGCTTTTATAACTATTCTGAGAATCTGAACCAAATAACTTAGAAGAGTCCTTCCACCTGCACAGAAAAGCTTCAAAGGGTCGTCTAATGATGAGCTTTTGTGGACATCCAAATCAACTTTGAATTAATGAGTTCCATCTACTAGTGGAGTTCTCACTTGAAAGACAGTTCCATCTACTAGTGGACTTTTGACTTCAAAGAAATTTTAAGTTTCCAAAACTGGTTAGGATCTGTGGAACCAATGGTCTAGCCTGAAAATCAAGATATGGTCACGGAGAGGGAAAAGCAAGCTTCATTAGAGCGTCACTTTAATCACACAAGCCATTAGACAAGCTTTAACAACGTAAAGCTGATTGTACCGCAAGTTCCAGGCCTCAAAAGAAGTTTGCTCCTAGAAAACCCATGGAAGTCAATATCTGCAGGCTATTTCTGTCAGAAGACATGTCTCACAAGGATATGTCAACATCGTTTGTCTTCCTGAATAATGAGATTAGCACATAAAGCAAGAAAAAGGAGTAGCACAGCAACATTGAATTTCAAGTAGCTTGCTGTTTCTAAATTTTAACAGTACCATGATTGATTGTTAACTTTCCAAAGTCTGTTAATGCCATTGCCCTAGCAAATTTATTCCTTAGAGTTTATCTTTCTATAAGATGGCTTGCACCTTATGGGGATCAGCAATTAAGCTTATCTTTTCATTAAAGTCATGGAAGACATCATCTTACAACAGTATATTTGAATATGATCTCTTCATAGAAAAAAAAAAAAATCAGCACAACATCAATATCAGAATGATAGTAATCATAATTTTAACATGAATAAACAAATCAGCCAAAATTTGCTTTCAGCTAGGGAATAAGAAAAAATTGAAAGCAAGGCACATACAAGTATTAGTACAAGTGCAAAGCAAAAAAAAAAAAAAATGACATTATGACCCAAACAAAGAAACCAGCAATAAGTATCTACAGACTTACATTATCTTGAAGTTTCAAACCCACTTGCTTCAGAAGAACCTAAAAGACATAAGACAACAGAATACCAATAATAAAAATGACGTGTAATAGTAACTAGTAAGTATAGAGAGATGCAAGAAAGATGAAAACGAGCATTTCATTCCAACCACATTATTTCACTAGCTGTCAGGGAGCATGGCATTAGGATACATAAAGGTAGATGGAAGTAGAGGTGGAGATGGCTATTTTCAGCCATTTTCCTCTGTACTCCTGTCTCCATTCAAGATCACTTCCAAATACTGGTAAAATGGATTTTTAAAAGCATAAAACAACGGGCAGGATTGATGCGAATGTTGTTAACTGTCATGTCTAACAATTTTAAAAGCTTTGAACATTGCATATTCCTTATGGAAGTTGCAAACCCTAACCGATACTGTAGGTGATAAACATTTTTCTTAGTTATCAACCATTTTGCCCGTTTTATGGATAACTCATGTTAAGGATGTCCAGTACAGTCAAAAGCACCTATGCTTACAGAACATTTAGACAAACTAAGCTAGAAGCAAACACTCACTGATATTATCATGTCAGCTCTGCTTTCTTTTACTCCATTTACATGTCTTGCAACAGCTACCCCAGATAAACATAATGCCTGCATTAAAATTAAAAAGTGATCATGGTTCAGTTTATAGCATTATTGGATCCATTGTGATGAGAAAATTTTCCCATTATAAAGACTATGGGGAAAAGGTACCGCGCATTATTAAAACATCCAAAGCCAATGAAAAGTAAGCTTGCTACCTTCAGTAAGATTTGCAACTACAATGCATTACGAGGATTTGTTACAGGAACAATTTGAACACCACAACAATGAAGTCATGAACAAAATTCCATAGAATTCAAGTATCCACACTCTGAGGAATTTCCCAGTCTCTCCCATTAGTGAACAGATTTAGTTAAGGATGGAAAGTTACCAACTTGATGAGTACATCCGAATTGTGAACGCAAGAAGCAGTCAAACCATTTCAGAAATGAACTCAAAGTTGTTACTTAAACCATCTGTCTAAGTCTTCCTTTCCTCCATAAAGAAAAGCTATGTCTAGGTCCTTTAATCGAATAAGGTCAAGAATTTAAGACCTGAGGTGTGCATCTGTTGGCATAATCTGGTATGGATCTAACTAAACCCAGCTTGCCTATACCAAAAAGACCGCCTTGGTCTTGGTTACTAATCCCCACAAGTTTTCTCTTTTCCAAGTAGAAAATCCAAGTTAACACTACGGGTGACATTCATTGTGATGTCTGATGGACCAGAAAATGATGGTCTTGTTAAGATAAGTACATTCCAGGAGATAAGCAGCTGTATTTAACATCTATGGCCTTGCCAATTTCATGTGCAAATTATATTCAAGCAAGCACATAGGTGCACACTCACTCCTCTAATGAGGAAGTTTTTGAGCATGTATTCATTTACTATTCTTTTCAAGTTGATCTCAGACAACAAAGAATTAAACAAAAACTAAGTCACATGAGTATGGGTACGGGTACAGATATGGCGATCTTAGAAAATTTGGGTATGCAGAGTGTGTGTGTGTATATATATATATATATATATATATATATATATATATATATATTAATCCACAAAAATTCTCAAACTTAATGAAAAATGAGAAGAAAATATAGAATTTTGGTGGAAGAGAAATAAAAAAAAAAAAGAAAAAATTAAGTATCAAAATATAAATTTTTTTGTTTTAAAATACAACCTATATAGCTGTACCAACGTACCTGTGTCACCGTATTCACATATCGACATGGGTACATGGTAAGATCACATGTACCCATGTCACTTAAACAAAAACATCGTATTTTAGATCATTTTCAGCGATTCCTTGTCATTAGATTTTTTCCCTCAAAGTAATGTATAGTCACTATAAAGTATAAATATTGATTGGCCAAGCAACAGGTTGTCTTTTGACGAAACTCTATTTCTTGATAAACTGATTTCCAATGAACCTTCTGCTAATTATGCTTCTTCTATGTGTAGTGTAACAAAAGAACATAAAGGAATAATTTGGTGAAACTAGAGCCCCTAGCTCTACTCACATAAGGATTTCATAACAAAACACTACAATACCACATACTATACTAGCAAATATTGCAAACACCATCACGCTTGATATGATACAGACTTATGGGTTTAAGCTAAATATTTTTGTTTAGGCGTTTAGGTCCAAGCAGCCTACACCAAGCTTTAAGCCATGTCTCACAGCATATCTGATATAAGGAGTTAAAGCAGCTCAGAAAAATAACAAAAAAGGAAGAAGGAATGTGGACCAGATGAAGCACATTTACCAAACAAAACAGTCAGCAGATTATTTGAGGCAGAGATACACTTTGCACAGGTCAAGACTTAAGACATGCCTATCTGACCACAACAATTTGAATAGAGGAGGCGAGTTATGGGTAAGCAGTGCAGAAGCTGCAGAACCAACTGGCCCCCGGTCAACCATAACATTCTCCTCTTGCTTTGAACCTAACCACTTTAGCCCCTATTCCTCCCATGAGTCACCCCTCCTCCTTATGCTTCTCTCTCCCTCTCTCCATCTTTCTCTTTCTCTCTCTGTAGAACAGTCCTGTCAGAGGCCTGTTCTCATCAGGCCTATATGTTCTACATATTCTCATCAGAGACAGTTACTAATGCAGGTCAGAGGCCTACCAAACAGCAGCTCATAACTATAGGTACTGTTGAAATTAGAAAGTTTTTATTTAAGTGTGGTAGTTTTCTGATTATTTAAAAGTTAGAGTCTTCTTTAGTCATTTATATCATTATGTGTCTCTCTTGTGTAAAGACTCTAGCCGACCCCTATTCTCTCTTTAAATAAGAGATTAGGGTTAGCAATGAAAGCACAATAGTTTATTCTCACTCTCTCTCTCTCTCGTTCTCTTGTGTTCCCTCTCTTCTCTCCATCTTTTACAGCATGGTATCAAAGCCGGTTATCTCCATCCTTTTCCGGTGACGGTTGACGTGATTTTCCGGCGACCTCTTCTCCTATTCTATCTCTCCTATCTCTTCCTATTTCTTTCCTTTTCTTTCTCTACTCTTCCTTTCTCTCTCCTCTCTGCTGATCGAGAAATAGTGGACAACGTGGAAGGGGAACCTAATCACACGTGAGAGGTATGTGTGATTAGGTCCCTAACATGGGTGTAGTGCTATAAGTTGCGGGTGGGAGTTGTTGTGGAACAGTTTTTTTTTCTGATCTGGTACATAGAAGACTGCAAAGGGTTGTATCAGAAGCTTCTTAGTTGCCGCTGTTGAAGAAGAAGTTCGGGCCAGAACAAGATCAGTTCTGAAATGTGGATCATATCAGATCTGATAAAAAATATCAATTTCTGGACGTCGATACATTGAAGCCAGGGACATCAACAGAAATTTATATGCACAACGGTGAGGGAGTCTACATTGGTTAATGTCTTAAGGATGTTTCTCTCTCAAGACTGTCGGATGTAACATGAACATTTGGGGACCTACGCAATCTATTGGTACTTCCTTTCTACTCTCTCACGTCTGATTTTCTAGGGCAGACTTCTGCGAGCAAGTCTGCTCACATCTTGGGCAGATTCGTTTGCTCAAGCTAGGGTTTCTTAAAACCCTAGGTCGATGCATTCTTGAAGTTGTGTGGAGGAAACCAATGTCGTGCAGGCAAGTCTGATTTTTTTTTGTAGTAGAAGTCGTGGAATGACGCACAACATTGTTTTCTTATGTCGTTGAAGTCTGAGGTAACATTGGAAGTTCTGAAGTTGTCTGAAAATAAGTTTTTTGTTGGCTGTCGTTAAGTCTGTGCACAACTTATGATACTAATGCTCACGTCTGACTTTGAAAAAGCATACATTTACTTAGAAGATGTTGGCATAATCATCGCTGTGACCTTAGTGGCATGTGGCAGTGGTGCTTCAGGTGATATTGTTGATTTCCACTTTGTTCATCAGCCCCTTGACGTGTGAAAGTGGTGCTGTGACTGCAAGTGATATTGTTGAGTTCTATTTGTTGATCAGCCCCTTACCTGACTGATTAATTATAAGTTGGACGTTCTTTTGTGTGTTCAAACTGTTGCAAAATTGTTTTGGTGCTCCCTGGTGTGTTTATTATGGCTGAGATTAGCAAACCAGATGGTGGGAATGATTATAAAGGAACTAGGAATCCCTCTTGTTTGGATCAACAGTCACAGTTAGCATTGACAGATCTAAGTATGAGCAATTTTTGGCACACAAAACCTCACAGGCTTCAACTTCCACTGCTTTGATTGATCGAGCTCTCTCTACGGGTACATCCACCTGATTCAAGTATCTCATGGATTATTGACTCAGGAACATCGAGACATTTCTGCAGTAGACCTGGTTTGTTCACTATCTTGCATAGATTCTCTCAGCCACGTCATGTTAAAATTGTAGATGGCAGAATGTCGCCTATATTGGGTTATGGAGATGTGAAGTTTTCTCAGTCTATGACCATTCCACATGTCTTATACGCTCCTGAGTTTCCATCCAATTTGCTCTCTGTTAAACAGTTGACTACTGATTTACACTGTCGCATTATTTTTGACCCTGGTGCATGCTCATTTCAGGACTTACAAACTGGGTAGATTATTGGTGGTGGCTATGAAAAAGGGGGCGTCTACATCCTGTCGGTTCCTATGGGTCTTGCTGCCACCCCTTGTACATCAGATTCTACACCCTTTCAGTGGCATCTCAGGCTCGGTCATCCTTCAGGGTCCAAGCTCCGTTCCATCCTACCTCATCTTTCAGTCCCAGAGTCATTTCAATGTGAGGCCTGTCAACTTGGCAAGCATACTCGTAGTAGTTTTCCTTCAAGTCTTAGTCCATCAAATCAAGGGTTGTTTGATCTTCTTCATGTTGATGTGTGGGGTCCTAGCAGGGTTGCTAGCCGATCTAAGTTTAGGTATTTTCTTGTTGTTGTTGATGATTACTCTCGAGTTAGTTGGGTATTTCTTTTGAAAGAAAGGTCCGAACTAATACCTATTCTCAAAAACTTGATTATTGAAATAAAAACTCAGTTTGGTTCTTTGGTTAAGTGTGTTCGCACTGATAATGCAATTGAGTTCAAATCATCTATCGTTTTATGTTGAAAATGGTATCTTTCCCAAATTTACATGTCCTCATACCTCACAACAGAATAGAGTTGCCGAACGAAAACATAGACAACTTCTAACTGTTGCTCGTACCCTAATGCTTCGTAATCATGTACTTGCATACTTATAGGTTGATGTCATACTCATGACTTGTTACCTAACAAATCGTTTACCATCATCCTCTATTGACAACAAAGTACCGATTAAACTTGTTTATCCCAATCGAAACTTATTTCTTGTTGCACCAAAAGTATTTGGTTGTACTTGTTTTGTTCACATCCTTGAGTTAACGTGATAAACTTGCTGCTCAAGCCATTAAGTGTGTGTTCATTGGCTATCCTCGAAACCAAAAAGGGTACAACCGTACAAGTGCTTTGATCCAGTAACTCACAAAGAGTACATCAGTGCAGATGTTACTTTCTTTGAGTCTCAGTCCTACTTCTGTGTCATCTGAGATGCCATGTCCTATTCTTCTACCTATCCCTCCAGTCCCGTTGCAGTCTTTTCCATCTCCTACTCCGACTATGAATAGGTTTCATGACCCTCCATTGATATACATGCGTCGGCAGGATCCCTCTCATGGTCGACCATTAAAATCTTCTCAGGATGTGAGCTCCATTGAAGTAAGTATACCTGACATTGATCCTTCTCAGGACTTGCCTATAGCCCTGCGCAAAGGCAAGAGAAAGTGTACTATACATCCTATCTCACAATTTGTTTTCACTGACCACCTTGATGACAACTTACAATAGTTTCTTCATGCTATAACAGTTCATAGTTCATACTGTACCAACTAGTCATCAACAAGCATTACTAGACTGTAAATGGCGAAAAGTCATGCAAGATGAGATGGATGCTCTCTTACAGCGTGGTACCTGGGAATTGGTTGATCCTCCTTCAAATTGTGATATTATTGGCTCTAAATGGGTCTTTCCAGTCAAGTACCATTCAGATGGGTCTGTAGAGAGATATAAGGCTCGATTAGTGGCTAAGGGTTATACCCAGACATATGGAGTTGACTTCTTTGAGACTTTCTCTCCTGTGGCGAGGTTGGGTACTATTCGGCTCATTATCTCTGTTGCGGTACACTCTAATTGGCCTATGTATTAGCTGGATGTAAAGAATGTCTTTCTCTATGGTGATCTTGAAGAGACTGTATATATGCAACAGCCCCCAGGGTTTGAGCGACAGGGGGAGTGTAGAAAAGTGTGTCGTCTGAAGAAGACAATTTATGAACTTAAACAAAGTCCTAGGGCATGGTTTCACAAATTATCTGAGGTCGTTTCACAGTGTGGAATTGAAGGATCTCCTTTGGACCATTCTTTATTCATCAAGAAGACAGTTTATGTTGATGACATTATCCTAACAGGTGATTGTGATCAAGAAATTTCGGTTACAAAGAGTTTCCTTCAGAAGCACTTTGTCATGAAAGATCTTGGTCACTTGATATTTTCTTGGGATTGAAGTTGCTCATGACAAAGAAGGTGTAGTGTTGTCTCAGAGAAAATATGTATTTGACCTACTGCAGGATACAAGGATGTTAGGAGCCAAGCTAGCTAATCTTCCGATGAATCCACGTCTTCATCTTCATGATGATTAATCGGAGCTAGTGGATTCACGATCTTACAGGTCTCTTATTGGCAAGCTTCTGTATGTCACTGTGACTAGACCAGACATTAGCTTTGTTGTTGGGAAACTAAGTTAGTTAATGGAAGAACCTAGAAAAGTCCATTTGGATGTTGCATTGATGGTTTTAAACTATCTAAAGTCATCTCCGGGCAGGGGCCTTTTTTTCAAGAAAGGTGAATCTCTAGGAATTGTTGCTTACAGTGATGCTGACTATGCAGGGTCTGTTGATGACAGAAAAACCACCACAAGCTTTTGTATCTTTGTTGGGGGCAACCTAATATCATGGAGAAGCAAGAAACAAAATGTAGTTTCGAGATCAGGTGCAGAATCTGAATATAGAGCAATGGCTCAAACAGCTACTAAGATGACTTGGGTTAAGTCTATGCTAATAAATACAAGTATTCATGTTCTTCTTATGAAAATGTACTGTTATAACAAGGCTGCCACTTATATTGCAAATAATCCAGTATTTCATGAGAGAACAAAGCACATAGAGGTCGATTGTCATTATATTGGGGATCTATACAAGGAGGTGTTGTGTCTACAGTTCATGTAGCTTCTGAAGATCAGGCGGCAGATATGTTCACTAAGGCTCTTCCTATTGGTGATTTCTCTAGATGTTGTAACAAGCTGAACATGATTGATATCTATGCTCCAGCTTGAGGGCGAGTGTTGAAATTAGAAAGTTTTTATTTAAATGTGGTAGTTTTCTGATTATTTAAAGTTAGAGTCTTCTTTAGTCATTTATATCTTTATGTGTCTCTCTTGTGTAAAGACTCTAGCCGACCCCTATTCTCTCTTTAAATAAGAGATTAGGATTAGCAATGAAAGCACAATAGTTTATTCTCACTCTTTCTCTCTCTCTCTCTCGTTCTCTTGTGTTCCCTCTCTTTTCTCCATCTTTTACAACAGGTACCACAAATGATCTGACTAGGGGAAAAAAAAGAACATCTGCATTTGCAATTGAGTAGAAAAAGAAATCCACATTTGCAGTGCTAATCTATCGTTATTTGAGAAGAAAAAAAGTTGCATTGCATATGCAAATGGAACAAATAGGATGTATGCAAGACCCATGCACATGATCAAATATAGAACACAAATCAAAACCTCTTCATAACCACAAAAAAAGTGGCAATTTAGTGAAGTAGCTACCCAAAGAGCAGAACCATCCGGACATCATAATGTTCAATCACAGAAAAGAACTGTATCATGAAATTCACTCCTGCGAAAATGTATAAACGAAAATTGAACCAGCACATTGATAAAGCATGTCAGAGAATACCTGCACCTCCAGGAGAAATATCCGAGATCCATCAATAATAACAGAGACGGCTAAGCCTGCTAAAACTTCTGAATTACAATTATTCTCACTTAAGAAGATCTCACTTGGATTTGAAACAGCTTGAAGACCAGAGTGGGACATTTCAAATACCCCAAGCTGAGAAGGTAAAATATGCTATTAATAGAACTTACAGTGGTGAAGATCTATGAACCATGACAATTTATCATCCACAAACAATTTGAATGAAGCTACAGATCACCCTTTATGCACTGTACGTCAACAGTTTCCATTTTGCCTATTTGACCAACACTTGATATGCTATTGTCATGAGGAAATGCCTCAGAGTACTGCCAACAGGCATTTATGGTATTCAAGACTACTGAAATTCAAACTCATAGGAAATGTCAATGTTTTGTCAGGCCACATTTTTTAATCCTCGAAATCAATTAAAAAATTTCATTGATGCACCACAATGGTCAAATTTCATGTCTGAAGGGAGTCTTTTAGACCAACCTCATCGGTGGATCCAAAACGGTTCTTTACAGACCGCAACAAACGATGGGACATGTATCTCTCACCCTGTACCGAACAAAGAAAACCTATCATCAATGTCCAATCAGGAATAAAATTCAGCAGCACAAAAATTAAGAAAATACAAAAGGAATCAGGTAAATTTCTAAAAATAGGAAGTTTACTCCCAAAAAAGGAGGAGGCAAAGTTATTACTGTTGATAGGATTTTTAGAAACACATGAAACAGTTATTCATGATTTTGAAAATGCATTTCAAGAACAGCAACCGCAACCATGTGGGACACCAAAAGTAAAACAAAAGTGCTTTCCACTTTTATCAACCAAAAAGACACAACTAAACTAATGCTACAACAAGCCACACTAAAACTAAGGAATGACTCTCTAGACAACTATTATTTGATATATCAAGACAATAGGGACAATACTATATCATCATTGGCCGTTGATTTAGTGTAGAACGACTATTAGAGCCTAGAATTGCTCCAGGACTAATGGACCAAATATCTACTCTACATATGAAGACTTCGGATTGCTCAAAGGCCAGTGGGCAATGTATGTATTCTATACCTATCTACTGTACATATGAAGACTTCGGACTGCTCAAAGGCCAATAGGCAATGTATGTATTCTATACATGTGATGTGTCATCTATTTTTGTAGCCGCAAGTGGTTACCACATATGAAAATTAACTAGCAAAGAGTATGTAGCACTTGCAGATCTGAGCAATGTGTTTGAGCCTGATGAACATAATGCTACATAGATAATGTCATACTAGTAAAACAGGAAAACCAATACCTGGTCAGTAGGCTAGAGCTAGTAAGATAATATTGAATAATAGCAGCATCGCTCATGACCACTCTAATCCCATCATGTAAAACCTATGCAGCTATCTAGGAGTACCAGATGGTCTCTAAATGTACTCATCAATTCATCCCTGATACAAATAGTCACGTAAAAATTAAAGCAATCATAAACAAAAGATGCATGAGAAACAACAGGAACCAGCAACACATTATGCACATGGGCCCCTTCAAGAGAAAAATTGATACTGAAAAAAGACTTGCTAAACTACAGTTAAAGTTCCAAGAAGCATATCCTAATTTTAGAGAAATAACTAAGAGACAACTGCAACAAAAATGAAGAAATAAAGATAATTTTATCACGAGAAAGAATATGAAACATGCAAGCAGCATCTGTACCATTTGCTTCCAGTAAAAACACCAAAGGAACACTATAACCTCCCAGGCTCCCATAACTTCCACATTACAAATCTCAACTGATGACAGAACTACTTTTCTTAGCTTGCGAATGTTGAAAGAATAACAGCAGGAAAATGCCCTCTTATTTATTTATAAAGTGGAAAAGCATAGTAAATGAATATGGAATACCAACTTCCATATACAGAACAGCATCGACAATGTGCTCTAGTACACGTGGGCCAGCAATATCTCCAGTTTTTGTAACGTGCCCAATCTGAAAAATGGAGGCACCAAAATTAAAGAATCAGTATGCAATGGTAAGACATTATCAAAGCACAGAAATCAATTTATCATCACCAATCAATAGATCCTGCAAAGCCCTGAAATATTTTATGAAGCATGCAACATAGAACAAAAGTAACTTTATAATTTCATAAGATTTGAGTTGATAAAAACATAGCTACGAAATAATATTTTGTTAGATAAAAAATATAAAAAAATATGGTGGATGCAGTTTTCCCAACATGTGCACCCCATTTTTCCTTTGCAAAGGATTATTCATTGAGCTTCACTTTTTATAAAAAAGTGACTGGGGAGTGTAGTGACTGTCTTTTTGGTGGATGTCATTTGGTTTATGTGTGTGTGTGTAATATATATACATACATTTTCTGTGCTGTTTCCCAATGTACCCACACAAACATAAAGGTTTGGGGGGAGAGAGAGAGAGAGAAAGGCTTATATGTAACGCTGTTTAGTAGACTATGTAGAATGTAACACACCAGAAACACAGGGACATTTGTTTGCTTGGCAAAACGCAGCAATGCAGAAGTGCATTCCTTGACCTACAATAAAAAATGCTGTTAAAAACTTAAGACATAACATAAACTAAAGACAACTAAGCAATTAGAAACTATAAAACAAATCAATTATGTCAAAGACATTCTACCCTGACAAGCAAGCACAAATTATCTTAAAACAGCACGACTATCTTATAATATGGTCCACAGGACATACCAAAACAGAGAGAAACAACCCAAATTTTTTAAAAACAATGGCAACTGCAAACCTGTGAAACACTTCCTGCACTTCCAGGCACACCTTTTAAGTATACAGTTTGAATAGAGTCAACAATTAGAGCTCGAGGAGAAAGCACTACAATTTTTTCCAAGATATCCTACGAAACAAAAAAAGAAAAAGTCAATTGCAAGGAAAGAAAACAAATGACATAAACATATCATGTGCCTTATGAACTAATAGTCATTTTATTATATTATTTCAACTATGGTACTGGTATATGAATGTAAAATCCTTACAAGGGTGGAATGTTTGACAGTTTAAAACAAATACGGTAAACAGAATACAAATTACGAGACTAACTTTGCAAACTTTTGCTTTTTAGTTTCCGTTTCCAGCTCCACATGATGCATTTTTGGTTCTTTTGAATAATGTCTTGAACAGCATAAACAATAAAAGAAATATGCTCAGAACAGAATTATCATCCAGACAACAGGCTGACTGAAGTTGCACAAAATTATTGACGAATTCCTTCTTCAAGCATGAATATCAAGATAGAGTTTGTCAAGAAGTATACCGGTCAAAAATATATGAAACACATTCAGTTACCGAATGATATGATATTCTTATAAAACTAAAACCCAGAATCCCAGAGACTATCAGATTCTCAGAATATACTTGAATCCAATAAATGATGAGTAAAAAGAAAGTGACTGAAAATCACCCAAAGAAACTGCCCCAGATATACAAACAATATCATAATTGAGCATTCAATCAGATAGGTCAATACCTCAATATCAGTACTTGAATATAGAAAAAGGTATCCAGTCCCAATTTGCATGCGATCAGCACGATTGCCAATCTGCTCGATGCTCTGTCATGCAAGGACCACCATTTGTGATTTAGTAAATTCTACCAACAATAAACAGCCAAGTTACCAACAAAAGTTCCATCCACCTGGTCAGGGGAACACACCATCCTCATGCTGGAGGATACTAGGGGTACGGTAGCCATTGCCTACTCGTATAAGTTGATGGGG
This sequence comes from Nymphaea thermarum, assembly GCA_011799765.1. Taxonomy (NCBI): domain Eukaryota; kingdom Viridiplantae; phylum Streptophyta; class Magnoliopsida; order Nymphaeales; family Nymphaeaceae; genus Nymphaea; species Nymphaea thermarum. The sequence goes on along the minus strand of JAANDH010000289.1, from coordinate 258,923 downwards.
ATCTACCTAACTCAACTTGCCAACCAATAAAACAGAGAAGCCACAGTTTTTTAACCCGACGAGCAAAAGGACAATAAAGTGTGATGGAAGGAAGATAAGACATCAGGAAAAGATTTAAAATTGTGCAAATTTCCCACACCCCTTTTCTGAAATAGGAAGGAAAATGTCATCTTCAAACGTAATGAAAGGAAACATCCCAGATATGAATGTGAAAAAAGGACATCTAACCTCTTCACCTGAGACATATACAACAGGAGCAGGGCCACTGGCATCACATCCTTCAGCGAGCATAGCAGCAATCTACGACATAAAAGGAAGTAACATTCTAATAGTAATATATTTGGAAACTGATACCTAGTGGAACAAGGTGACCATCCTCTATGTCAGTAGTTAGACTAATCAGGAGTTTCAAGAACTAAGAAATTTGTGCAACGACCAACAAAAAGAATAAAAAAAGGGGTAATACCTGCAATAAAAATGTACTTTTCCCAACACCAGGATCACCACCAATTAAAATTAAGGAGCCTACAAATAACAGCTAAAATGTTCAACTGATGCACAAGATGATAACTACTGACATACCATAAGAAGGACAAGAAATACATAAAGTTCAATATGATAATCACTACAGAGGATCAATAACATCATGATATATTGCATTTTCAAGATGATGCCACTGTCTGGGCTTCAATTCACACTGCAAGATGCTTCGATTTTATAAAGCAAATTTAAGAAAGTAATTTATGCTAAAATTACAGTTCATACTTCATAGTGTTGTATAATAGCTAATCGACAGCAGAGGATGGTGAAGAAACAAACTTAAAAGCACAATCCAAATCTCACAGCTCACAGTGGATGCCTAATATGTCAATCCTAACAAGGTATCATAAAAATGATCATAGACTATAAAAGTTTACTGCGTTTCTTAGATAGTGTACAAGATGATATCAAAAATTCAGTTTGTCTTCCACACCATTACTTGATCTGAAAATTATCACTTCCAGCAGATTTGAAATATGAACAACACATGAGAAATAAAAGAACAGCACATGAAAAAACTTCTTACCTGGCACAACTCCTCCACCAAGCACCCTTGCAACCTCCATCCCAAAAAGTCCAGATCTGACATTCAAACAACAAGAATAGCTCCATGAATTAGGATAAGAGCTAAAACAAGAAATGCATAAAAATAGTAAGGAATAATATAAAATAAGAACCAAATATAACAACCAAGGATAGACAATAGAGAATATCATTGTAAGTATAAGAAGACAATACAATAGATATTTAATAGAAACAAGTACTTTTACTGCACAAATTTGATTGATGAAATATCAGAAAAAAGTTAGGCTCTTCACATAATAAAAATGTAGCTTTGATTAAAGAGATTTAAATGAAAACATAGTCATAAAAGTTTCAAATAACAACCCTTATCAGATCAAACGAAATATAAATCATAAAAAGAAAATAAGAACACCAAGAAACATCAATTCGCGAAGGTGAATTAGAAACTGCATGTTAAAGTGATGTAGCATGTGTGGAAATTCTAACAACTCGATAAATGCTACGGTAAAATTATAAATTAGACTTTCACCGAAGCATAAACTCAAAACACGCAAAACTATATAAATTAAAAAAAAAACTACGATATTTTTAATATTAAAGGTGCACTCCGAAATCAGGAAAAACTGATTCAATTATCAGAAAGCTCATTTGTGATTATTGTTAATTGAGCTTATAGTAAGGTTTCGGTTTCACATTTTCTGAGAGTTTGCCGGATCAGTCGAAAGCTTCTGCCAGCCATTCCACAAACTTATAATCGCACAGGTGCCCAATCTCATTCATTTAGAAAATAATACACAATATTTCTTCGGATAGAGTGCAGAAAAAATATAGAACATATCAAAGAAAACTAAAACAAGAAGCTAAAGCACGTACAGGAAATCATGAAACCTACGAAAGAAAGACCGAAGTAGAATAGAACATGACAAGGAGAACTCACAGAGGAATCCGCCACTCAGCCGGATTGACCCTCTTGTTGACGTCCACCAAACTGAGCGGCCGCGAATCGCCTGAGCCCTGTTGGAACCATGACCTGGTGACGCCCTCCGCCACCTCGGAGCCCCGTCTCCTCTCCCCTGCGACAGCACTCTCCGATTCCGAGAATTGGCGGAGCGTCCCGACGAGCTTGCAGGATTGGCAAGTGCCCCACCACTGGCCGAAAGACTCACCGCAGTTCTCACAGACCCACGACACCCGGGCCTTGCCGGCCCGCTTCCTTGTCACTCTCGGCTCCGACAGGAAGAACTTCTCGTCGCCGCTGCTAAGATCGTCCTCGCGGGCTCGAGAACTAAGAGCCCTACAAATGCCCCTAGGGCTCGGCCCGTCGGGACATCGGCAGAACACGCCGGCGGGAAGAGTCGGGCTTCTTCGGACGGCGGCAACGAAATGGAGGAGGCGACGGAAGGGCTGCATGCGTGGGCAGAAGGAGAGGCGAGTGAAAGCACCCTGCATTTAGAGATGGCAGTGGTACTTGTAAGGAGGCGAACGGAGAGACACCTCCCCAGTTTTTTTCAAACAGAAGGATGGAGAGAAAGGAGCAAAATACGGCGCGCGCCCACGCCATGAAGCTCGGCTCGCCGTTCCCGCGCGCATGTCTTGCCCAATGCGGCTGCGTGTGTAGAAGAAGGTTCGGGTCTGATATGATTAGATCCGCACCCGTTCAGCTGGACTCAAGACAGTCCGCTCGTGAGATTGTCAATACAAATTCAGGTTACAAAATTGGATCGAATCTAAATCTAATGTGCACAAAAGACTGAACCAAGCGCCAGTGTACTCAGTTCTAGGTCCAGCCAACCTGACCTCTCGGTGTAACACTTCATTACAAAAAGTTTAGTCTCTCAAATGAAGATTTTTAAAAATGATTGAAAGTTTATAAAGAGATTAGATAGATGATTAGATGCCGCGATCTTGAGCCCGTTTGGACAGGAAAAATGAAAAAAGCTGCTAGAAGATGCAGATCTAAAACTCTTTTGGCAGTGGGCTTAGGGTTATTACACTCGAGAAGAACAAATTTTGGTGGAAGAAAGATGTGGGAAAAAATTAGATGAATGCTTTGCCAAGAAAGATAAACGGCAATAAGGTGCGATATCATAAGAAGGTGGAACCATGCTATTCTATATGACAAGAGTGGATTGCACAAAAAATGAAGCTTTTTGTTTCGTTCCAGCTAAAAGAAATCACCGTTTACTGTTAAACAGGATGTGCATTGTTTGTCACTCATAGTATCAATTTAGCTTCAAAGGTCGCCTTTCTGATATTATGAGAAGCCTAGAAATGACAGTCTCTCCAGTCAGAAACTTTATGCAAGGCAAGCACCGGGCAGCATCATTTTTTATTGCTCATTATTTTTCGACAAGGTGGGTTTAGGTGGACATTTCCCGTTGTGGAACACGCACTCTGCATTGTACTGGGCTCTTGATCTCCCCTTCAATTCGAAGGTTCCCAGTCCCATTCACTAATTCAGGCGCACTGTGATACCATGGGCATATACCAGCATTTACTGGGTGAGATTGAAGGATGATATTTTTTTAGGAGACCGGATGATATTTTGCATGAGAGACGCAAACCGGGGGATTCTTTTAACAGGCGCCTGCCTAAGTTGATATATTGCGAAACTAAGGTCGAATCATTGGAAAAATTTATTCTACCAAGCGTGGAGAATAAAAAAATCAACTTTGAACGGGTTATGAATAAAAGTAGTCATCGAGAGAGAGAGAGAGTGTGTCAAGTTGAAGACTAAAACATTATATGAATGACAGGAATGTTAAAAAGGAAGCATTATCCTTTTTATATATCATACATCTATATAGCATGAAAACCAGCACATTTTCTTCGACAAAGAATGTAAGGCTTTGACCGTGAAAGCCTGGATTGGATATCAAAGCACAAATACATCTCTCGAACTATTAAGGCCTATATATTCCTGATGGATCAGCATTTTGAATGATCCATGGATGCTCGAGAAGTTTATGCAGAGGTAGACGCTGGGACGAATCTTTGACAAGTAGCTGCACAGAAACAAATACAGATCGTGAGTGTTTTGTTTCTCTTTGGGCGGCACGAGTAAAATCACTATCAGACAGGGAAAATTGGAAAAGGGAAAAATGAGTACTGACTTGACTAATTAGATCCTTGGCTGCTGCAGAAACAATTGGTTTGGGCGGAAACTTCAAATCAACTTTTACAATCCTGCATTGGTAGTAGCAGAAAAGCTGTCAGATAACTTAACCTGCTCAAACTTTTGTTCAGCAAACATCAAAAAGCAAATAAACGTTCCCTTTCAGTAAAGACCAAGCGAACGCACAACTGCGTAAGACACATTAATCTCTACCACAACTACTCGTGATTGCCAAAACTCAGGAATGTGTAACCATGATTGCAGCAAAAATTGCCCACTTGCCAAAACTCAGGAATGTGTGACCATGATTGCAGCAAAAACTGCCCACTAGTTTGATCTTTTGCAACATAAACTCACTCTTTCCCATTTCAAATTTAACTTGATTTTTTTTTTCTTTTGGTAAAAAAAAGTAATTGAAAACGCTCCAGCGCAGCCAGAAAGGAGCCTCGTTAATAGAAAATCCAGGGCAGCACAGATAGATAAATACCTCCTGTATGTGTCAGAGTGTTCCTTTGCTTCAAAGGGAGGTACTCCATAGAGAAATTCATAGCATAACACTCCCAGACTCCAAATATCCACACTGGCATCGTGTTCTCTGCTTTCCACTGCAAACAAATCGCAGATGTTAATATGAGCTGAAAATGTATCAAAACTAGCAAATAACTGGTCAAACCCATAAAGCACTTCAGTTTGTCTCCAAAAAAGGTACATTATGTAAAACGCTTATGACAACTTTGATAGGGCCTTCTCCACGTCCCAGTCCAAGTTAATTCAAAAGACAACGGAAGCAACATAAATACTCCAAGTCTCCAACTCAATGGAGCAAACCAGATCCTCCCGCTTGGGCACCCAGTACAGTGCCCACCTTTTCCCATGACTGGGTTTTTAGTATCTTTTGTGTTGCTATTTCAGTTCCTCCAACTTACCCATTTCAGGTGGAAGATAGTCCAATGTCCCACACATCGTCCGTCTTCTATCAAAAGTATGCACAGACCACCCAAAATCAGCAATCTTTAGCTCGCCCTGTAAAACACATCCATCTGAGCTATTCACTTTATTGAAGTGATACGCACAACAAATGTTTGCTTGCAAACCATTACCTGCACACCGACTAGCAGGTTCTCCGGCTTAATATCTCTGTGTATGACGTGCTTTCCATGGCAATAAATCAGTGCCTGTGCCAAAGAAGCAATATACTGCAAGACAAACATAAACATAAGCGTTATTGGTATTGTAAATTGGTTGGCTTTATTAAGCATTATTCTAAAGGCTGGGGATAGATTTTTCGGCTCATTAAAAGACGTGACAATAACATGAGTGGCATCTGGGGAAATAATGAAGAATGGTAACTTTCAAAATCCATGGACCACAGATCACTTGATATAGGCCGAGCCGCAGAGCACAATGAATTGTGTTTCAGATGACCAACTTGGCAAGTTCTGTTGAACAAATATGCGACTTTGATCATGAAAATGGCTAGCATCTGCTGTAAAATGTCCATAACCTTTCACAACGCACGTGTATTCATTTACAAAACAATAAAATTTCAGGGTAGATTTCCCGAAGACAAAGACAAACACCACACAAGCACACTGTATTGATTCAAGTGAACTTACTGTTGCAGCTCGCCTTTCTGGGAAGTACTTGCACCTCTGTAACTCTTTATACAGCTCACCTTTTGCTGCATACTCCAAAATCAAGTAAACTCGAGTCTAGCATCCAAAAGAGAACATAGATAAGAGAAGCCTGTTCATTGGCTAAAAGCCTAAACTAATTTAGATTTCAGTTAACAAAACTCGCACCTGATCGTAGAAATATCCATACAAACGAAGAATATTAGGATGCCGCAAGTGGCTCTGGATCTCTACTTCTCGGCGCAGTTGGTGTTCAACCTGGGATTGCTTAAGTTGACTTTTAAACAGAACTTTCAGCGCCACTATATATTTGCTCTGCACCAAAAGCATACCATTCAGGAGACAAGAAAATGTGAAAACATGTTAAACAAACCAATCAACAAACGAGGTGAAGTAAAAAATTCGGACAATTTTTCCTTCTAACATTTCGAGTGTACCCGGACACAGAGATAAGACCATACGCCTAATATAAACTATCGACACCACCTGGCAATGGAACATCATTGCACTTCCCAAAGCCGCATGCTGCAGCAACTGGTGGGAGAGGCGCAACAGGAATGCTGAGAAATGTTCTGTGGGACGCATCAACAACTACGACGCATGATCGTATTGTACCAAATCTCTTGTTCTTGCATGACCTATTCTGCGTCGAGATGGGACAGGACAACCATGATGGTCGGTCATAGAAAATGAGGGGACGAGACGATGCTTTAACACCATCACCTAAGCCGCTTTCATCAGAGGAAACCAAGCCCTAGAACGTAATACATTTCCAAACCCTAAACGAGGGCCCTCTTCATGATCATTGATGAATCACGAAGATGAACAAGAAACAAATCAAATGGAAAATTAAAAAGAAAGAAAAACGGAAAAGAGATCCGAAGACGAAAAAAATGGAAAATGTCCCCCGAATTAAACTTATTTGTCAAGACTGGGAAAAGCCCTCAAAAATAGGAAAAAAAAAAAAAAAAAAAAAAAAAAAAAAAAAAAAAAAAAAAAAAAAAAAAAAAAAAAAAAAAAAAAAAAAAAAAAAAAAAAAAAAAAAAACCCTTCCCCCTCACCTTCTTCTCCCGGGCCAAGTAGACGTTCCCAAACTTCCCCCTCCCGAGAGGCTTCCCTATCTCAAAATCGTTGAGCGTCCACCTTCTCTCCTTCTTCTCCAACCCCTCCATCGACGGCGAGTCCTTCAAAAGAAAATATTAAACGCTGATCAGTCAAAAAAACCTAGAATTCCCGAATCATAAACCCTAGACCACGATCTTCTAAAAACTTTTCAGATGGAAACTATTTCCTTTACCTTGTGGTAGTCTGGATCCGCGGGAACGGCCATACCCATTGCCAACAAAAGGGTTTTCGCTGAGGAACTCGAGAAGGGAAATGACGACGACGTCGACGAGGACGAAGGAGAACGAAAGCGTTTGAAATAAAGAGCGGCAACGGTCGGATTCTCTCTCTTTAATTAAACTTCCGTGCCTATTCTTTTTCCATACGAAAGTGGTGGGGCCCACTGGAGCGGGTAACGGCTAAAACGCAGCAGAGTTTCCCGGTCCCACGGACTGCCATTGAGTCCATAACACGTCGGGCAGGAACATGGAAGTTGATCTCATGACCCGGTCAAGTTTTGGATCATATTTGGACCGGATCTCGTTAGTGGAACCAGTATCTTTTCTGGCCCAGATAGGAGGTGACCACGTTTAGTAAGAGATTTTTTTGTCATAAAGGCCGAATTATAGTTTCAAGACCGAAATATAAATAACATTTTAAAATTTAAGTAAAATTTAGATTTTCTTAAAAATCCAAAGTGGGGTTGCATGGCCCCTGGCAAAGTAATCTTTCAAGACCGAAATATAAATAACATTTTAAAATTTAAGTAAAATTTAGATTTTCTTAAAAATCCAAAGTGGGGTTGCATGGCCCCTGCCAAAGTAATCTTTGGTCGTTTTAACAGTTGGTTCCGCTTATGCATGGATCCCGAGTGGGGGTGGGCGTCGGGCCGAAGCCCAGCCCGATGTCCCGGGTCTCGGCCTGGGCTCGACCCGGCCTGATATCCAGGGTCTTGGCCTGGGTTCGATCTGGCTCGACCCGTTCGACAATAAAAAATAAATTTAAATTATAAAATCAATTTTTTATAATGTAAAATTTATTTTTAATAATAAAATACATATTATTAAATAAACAAATATTTTTTAAATTGTTAACGAATTGGATCGAGCCGGGCCACACCATCGAGCCCGACCGAACCAAGTACCCGTACCCAGCCCGTGGCCCAGACCTAATCTTGAGGGTAAATAATTCATTTGAGAACCTCTAAACTAAGTCTCACTACAAAAAGAAGTTCTAATGAAGACCCTACACTAAAAACTTGTTATTTGTAGGCTTATATATTAGTTGTGACCTTGATATTGTCTATTTATTTTTTCCTTATCTCCCTTTTTCACCACGCTTCTATACCAAATCAAGCACTAGAAATATAACTTAAGCTAATTTTTTAGATCAAATTCTACTTTTTATAACATTTTGTGGGGAAGGGGCCGAAAGGCCTGAAACCCCTCCCCCCGTGCTTCAGGATTTGGGTGAGAAATGAAACACCTATCAATGATGTGTTGTGCACAACCATTTGTAAATCTAAAAGAGGATGTGTACAGTCAAACAAAACTAAATGAAGCGTAGGGCTGCACACAAGTCGAGTAGAGCCCAAGCTTGGCTAGCTCGAGCTCTACTCAGCTCAAACTCAAGTCGAGCTTTTTATAGCAAGCTCGAGTTCGACTCGACTATACATAGGGCTACACACGAGCCGAGTCGAAATTGGCTCGACTCATGTTTAGTTAGCTGGAGTTAGACACGAGCTTCACAACTTCAATTCGAATTCGACTCGAGAGACTGTCCAACTCGAGATTGACTCATCGGCTCGTTTAAGTTCGTTTATCTTGTCACGAGCACCACATTTGCCAGCATTATCTCTAAGAAGTGTCAGGCATGGGTGAAGAGGAAAGACATGCGTGAGGGAAGAAAAATGAAGAGATTGATTGATTGATGGGAAAAGTAGGTGTAACAAGGAGGATAAAAGAGAGCGGGCCGAGTGGGTGAAGAGTGAGAAAAAGGAAGGAAAAACTAAAAACACAAAACAAAAGTCGAAATTAAAGCCTGCTTGCGCGGGTGAAGGCGGGTGAAGAGAGGGGAAAGAAGAGAGAAAACTACAAACACAAAACAAAAATTCGAGATTAAAGTCAAGCTGAGTCGAGTTCGACCAACTTAAACCCGAATCGTTAATATACTCGAGTTTATCTTTAAGCTCGAGCTCAACTCGTTTTTTATACGAGTCGAGTTTACTCGAGCGAGTTTGAGTTGAGCCCGAGTTGGCTCGACTCGTTGTGCAGCCCTAACTACACAAAATCGAGCTCGAACTCGACTCGTTTAACCAATTTAACTTGTTTACGTGTTAACTCGTGTAAAAAATAACTCGTGTAAAAGTTTAACTCATGTAACTTTTAAAAATTTTTTTATCCTAAATGTTAAAACTGGTGATGAGAATCAGTTTTGACAATATTATATAGAGTATCAATTTGCAAGTTGAGTCAAAAGTAAACTAAGTCAAGTTATTGAAACTTGAACTTTACTCAGTTTACTGTTTCAAGTATCTCTGTGAGCTCGAACTAGTCTCATTTATAAACTAGTTGAGTTTTTTCAAGCGAGTTTGAGTTGAGCCTGTTGGCACGATTTGTTGTGCAGCCCTAATTGTAGGTGGCCCAAGAGAAAGAAAGGAAAAAAAAAGAAAAAGAAAAAAAGAATTGGTGTCATGGCACCTCACTATCAAACACGTGGGTGCTTTGACGCAGGGGAAAAAAAGTGGACTCCCACAACTTTGTATTATTTTTCTCCAAATAACTTTGCTGTCCAGATTGGAAAGGATGGTTATGGCTGTATGTGTTCTGTTTCTTTTGTGATTTGGAGGGACATGAACATGAGCATCAGAGATATATTTCGCCCGAGGAAAGAATGTCTCGCCCATCAAACACTCTCGTAATGACATCATTTTTGCTAATGTAATGTTTTTCAGAGTCTTCCTACTTTTGCATTTGTGCTTTGTGTTTCACTTCCTGTTGTAGAGATACTGTTCCAAAAGGAGACCTCAACAAACATGTTCATTAATGTTGGATCCAAGACTGAAAATCCAGCAAAAATTGAATTGGGTATTAATCGAAAAACAAAACTGTTGTATCTGATCCGACCCATTTGAAAACATGGTATGCAAAGGCAAAATTATATGAAAAAATAAATCAGGGTTTTTAGTGGAATTTGGGTCTAATTATTGTGGGGCCAGAATTCTTATATCCATGATTTTGGGTCCGGGTCAGGAATTGATACAAATCCGGTATGGTATCTATAGACGGCCCTAGGAGAATCCTGCTCCCGGGAAAAGGACGGAGGAAGGTGGAGCGGGGGGAGAGAGAGAGAGCGGGAGAGAGCACCAGATGGGGATCAGATTCATACTCATGGTGAACAAGCAAGGGCAGACGCGGCTCGCCCAGTATTACGAGTACCTCACCCTCGAGGAGAGGAGGGCGCTCGAGGCAGAGATCGTAAGGAAGTGCCTCACCCGGACCGAACACCAGGTTCTATTTCTTTCTCTGTTTTTCCCTGCTCACCACTATCATCATTATGGACTCGGTGTTTTATTAATTTCTCTAATCTGGTCTTGTTCAATTGAGATTTTGGAGAAGATGGCATCCTTTGCTTTAGAATGGTTTGTTTGTATGTTTAGGGGATGCAAATTTCCAGGGCAATTTATTAAATTCTTTTTGAAGGAAAGCAAAGGTTGATGAAATTATGTTTATACCTGTAAAGGTTTTACCTTTTAAGGTAGCGGTGGTCTTTCTTATTTTTTTTCTCCGTTTTTCTTCAAGTGATGCATGACTCCTGTTGTTGTGGTGTGTAACTTTTCATTTTCATTTGTGCGGATGCGAAATTGTGCTTTACTTTTGCCCTTTAAATAGCAAATTGTTTGATATTTCCACGGTATTTTAATGGCTAATGAAGATAAGTTGTCAATGTTGGGTATCTCTGTTTTGTTCATGGGAAGAGAGGAAATTTGTGGCACATTGCTCCTATTATTACTTTCCTTTTACGATTGATGCTGGCTGAGGTTTAACTTTCGACAGTTTTTTCAAGAGCCTAAATATTCCTGCTAGTGCTGTTAGTTAGCGACCGTAATGTAAAAAAAAAAAAAGGTCTATCTGATACCAAATTAAGAGCCGTCATCTTTTTTTGAAGAATTGATGAGGAATAAGTGCTCGAAAACCAGCTCACGATGATCATTGGGCAGGTGGCTTTGCTGTTCTGAGAAATAGAAGCATAAGCTAATGCTTTAGAGGAAGCTTCTCCTCTATTGACCCTTCGGCCTTTGTAGATATCTTACTAGGATTTTATGTACCTGCTACTAATGATTGGACATGCATGTTGATGACTCAAAAGTATGGATGTTGTTTAGATTATTGCATCAGCAGTTTCCAGTAGCGATCAGACAATAGCTTGGTTTTTTTAAGGAACAGGACTATATAACCAAGTTTATAATATCTTGTGAGGATTATCTTTACATCGTTGTGTAACTACACGTCTAACTTGTATTTGATTTTTACTCAGCTAGAAGACAAGTACGATATACATATTTCATTGGCACTTGATAAGGCTATTGCTATGTTTAGAGGTTGATCACTTCTATCCGATTTTTAAGAATTTGTCAGGGAATTCTGTGAATGTGGAAGTTTAGCCACTTAGCCATCATAAAAGATTCAATTTGGTTCGTTATTCTCCAAAATTTTAATTTGTTATCCTCTAGGTTATTATCTGCTAGGAGTTTCTTTGAATGGAAAACACTTCTTATTAGTTTCCCCTACTGTTACTAGGAAGCAAAGGAAATAAAAAAAAAAAAAAAAAAGGAGGACTCCATGTTATGGTCAGGTCTCATCAAATTGATAACATGAAAATCCTTGTAGATCTCAGATTCTAATAAGAAAAAGTTTCAGGATCTTATGTTATTGGCGGTTTTCTATTGGTAGATGACATGCAAAATTGCTTTAAATTTCACATAATTCCGTTGGTTGCTTTAAGATCCTGTGATTGATAGAAGCATGCAGATCTCTGTCCGAGTAGATTACCCATCATTGAGATGACCTGAAGTCTGCCATAATTGAGTTGACCATGGATGTGTTATCAGCTCATTTTTCTACCACACCTTAATTGCTTCTTATCTTTTTGACCTTTCTGGGTTTATAATCTTCTTTGACATTGAGCATACTTTTCTTAAAGCTATGCTTAGTATTATTATTATTATTTTTTTTGGGTTTAAGTGTCACATTTGTGTTATGAAGTGCTTACATTTTTTCAAGGCTGTTTATCTTGCAATATATATATATAGTCCATCTGGTTGGCTCCACTTGTCTTCTTTGTGTGATCGTTAGATGAACTCCTTCACTTCATGATTTGTGGCAACTTGATTGATGACGGTTGCTTTTGTTCCTTTGTATTGGTTAAATTTCTGAGATTTTGCTTTTCACTGTATCATAATGTGTGCATATATGTTTATATTACTGTATATATGGCCTATCAGGTACTCATTCATTTCATATTGCACTCTCTCTCTGTCCTAGCATAATCATGAACTTCTAAACTTCGTACATGGTACAATTAAACTTCTCTTGACTGAGGGGGCATTGCGAGTGTCCTCCTTTTCCTAAGGATGAATAGCTGTTTGTTGTTTTAAATGTGTTTTATGCTATCCACATATAGGTGAATTATCTACCTTAACAGGCTAATGTAATATTGCTCGCATACTTAATTGTTGAAATCTGCATAATTCTTTAGGTCACATTCTCACGTGTGGCATGCTTTCTCTTTCTTCAAATGCAGTGTTCATTTGTTGAGCATCGAAACTATAAGATCGTGTATAGGCGCTATGCGTCACTCTTTTTCTTGGTAGGGGTTGATAATGATGAGGTGAGCCCAATGTCTCAGGTCTATAGATAGTTACTATTGTCATTCATTCTACGAGCTCTTGTTCAATATTTTCATGTTCCTCTGTAATGTTCCTTTTTTTGTTCTTCGATCAGTAACCTTCTTCGGCAGTCTATAATGATACTAGTGGGGGCTACATCAACAATCCTTATGAGACTTGTAGCCGTCTTATCACATTTAGATGACTTAATGTGTCGTCGTCAGACCAGAAAATCTCCCCTCATGATCATTCTCTTGTTTTTTTTGCAGAACGAACTAGCGATTCTGGAATTTATACACTTACTAGTGGAAACTATGGACCGCCACTTTGGGAATGTGGTAGGAGTTTTTTGAAATCTTCTCTAAGGTGTCACATATTTCGTCGATTTACTTGGAGCTACAATTCTGTACGTCCAGTTAATTCTTCTTCCCTTGACTGCAGTGTGAACTGGATATAATGTTCCACCTGGAAAAGGCCCACTTCATGCTTGAAGAGATGGTCATGAATGGCTGCATTGTTGAGACCAACAAGTCAAACGTTTTAGCACCTATTCAGCTCATGGACAAAGCTTCCTAGGGATTTTCAGAGATCGGAAGATAGATGCTGAAAGTTCTTTTCGCTGTCGACAACATCGTTGGCATAAAGTCAGTGAAAGAAAAAGAAAGAGTGGGCCGTTGGACTGGCGACATTCCCAAATATACTTGCCAAGTACCTTTGATGCACATACCTGGATCAAGTATCGCAGTGTGACTAAATCTATTGTTAATATTCTACATTGATGCATTCTTTTCTTCTTTAAACCATGGTTTGAACTCATTGAAATTAGTTCCTTCTCTCTCTCTTCTCTCTCTCTCTCTCTCTCTGTTTGTCTGTCTGTCTGTCTCTCTTTCCCTGCGTGTAAGGTAAAGAGTCATTAAGAGATCGGAACTGGTGCAACATGATAAAGAAAGAGCCTGTGATGGCTAGAACTAAAGTATGGTAGCAGAACATGCTATCTCTGCAGTTGAGAGTAAAACCTGAGTCCTCAAGTGACAACTGGCAAGGGCATGTGTAGCTTGGGGATTCTGTTCTTGCAGTTTATGACTTCTGGAACATCCTAGTGAGCAGTGACACGTTCCAGGTACCGCAGATTTTGGGTGATTACGTGTCTAAAACAGGAATATAGCTAGCCTGTTTCTTGTCTGTGTTACAAGTGAAATTTGGACATGAATCTTCTGAACAACAGTTGTGGAACTCTTGGGGCCGTTTGATTACCTGGTCTGATTTAAGGTGGGGCTCACTTGAAAATTCTAGGTTGTAACAAATTGCCGATTTAAGAACACTACAGATTTAAAAGTTCTATTACTATGTCTCAAATTCATGAATTTTAAATCAGAGGAAAAAAGATCTGAGTTGAAATTTCTGAACATTAAGATGCAATTAGGCTTACAAATTCATTCACGGACACGGTATTTTTGAAACAAAAAGATTATTATGCTCGTTAGAAATCTAACTAATAAAAATTTTGAAATCTTGAGATATAAGATTTCAAAATCTTAGATATGAATCAATCGGGCACCCCGTCTTCCTTAAGTCTAGCAAGTAAGCCTTGCTTCAGCTTTGCCGGAATTGATCTGTGACCTTTCGCCCAAAAGCTGCAGCTTCCCACTACATTTGCCTGTTAAGGTCAGAGGCGGCCTTAGCAATCTCAACAAGTTCCGAAAATTTGGATAGTACGCCAAATTACATACTTAACATGCTCCAACATTACTATCATCTAAACATGTGTCAGTCTAACCATTTCCAAAGCAAGTGATGGGGCCTGTAGCAAAAGGTCTTTGTTAGTGTTCATGGCGGTAGAATAAATCTCTTGCATTAATGGCGGAGATATGATTTGGAATGCCAATGGGTCAGATCCACTCAGATGCAGTTTTCATCATATTTGATTCATCCTATGTTCACATATTTGGATTCAACTTCAGATTTAAATATGAAAGAAAAAATGTATATTACACCTAAAATTCAGTTTTTAAATTTGCAATCCAAGTCTGACTTCTAGATTCATAACTGAATCCAAATCCTCATTTTAAATGCACATTGGAGTCCAAACTGCATTATAATATAATAAGTACCAAATTTCGAAATGTACGGATAATGGAATTCAAGTTTGATTAGATCTTTATGTAAAAATGAATTCAGATCTGAATCCAATTGGTTAGATGTCATTCCGTGAATCCAAATCCGAACTGATTTCTTAATAGGATGTCAATTTATTAATAGCCCCTCAGCCACTTTCAAAAGAAATCTAGCGTTTGCAAGAGAAGGCAGTTGGACTAAGTCACATGGGAGTAGGTAAGGTTATGTAGATGCGGGCAAACAATTTCAGAAAATGCAGATGTAAGGGTACGGCAGGGTCATAGGCAAACTACCAAGAAGACTTCGAAAGGAAAGAGACATTTAAAATAGCCAAGTAATATAAATAAAAAATACATGTTAATGACCAATAAATAACCCACAAAAGCGACTGAAAATTGAATTACAAACAAGCTAAATCAAGCAAGTGGACGCTTTGTCATGTTGATAAGGTGACATGGGTACAGAAGCTTTCCTCGAAGACCCATGTGACTTAGACTTAGCAGCTGGACAAAGAGTCGTTACATTTCACCTACTCTAAACGCACATTAGACAAATGGAACATAGTGTTTTCTTCAAAAAACACCAAACAGGATAGAGAGAATAGTAGTGTGGTAGAGAGGAGGTCCTGTCCAGTGATACAACTATCAAACCACTATAATGGAAGTACGCTTAAAGTTACATGCTACTCCATGTCTACAAAGGAACCTTATGGTTTTAGGTCCGCAAGTAGGGCTGCAAATGAGCGAGTTGGAGCCGAGTTGAGCCACCTAGAACTCGGCTCGCGTGTCTTGAAAGAAACTCGAATGCGCTCGAGTTCTTAAAACTCGAACTCGGCTTGAGCCGAGCCAAATATTTCATTAAAAAAATTAATCTTTTTAAAGGAAGAGGCAGCATATAAACTTTGAACATGAAAATTCTCACGTTATCAGTCACGTGAATACCCATTTGAACAATCAATTTTTTTTTAAAATAATTTTATGAGACATATTTCAAATATTTTCCTTCTTGACTAAGCCAAGCCCACTTAACTCGAGCTCGACTTGTTTAGGTTGTCGAGTTCATTTCTTAACTCGAACTCAACTCGAGTCGAGTTCATGTTAAGTTTATCACGTGAGTTTGAGTAGCTCGACTCCTTCAACACCCAGAACAAATTGAGAAGCATGCGTCGCTTCTTCTTCAGGAACAAAATTCTCGTTAACACAAACGCGGACTAATATAGTGAAATCATATTAGATAATGGAGGAAGCTGATCAACGTGGCTTATTTCACGCACATGATCTACAGTCAACAGCAAAGTCAATTTTTTAGGAGCATTTCAAGATCCAGGATTTTGATTTGCTTGTTAATTTCGTTATTCGAGATCTTGTTTCTTATTTGATGTGGCAGTATGGTTTATTTTCGCACGTTCTCCTAGCAGCACCAACTTATCTTTCTAAATATGGATCGGTTTTGACCAATTTTTAATTTATCAATCTCCGGATAATATTCATTAATGCATCCACATCTTCCCAGGACCTTCTGGACGTCCATTCCAAGTAAAACTTTTCCGCTGGCAAAATAAATGCATGTCCACTAGAAGATATTGTGCCTGCAATGGCTGCAGCGACACAGTTTTCCAATCCTTTGGATGGACTAGTGCTCAAGTGGCACTTGCAATAAATAGGTGGTAGATGCAGTGAGTTGGTTCAACATGTGAATGTGAAGAGTAGGGATCGGTAGAAAGAGATTGATTACTGTACAAAAATTAACTGTGTTACATGGTAAGCCTGAGGTTTAACCACAGCAGAATGAACCCCAATCGTTCAGCAGAGGATTGTAAAACTTAACATAGAGGGGAAGAGATAGAAATTTTTCATTAGAAAGGCCAAATTATAGCCTTAAAATTTTAATGAGAACTATGTTTTTTTAAAATTTTTATTTTTGCCATTACTTCTATTGACCAACAAAAATTTCCTACACCGTGGGTCTTTATGTCCCCTCATCTCCGTTATATAAGATTGATAGACGGCCAGCATGGAAGAGTAACGGAAGTTGGCCGCACCAACCACCAGTTTTAGAATGGATCACGTGATTTAGACGGGTAGAGGCATGTGAATGCAGGAAAGGAAAGGTATATCGGTGAGCCCCCAACGACGTGGGTAGATTGTTGCAGTTGAGTGGAGATATCAACTTCAGTGGATGTTTGGACGCTGGCTTCCCGGTTCCCGGCTGGCCTAGTTCACTCAACCATTACTGTATAAAAGGAGGCTGATTCTGTCACCGAGGACCATCAATCTCGCTTTCTGAAGGAGCACTCTTGCAAAAATGAAGGCAGTCGCCAACCTCCTCCTTCTCTCCCTGGTTCACTTCATCGTCTTTCTCAAGCCAGTGAAGGCCGAGCAGGCTGCAGTGAAGGCTCTTTACGTGTTTGGGGACTCGTTCCTGGACAACGGAAACAACAACTACATTGAGGGTACTGATGCGAAGTCGGACTACCCACCATACGGGGTGGACTTCCCTGTGGGGCCAACCGGGAGGTTCACCAATGGGAGGAACCCGGCGGATGTACTGGCGGAGCACTTGGGCATCGCCGGCTACCTTCCCCCGTTCAACAACAATCAGACTAAGGGTGATCGCATCCTTCATGGCGTTAACTATGCCTCTGCTGGTGCTGGCATTTTTGACACTACTTGGGTGACCGTACGTGCAGATTATGTTAACCCTTGAATTTAAAACTCTTAGCTCCTTTCCTCTTTTGTTTCTAATCGTTACGCACATGGGAAGTTGCTTCGAAAAAATAAAACAAAGGGGAATGGACTGTTTTTTGCCAGAAATTCTGTTTCCACCTGTGGGTGGGAGGTTTGTTTCACTACTTGAGTGAGAGAGTTCCCTCCCCTTTTATTTCTACTTACACTGTTTGAACTGACATCATCACTTCTTTTAAATTGTCGTAGCCCTTCCACTTGCATTATTGTTGTTGAAAATGAAGCGCTGCATTACGTGTATCGACCAGACCAAACTGATGAACCTAGCTTCTAATGCAATTTTTCTTAGGCCTGGGCATCGAGCTGGGCTTGGCCGGCCCGGTCCGCTAAGACCCGGCTCGGGTTGACCCATCGAGCCTGAAGCCCGGGCCCGATGAACTTGCCGGGCCTGGCCACCAAAAGTCAGGCCCGGCCCGGCCCACCTTGAAGAGGGAGATGGGAAGGAAGAGGGGGAGCGGACAGGGAGAGGAGGAGAGAACCAGAGAGGGAGAGGGGGAGCAGAGCGAGCGGGGGACAGAGGCGGAGAGGGAGAGGGGGAGTGGAGCGAGCGGGCCAGGCGGAGAGGGAGAGGGAGCATAGAGGGAGAGGGAAAAGGGAGGGAGAGGGAGCATAGAGGGAGAGGGAGAGGGAGATGGAAGGGAGAGGGAGACAGGAAGAGAGAGAGAGACGGGAAGAGAGAGGGAGAGGTCAGGGGAGCGAGCGCCGGAGGGCGGAGGCCGCCTGACCGCCAAAGGGCGGGAGTTGGGTCGGGCCGGGCCGCCCTATTGGGCCCGGCCCGGCGGTGGCCCGGCCCGACGCTGAGGCCTAATTTCTCTACACAAAAGATGCCAAAAGGAGCCCTGCATCATTTATAGATAATCAATGTTGCTACTATTAATGTTATTTATTATTATTGTTATAGTGAAGAATAGTTGTTTCATTGGCATGTGATGGATGATTTATATGTCGCAGGAGCATATCATACCGCTGAGCCACCAAGTGGAGAACTTCCTGAACGTGACGCTGCCGGAGCTGGAGGCTGAGCTCAACGACACTTCATATTTCATGTCCCACGCCATCTTCATGTTCCTCATCGGCGGCAACGATTACAACTACCTTTGCTTCGATTCAGATGATGATACATGTGATTTTGAAGAACTCACTAGCAACCTCATCGGGAACTACTCCATCCAACTTCAGGTACTCAACACACGTTTTCTTTGTATTTTCTTTTTGACTGGTTGACTGGTGAAAGCTTGTTCAATTTAGTTGACGAGTGTCTTAATGGGAAAAAGATGAAAGTTAGTTCAATTTAATTGACGAGTGTCTTAACCGGAAAAAGAAAAAAAAAAAAAGTCTTGCAGAGTATCTTTATCCTTTTCATTTTTTTTTTCTTACAATTCAAGGGTGATTCAGTCTTTTAGCTTCTAGCATTGAGTTGAATCAATGGCACCTGATCAAGATTTGATCTGCTCTCTGCCCAACTGGGAAACCACTTGGGAGGACATTACTTAAAAATTATTACATATCAAGTGATTCTTTTAAAACACAGTCTAATTGGCCTGGTAACTATTTGTGGACATTACTTGGAACATTTATTTACTTATTTACTTATTGACAGAAACTTTACGACGCCGGAGCTCGGAAATTTGTTCTGTACAATCTCCAACCAAGTGGCTGCAACCCTACTTCTAGAATCCAAAATGACGGGGCTTGTGTGAAGGAGTACAACGATGCAATGGTTCTGTTCAATAACCATTTGAATGCTTCCCTGGATGACTTCATGGAGGAGATGCCTGGCTCCGTATTCGTCTACGTCAACACCTACAACATTCTCAGCCAAGTCATTGACGAACCTGCTTCCTTCGGTACGTGCGTTACGCTCTTCCTTTTCTGGATCCGGTCACGCCCATCATAATCAGATTTGCCCCAGTTAAATGGATCCTAATATGATTCCAAAACTGGATCATGATTTAAGATACTAAAATCAAATTAAATTGCGACATCTATCTACACTTTCATAAAACTTTTCTTTTTTGAATTTGGACAGGAATAGAAGTGATCAATGCGTCTTGCTGCTACGTGGAGGGCACTAAAGGGATCACATGTGAAGAGTATGGGAGCCCGTGCTCGAACAGGAGCATCTACCTCTACTACGACAGGGTGCACCCTACGGAGAAGGTGTACAACTATCTCTCCACGAGGGCTTACCTATCCAATCTGAGCAGCGAAGTTCACCCTATCAATGTCAAGACGCTTGCCAACATCACCTTCAACTCCACGCTCTACAATGTGCCCTATAAACTGTGGCCAGTGGAGGTTTTGAACAATGAGGGGTTCTCCATCTCCGGCCAAGAGGAGCTCCGGCCGGCTAGTTAAGCCCTTGGACTTTAGACCTTCGAGTAGGAATAAGGGGAAGCACTAGCGAGGTTGATCAGCATCCAGGGAGTGTTGTTTTTGGTTTTCATTCTACAAGAGAGCGCTTTTCCTCCGGTTGCGTGAATGAAAAAAAAAAAGGTTAATGAAGAAAGAGAAAAGGATGGTTTGGTAGAAGATTCCGGCAGGAGGTGCCCGAGAACAAGAATAAGCTTGTGTGTGAGCTGGGTGAGAGTTTCTTTTATTCCTAGTTGTCAACCGCATATGGTTGAAATGTAAACCGTTCATGAGAGGCTTAATTTAATATGAAGGAAGTATTTCCACCAGCTTCCGTGATGTTTTATTTGTTCTTATTCCAATAACATTCTGGAGATATGTGGGGTCTCAATGAGGTGTATGCCCCATGGAACTCACTCCCTGAAACGTTGATTCAGTGTCGGGCTGTGGTCCAATTGTATGGAGCAGCTCCATGACACTTGGGTAATTTTGCCACATTGTCAATTGAGAATTTGTTAACATTATATTTAATGAAGACAACTCTGATATGGATATAGAAAATGACTTGAAAAGTAGGGAATGCTCATCGACCATCAATCTGTTCATCTTATTCTACAGTGGATGAAGAAGGCAATTGGAGATTAGGAATGAAAAAAAGATGCCTTCACAAGAGAAGCATTCTCCCACCCACCTTTAAATGAAGATCATAAGTTGGAGTGCACATGGATTTGGCGTTTTCAGTTGGGTTTGATTTAATTTCAGATTTGGATTGTTCTCTAGGGTTGTTCGGCCAGGATGAATTGCACCTTTATCATTTATATTAAATCCGCCTTCAGTGGAGATGGGACAGGATGGTAGCTAGCCTTTGCGAAAGGTAGAGGGAGTTGGTTTCTTCGTTCTCTTGTAGACTGGAAGATGCCGGATTTGTGAACGGCTGAAACTAATTGATTGATAGATGTATTAAAAGAGTGCCATCCTCGTGGCAATTATTAATATCATCTTGTGCTGGAAAATGGAAAAGACAGATCAGAATGGCCGCCGCTGGCTCTTAATTAATTAGGACTTGCAGATGAAGGCCAAGGCTGGTCAGTGAAAACTACATTCGCCTTGTTTTTTTTTACTTGTTGGATTTTAAATTATTTTTTTTTCAAAATAAAAATTATAAAGTATACAAGAACCTGCATCGACAAGGGATCTGCATGGGCAGTAGATCCGGCTTTTTATTTTTGAAGCATTTAACCTGCCGTGTGCAGGAAAAACGTGTCCAATCTTATGACAATATTTATCTCCCTTTTCGACCATTTTTGTGGAAGAGACATTCATCACTTCGATTATCTGTCCCTATATATCATTTCAAACATGGTTATATAATTTCAAACATGGTAAAGTTATCACAAATAAAACAAAAAGAAAAATGTGAGACTGATGGTGAAAATGTCCATCACTTTCTTTTTTTTCAACTATCTATCACAAAAGATCAAAATACCCTTACACCAAGAGTCAGAAACATTATTTAATGTTCACCTTTTTTTTTTTTTTTTTTTTTT